>VDFB02270651.1:88877198-89248520 GCA_007258455.2 Sequoia sempervirens
AACTGCTCTGCTACTTAACTTGTTTTACGGTTTTATCATCCACCAAACATCTCGTAATAAAATGTCCAAAGACACTCTATCCTCTCTTGAAAACCACCGCGATAGGCTGCATTCCAAGGTTTCTTTAGTCGGGTCTCGACGTGTGGATAAGTTCAGTTGTCGTTGTGATTTGCTGGTAATGAACAAGGGGACTTACGTAGAAAGTCTGCACAAGCTAGGGACTTAGGAAATTTATCTTTGTAGGTTCTCAATTAGGACTTTCAATTGTGGAGCTCAAAAAAATGGCAAAAAGAATAGGGTTCAGAGAATCTAGTCTAAGCCTAAGAAATCAAGAGACAGTAAGGACTTGGTGAAGCGAAATAAACCACACTTTGTTTCGCCTCCTGCAGGACAACATACGCAAAGTGGGTGCAATCTTCAAGGGGTTTGTGAGAATAATTTTCAAACCTTGGGTAAGGTTGAAGTTAGGCTTCCACACTTAGGAGCTCAGGCTAACTTTACGCATCGGATGAAAATCATTCATCCGAAGAAAGTATGAGCTACACTTCACCAATGAGTCGATACGATCAATCTTTCATTCAATTAACAACTTTTCAAAGCAAATTCTATCTAATCTAAATTTAACTCTAATCTATGGTGGAAGATAATATGTAACCTCGCTTACTATTCAACAATAAGAAGTGATTCAAGGCAAATCATGCTCAAGAGCTTTTATCATTCAAAATAGTCTCAATGCGACAATATACATAACAAGTCTCCACACAAAATGAAAATGAGAGAGCACTAGTTTATATAGAGCTCCAAAAATGAAATAGCCGGCCGAGATTTAAACAAGATTAACGGCCCAGATTGTTACAACCAAACCCTAATTAGGGTTTCCCAAAATAACAAGAGTTAACCATCAGAAAACTATCAGAAAAGGGGCAGTTCCAGCTATAATCAAGGAGAGGCGTCCTTATCCATTCGAGTGGCATTGTGTTTGGCGAATCTGGACACTACGGCAATGACTTCGTCCATCGTGACAGGAGGTAACATGCTGATCCGGAATTCTAGTCCGTCCAACTTCTCGGCGCATCTGGCAAAGGTACCTTCCCAATCTGTCTCCTGCTTCTCAAAATCTTTCCGAATGGATGAGAGTCTTGCCACTCTCGCAAAGTCCTGCTTCGAAAATGGTCCAGCGGTCGTGAAGAAAGTTTCTTGAACTTTTTGCTTCAATCTCTCTAACTGCATGTCGTTCTCCCGGATGACTTCACGGTCGAACACATCTGTAGTTATCATGCACATCTTCTCCTGGATTTTCCTGACCTGTTCTTCAATTCCACGCCCATCGATTCTCGCCTTCTCCAATACTTCTTCTCTTATTGTCACTGCCCAAAACCAGTGATGAAAATCATATGCTGCCCCTGCAACGATCACCCTTTTATCAACTAACTCCTCCCTCGGAGTGCTCTTCAAAATCCTAAGGCTCGGAATAAGCCTTTCTTGCATATCCGGGATGCCATCCCATGTCTCTGCCATATCCATCAACCTAGAAAGAAACGAAGAGGTTCGTCCATAAGCAAGCGCCAACCTCTCCATGAACAAGGCAGCTTCCATGCCTTCACCTGCCATCCAGTCTTGCGCTTCCCTGGCTGTCACCATTCCATGCTCAACTTCCTGAGTCATCTCCTGTGATGAATTGAGGAGAGGAGAAACCGTTGCATTGCCTTGATCTAGCGGCTGGGTCAAATGTTGTATGTATTCTTTGAGACGTTTGACCTCCTTTTTATACTCTTTCTTCTTGGTCACTTCCTTTTCCAGTCTCGCCTTAATGGTCGAGACGGAATTATCTAACTCTTCTACTTCCTGACCTTTTGAAGTCGGACCAAGGTCAACAGTGGTGATAGCATACTCCTGCGGAGTGATTTCGTCCTGTGGCTTATCCACTGTAGGTACTGCAATGTGCACGGAACGGTGGCCTGTCTCATTCCTCTGGATGGTGGAAAACTTCTTGGCGGGCTTCTTGGTAGCAACTTGTTCTAATCTTTCCAAGAAATCGGCAGTATCGTCCTCTTCTTCCTGTTGAGCCTCAGCAGGCACCTGAACTTTCATTCTTTCTAATAGCCAGTCTGGAATGGTTGACTGTTCAATGCCATCCTCTACTTGGACCTCGTCTTCGTTTGGAACATCCATGACTCCTCTGAGGGCGGAAATCATTCCTTCCTCTAAGTCATTATCCCGAACATCCATGTCATTGTCTGAACCTAAAATCTCTGTGCCTGCTGGTGATGCAGGCTCTTCATCATCTAATTGGATAGGTTCATTGTTCACTTCCTGAGCTGCAAGAGGTTCGAGCATCTCAACCAAGGAGTCGTCTATATTAGCCACCAAATGGTCAACATTCCTGGACGCCGCTGACCGAGAAGGTCCTCCTTTATGCTTCTTGGAAACAGGTTCTGCACTTGGCACCATTTCTTTTCTTTTCTCTCCAATCCCAACCAAGTCTTGATGGGATGCCCCGGCATTAGAGGAATATGACTCTGATTCGCTCAACAGATCATATGTGAGCGTGATTCCTTTTTGTCTCAATTCCTGAACATGATCATCAACCCACCACTGAGAATATTTCGTCACTGGCCTCATCAGGGTGGCTAGGTCTGCATGCTCTGGCTCTGACCATTTTACTGGAGGGAGAGGTCGACTTTCCTCAAAGCGAGGTTGGACGTGGTTTCCGTCATCCTGAAGCTGATCAGGTACTCGGCAGAACTCAATTGTTCTCATGAAATCTACGGACATCCTGGACCACATCTTCCGTCTGATCTCGTATTCATCGGCAGCATTTGCCCAATAATCCTCCAGTTCCGTTCTGTGCTTATATCTCCTTCCTTCCACTGTCCGGATATTATGATGTGGGTCATAATTGACCCTGGACTTGTATGCCGTGAAAGGGTACCATTGGATCTCCAACCGTGCACTCTCAGCTGCTTGGGCGGATGGGCAGTACTCTAGCATGTTCCCGATGAAGAAAGGGAATGTGACGGACGCCTTCTTGGTCGGCCTCTGAATATTCTGGTACTCTTCTAATTGTCTCAAAACCTCGAGCAATACCATCCGATTAGTCGGATAGATAGGCAATTTATAGGGATTTCCAGTAAATCCCTGGATCCTGATATATGTGAATTTCGGGAATTGGATGAACTAAGACCCGTATTTGCTAATAAGGCTTTTTGCTTCATGGCTCAGCCTTTGATGTATTCCTCCTTGGAGCTTTCTGGTGATATGCATTAGGAATGCATCATGCACCCTCCTGAAGTGAGTCTTTTCTTTCAATTGGAGCTGAGGATAGCAGTCGTAAGGCCTGAGCTCGTTCTCTCCATTGCCAATTCTGCCTTTGCAGACCAGTCCTGGATATCTGTATGATCTGGCCAATAGGTATATCACATATGAACTCATGTGAAAGACTTAGTCTCTTCAAGGTTGATCAGTTGCTCGTGAAGGTTGTCACTTATCATCCGTGACCAGTTGAACATCTTAACTCCGGAGGTGACCTCGTCGATGAAGTAGTACATCCAGCTCTCAAAGAAGGCGCCTTGCGGATTGCCTGCGATCCTGTTCAGCATCAGCACGACATCTCCAAAATCTTCCTTGAAATCCGTGCGGCGAGGTCTCTTGGGCATCTTCTTGATTGATGGCTTTGGCTTGTCCATCCATACCTTGTTGACTGTGGTGGCGCACAAATCTGCCTTGCTGTCATATAGCATTTTGGTTTCTTCTTTGGTCTTATAGACCGTTCTTGAATGCTCAGGGATGCCAAAGGTTTCTTGGATTACAACTTCATTCAAATGTGCCAAGACTCGTCCGTCAGGGGCGATGATCTGTCTCTTTTGAGCATCATAATGGCGAGCACATTCCACCATTAACTCAGCACAATCCATGGCCGGTGGGAATCCAGCTGCTTGGAAGATCCCGTTTCTGACCATTCTTATGGCTATTGCTGTGGGAAGTCCCTTCTGACCGTATACTCTTTGCTTGAATTCGTCAAAATCCACATGTCCGAGGTCAGTATCTACAACATTCTTCCACTTTGAGATGACCTTGGTCTCCTTTTGGGCACCCTTATTGGCGAACTTCATTTTCAGCTTCCTTGATAATCCTCCTGCCGTGTCCGTCAACCTGCAGTCATAAAATTAACATTAATAAAAAGACTTTTTAAAATAGTTTAAACCTCGTGCCTTGGATTCGAGAATAATAACTTTCAGCTGTTCAAATAATTAAAATATTGCGAAAAAGCAAGCTGAAAGTGACTTTGATGGAGTTGAAAATTCTTGCCAGAACTTCGTCAAGAGGAAAGGGCATAAAAAGATAGCAAATTTAATTAACCAATCCTCAAACCTCAGTGAAGGATCGTCAAATGTAAATCAGATTTAAAAAATCTGATTTTTTTTGAAAAGTGCGCCCCTCTTCAAGAAGAATTCAGCTTTGAAAATTTTCTTTTTCTTTTCCCGCGAAAAATTCCTCAGCATAACACTGCTTATCCTTCTGGACAATTCGACTTTGCCTATTGATGAATTGATTGCCCGACGATTTTGAGAAAGATCAAATTTCTCTTCAGCTGTGTGTGGAAAAATGAGTTGCTGAAACTCATTATAATGCTGAAAGATTGAATTCGATTTAGCAACTGCCATCTTTCTTCTCGATCCTCGATTTGTTTTCATTTTCCAAACAGGCAACTTTCCTTTTATTTTCCGACAAGGCTCAGTCTCGAACTTATCCGGACAAATCTCCTTGATCTTCAAAAATTCGATTTTTTTCATTTAATGCTTATCTTTTTGATTTTTTCGAATTTTTAAATAAAACATTAAATCTTTAATTAAATTCGTGGTGAATTTAATTTTCTTCTTGCCGGATTTCATCTCCGCCCGGCATACTTCATTTTCATCTGATTCGTGTCTGGCAAATTTGATTCCGTCCAAGGTATTTTTAAATTCCAAATAGTTGAGAATTAATTATTAAAATATTAAAATATTTTAATTAATTCCAACCCGTTCGTCTTGGACCCATGGCTATCTCGATTGTTTTTCCGTTTTTCGGGGCTAAGAGTTTGTTTTCCGGTTTCATCCTTAATTTCGTCTAGCCAAACCAAAATTCAAGCCATTCCGTCGAAGATTTTATTGCCAGATCCTCATTTTCTTTGCCAAGGCGAGATTTTAAGCTTATTCTCCTCTGCCAAAGTCAAATATTTCCTTGCTCGGTCGAATTTTTCTAGGCAATATCCTTGTCCGAATGTCTTTGCCGGTTGAATTTTCCTGACGTCTGACATATTCTTCATCCTTTTGGTCAAGGACGATCCTTCCTTTCCTTTTACCTCGTGCATTTTTCTTTAGCCAAAGTTGACAATTTCTTCGCATTTTCCATACTTAGGCAAATTTTGCCTTTCTTTTTCCTCATCGTATTAGGCATATTCCGTTTCATTCCTTGCCACATCCTGATATTCTTTAGCATTTGTCCCTTCAAGCTTGGCATTTGTCCTCTCAAAAATGTCTGGATGTCTAGCCAACGTCTTCATTTTCCATCCATTAGCCTCTATACTTAGGCGAATTTTAGAACTTTTCTTTGGATTTGGCCTTGACACTTAGCCAAAAATCTTACCATCTTATCATCTTGGGCGGACTTCCTTGGCATCTTGGACGAACGTCATGGATGTCTTTGCTATTTTACCAACTTCTTCCAAGTGCATGGTGGACTTTGTATGGTCTTTGGGATGAACATTTTTGAACGTCCCTCTTTTCTAGGGCGAATTTCTTTGGCATCTTAGCATTTGATCTCATCACTTTATCCTTTTGGAAAGGATTTTCCACCCTTTTAAGCCTTCATACTTAACCAATTTCGAAATTTTCCCTTGGTAGGCATCAACACTTAGTAATTTCAATTTTTCTTACTTCATAAGTCTAGGCGGACTTTATTTGACTTTCAGCCAAGTCCCACCTTTTAAGGGCGGACTTCTCAAGCATTTTGGACGAGCTTCTAAGTGGAGGGCGGACTTTGAACCTTCTTTGGACATGCATTCTAGTGCTGGGCGGACTTTGGAACTTCCTAGCACAAGTGTGGCGGACTTTGGAGACCTTTTGGATATCCCTCTTGCATATGGCGGACTTCAAGACTCCTTAGGATGTGCCTTTTAGTGGATGGCGGACTTCTAAACTCTTCAGCACTTCCTTCCTTACACATGGCGGACTTCATCAACCTTTTGGACATGCCTTTTGGTGGATGGCGGACTTCCAAGGTTGCATGGATATCAAAGGCGGACTTTGAAGAGTCCAAGGATATTCTTCAAGATGCAAGGGCGGACTTTGGAACTTCCATGGACATGTATCTTAAGTGTTTGGACAGGCTTCCTTAGTGCTGCTGGGCGAATTCTATGACATTCCAGACCTTCACCTACCTCTCTTCATCCTTCTTTCATGGCGAATTTTCCAGAATTGCACAGATTTCTCACAAATTTCACCATGTTTGAGTTGATTTTTAAGATTTTGACCTCAGATCTGGGTGATTTTGGACTGGTTTTTTCCAGATTTTCGAACGTTTTCAGTCTGATTTTCATACCTTTTGAACTTTTTTTTGCAAATTTTTCAAAATTTTTCAAATTTTTCATTTTGATTTTCTGAGAGTTCTGGTGAGTTTTTCAAACTTCTGAGTGCGTTTTCAGAACTCGGGACCCTTCCAAAAATAGAAACTTTCCAAAAATAGAAACTTTCTAAAAATAGAAAAAGCAACCCTAAAAAATAGGGAACCCTGTTTGGTCCAAAAATGCCAAAATGAAAAATCGAAAAAGCAACTTTTCCTAAAAAATAGGAAGTGTCAGAATTGGCCAAATTCACAGTCGATCTTCGTCTCTTGGGCCTTCTGAGCGCTTCCATGATGTCTACGCGCTGATTCAAACATGAATTCCTGACTTGGCTTGGATAACTCTTGGTGAACTGACTGGAAACTCTAAGCAAAGTGATCTCTCGTAACCGTTGCAAGGAGACAAAACCCTAAAAACTACCGTGCATCAGTCCCCACCGCCGATGGGCTGTGTGTGCGCTGGTCACAACGTAACTCTTGGTATGAAGTGATCCTGGCTATGATGTAGCCACCATACCGTGGTGCCACCGTCGTAGTTTACCCTCGAAAGGTGCAAGCAGAAGGTGATCTAATAGCCGCCTCTCTCAAACGCATCTGAGGCAAGCGAAGAATCGCATCGTTTGGCGAACGCTTTACCGGCCATCTTCCACTACCATCAACATCACCGCATTAAGCCCGCTTGTTGCATGTTTTAGGTCATTGTTCGCATCTAGGTTCCAACTCGCCGAGCCCTCGTTGTGTTCCCTCTCCTCGAGTGGATAAAACCGAAAAGTAATCCGCTTCCTCGGATCAAGCAGAGGTACCAACTCCCACTCCTCGCTCACGCGCTTGCTATAAGGCTTTGCCCAAACAAATCCTCATGCCCTATCCGGTATAGCCCCTCATCTGCTCCCTGCCTCGCGGAACGTGAGGGGCCTAGTGGCCTATCTCAAACCGTGATTAACGCCCTTCTAGAGTTTCCATGACTTCAGATCACTTCCGCTATCGCCACGATGCTGATTCGCCTCGGTACCTAATTCCAGCGCTAATGCCACTCGCTAAACATCATCGCATCTCCGTCCCCGTACTTAAGATCTTTGAGGGCATGCAAGACTCCTCAGATTGCCCTCGATCTCGTTATTCTTTCGTATCCTCACCTTCCGCCACTCTCGGCTATTCCCGGGCTACCTATGATTGCCGTCATTTCAAACTGCGTTGCCTTTCAATCAAGGCACGTCTGCGAGTATAGTACCTGTATGTATCAAATTCTTCTGGCTGCATGTGATGGCTAAACCCTCAGGATAGCAGGATTTAGCTCTGATACCACTGTAGAAACCCTAGTTTCCCCAAAATCTCTATCTTTGACTGTTTTTAGGTTTTTCAGAATTTTTCTGATGTTTTTGCTTGTTTTTGAGTTTTTGCATAAATTAAGAAGAATGCGATTTTGCTTGGAAATAAGAAATAAATTCTACAAAAATTATTGAACTCCGTAAATTTCAAACCCTAATACAAATACTGAAACTAGATCATGTATTATTCTTCTGCAACTATTACATGGAAGATCTGATAATATGCAAAATAAAGGCAATGATTTTTATTACATTAGGAACCTGATATTTGTAGCAGCTGAAGTACAGATCTGGTACAACTGAGATCATAAATGCCCTTTCTCCCTCTGAATGGTGGTTGCAGGTGACTCCAGTTATGTAGGCGCTTCCATTGATGAAGGTTTGAAGCAAATATAAAAGGCATTTCTCTCAAGATGAAGAAACACGTCTCTTTGTGCAGGTACGGCCTGACAGGACAGTACGGCCTGTCAGAAACAACATTAAATATGTACGGCCTCTTCAAATATTAATGTCCAAGTCTCTGTAAAGGGGGCGCCTAGATGAATAGGTAAGCTCTAAATGCAAACACTGAAAAGAACTCTGTAGGTAATGAATGCTCTGAAGCTCTGTGATTTCCTCTGTCTGAAGAAACCTCTGCTGCAATAAATCAAGTGGTATTTCACACCCTCTGAATTGCTTCTAGTGGAGATGGCTCGTTCCCCAAGGAATTCGAACTCGAAACCCTAAAGTCTCTTGCTCAGATCAAAGTTGATCAGTTCTCAAATTCAATAATCTCATAATGGCACAATTCCCAAGGCAAATGCACTATAAGGCTGAAAAGTGCGATTTCCTTAAGAATAGGGTTTCATTAAAATATTCACTTTTAATTCTTTTAATTTCTCCATAGTCTCAGCTGAATATTTTAATATAATTTAAATGTCAATTCTGGCCCCTTCTGATGATGGCGACCTCAAGAAGAATCACTTAAGTTATAATTTAATATTATAACTTTATATTATAATCATTAAATAATATTTAATTAATACAATTAAATATTAATATTTCTCGTTACTCATCCATGATGGCCGTTTGAAGGCGGCGAACACAAGGATTCTGCTAAAGTCAATCGCTAAAATAGCAGGGGTCCCATAGGAATTGCTAAAACAGCAATTCCGCAAAAGTCTCCGACGAGCCCGAACAAAAGACTACTGATCAAACTCGCTAATCAAGCCGGTAGCCTCTCGGCGACCCTCTATCCAGTCTATCGGCCTACGAGGGTCGTGTGATAGGCCAATCCTGTACTCCGAGAGATGTCACTGAGAAGGGGACATGACAGATTCAACATCAAATGCTATTAATCAAGTCTAGGCGTCATAATTCAACATCTTTCTTTTCACGATGAAGCTTAAGAACATATATTTTTCTTCTCCAACGTTTTTCTTGAAGATCTGGCAGAGGGTTTTTCAGTGTTAATGTTTTCATGAATAAAGTTGCATAGAGGGATAGTTCATCAAGGTCTACATTTCCAGGCGTAATTTTTCTTGAAGATCCAGAGAGGTAGTTGATAACTTCCAAACTTCTTGTTTTTTTCCTCTATTTTTGTCTTGGATCTTCTTGCATGTCCAAGAAAACAACAGTAATTCACAAATCTGACCTTCTGGGTATGATCAACACAACTTTTTCAGCAAACCCACATGCCAGATTTTACAAGAAAAAGTTGCCCTACTGCCCGTTTTTTAGGGTTTTCCAGAAAAAGCCATAATTTCAAAAATCGAACAAACAGGGTTTGTTCAACTTTGAAGCACCTACAATACCCATGTGTCAGATTTTTTTAGGAAAAATAAGCTTTTGCTGCTTCTGAAACTTCTACCTCGAAGGGCTATTGCATTTCCGAGGAAAAGTAACTTTTTGGAATTTCTGATGTTTTGGGTTCATTCAGAAAATTATTCCCAACAAAACCCACTTCTTAGAAATATTCATAAAAGGTACTTCTTGGCGAGGCTATTTTTAGCAGTTGTAGAAAAGTTGTCCGAACAGTATCGTGTGCCCAGTCAATCTTCAAGGTCTTTAGAATGCAGTTCTCCCAAGTCGAATACAAGACCAAGACGGTCTTACTCGATGACTTTTTGAAGACGACTGACACTGATCTACATCGGGCACACCTAGAGGTCAGTTTGGACAGATTGACAAGCATAGGCACTTAAAGTCCACAGGTTCCATATGGTTTCACCTCGTATATCTAATGGCCTTCCAAGGCTAGTTTAGAGGGTTGAATACCCTTGGAGCTTTGCGTGTGCAGCGGGTTTGTGTACATTTCTCATATCTAGAGTGTTCGCATTCAAACTTAGCAGTTTCATTATACAACACTCTTTCATTGAGAAGAATCAAGAAAAGCGTCAAAAGCGCAAAGCTGCTGGAGAAACAAAGGTCATCACTCTAGTAATGGAGCCGCCAAAGTTACCAAGAGCAGATTTGAGTGGCGAGGAGATGCTACGATGACACATCATCATCCTGTGAAGGATTAATTGTCTAGAGGCAGAAGTCAACGACTGGTTAGAGGAATTGATAACTAGAGTTGATGAGGTGTAAACTCTTAGTTAGGACGTCCTACCCCTCCAAAATAGCATTTATTACACAAGTTAATTTGATGCTTCTTCCAAGTTAACTCATTATCCCATTGATCATGCATGTCTATCTCCACTAATCGTGGATGTCTATTTTGGAGCCACTTTTGTATTTGGAGTTCTCTTTTAGTTTAGATTCAGTTAACTGAAGTAGGCTTCCAAGTTAACTGTTAGGTTACCTACTTTTAGACATAGGAATAAATCTTGCAGATTGGCAAGAACTAGGTGTTAACTCAAGGAGATTTTTGGGTTGCCTACTCTTTTGAGCTTCTATAAATAAGAGTCTTGAGCTCATTGTATTTTTAACTTTACTTCATGGTAGCACAACACTGAGCTAAAAAGCCTTTGACTTTGTTCCTTTAGTATATGTTCTTGAATCATATTTGTTATAGTTAAACAAGAAGTACAACTTGCATTCTCTCTATTTAGATAGGTGTGTTCAATCCATGTTCATGTATTCTTGGTTGATCGCTTCATGTGTGATTGTCTCTTTGACATAAGTTGCTGTCCCAAAGTGTAATCTTTGATCGAAGTTGGGATAATAAATTAGGAGAGCCTTGGGCCTTGATCTAAAAGTCTCAAGATTTGTCATTGTATGTTGTTCTTAATAATCTTTCTTTTGATCTACACCTCGGAAAGAGCATTGTCTCTCCTTGGGAATCTAGAGAGTAGGATTATCATTATTTGTTGTTTCTTGTAGTTTACCTTTCAGCCTACACCTCGGAAAGGACATAGTGCCTCGTTGGGAATCCTGAGATCTAGCCTACCGTTTGAAGATTACTTGTGTGGATTCTATTTCGGTGTAAATCTGGAAGTTTAGAGCCGTCATATGCATTTTGAGAGACAATTCGTCTAAGTGATCGAACCATTCCATTCCCACTCCTATGCCCCTCTTGCTTTGTTTATCTTGAGGAGATAGGATAGATTAAAAGTTCGCTTAGTTGTAGTTAATATTTGCAGAAACTAGAGAAAACCTTAGCTGCAACGCATTGTGCTTTATGCACCCTTGTGCCTTGCCGCTGAGTAAAAAGACAGGAACATTAGTTTACTTTACTTTTTATGCAAACATCAGCAAAAAGAGGGAGCGTCCCCTCCTAATTTGAAGAGCAGTTACTACACATTGTGCATAGCTGTCCATTTCCAATAAGCACTCCAGAGATGCTAATTGAAACTCCAAAACAGTTCTCCCAAGTTGAATTCAAGACTAAATCAGTCTTGCATCATGATTTCTTGAAAATAACTGAGACTGATTTACATTGAGTACACCCCGAAGTTGATTTGGACAAGTTGGAAGGCATAGATGGCATCACAATGCAAATTATTGAGCAATCTGGGTTGCTTGAGGCAACCTCATTTCCCATCTTAACGTTGTAAAGTGCCGTGCGAATTTTTGCTCTAAACTTTTTGTTTTGGCCCCCTTGAAATTGTGTCCGACACTTGATGTGTGAGCTGATTGTATGCTGTTAATGCTGATTGTTTGCTGTTATAGTTGCTGATTGTTTGCTTGGTTTGAAGGGAACTCTTTTCATCACACAGTGGTTAATGTTATGCAAATAGTTAACAGCATCGTACTGAGTATATTAGAACCTATTACAAGATAGCTGTAAGCAAGAAACAAGAACAGCATTTGCTAGAACAAGATTGCAGACTTAACAGACTCTCATAAATTTGGACCAGATTTCCCCAGACTCAGTAAATTCAGCTTCATCACTTGATTCAGCTTCATCACTTGATGACAATATGGAGAAGTAAGATTCAGCTTCATCACTTGATTTTTCATCCTTTTCTTCATGCTTGTTCTTGCCCTTTTTGGATGCTTTGAATGAGACTTCCTTTTGTGGTGATCTTCCTTCAATCCTCATCTCATAGGCAGCAAGGATACCATGTAATTCATCCTTTTTCAGTTGGTCTAGATTTGTTAGTTCTTCCAATGCTGCAACTTTGGCCTCAAATTTTGTAGATAATGATCTTAGAATCTTATCAACAATGAAGTTATCCTTGATCTCTTCACCAAGTCCTCTCATGATATTTACTGTTTCATCAACACGAAGAAAATATGAATTAATATCTTCATCATCCTCCATTTTGAGAGTCTCCAACTTTCTTCTATGAGTTTGCAACTTTGCCTTCTTAACTTTTGCATCTCCTTCATAAATATTTTGAAGTTTGTCCCAAATCTCTTTTGCTGATTTGCATCTCATGACTTTTGTAAATTCAGAATCGGTTAAGCTGCAAAGAAGGGCATGCTTTGCTTTTGCATTGTTTTCACTTCTCTTTTTGGCTGCTTGATCCGTTGGAGGGGTAGCTGGAGGTGAATACCCATCAACAACAGATTGCCACACATCAAACCCAAGTGCATTCAAGTATGCTTCCATCTTGATATTCCAAAACGCATAATTAGTCCCATCAAAGATGGGTGCTTTCATAGTGTTGCTTAGATTTTTCATATGTGCTCTTAAGGATCTCCTTCAAGCGATTAAGCTTTCAAGAAGGACCTTGCTCTGATACCAATTGAAGAGCACAAAAGATTTACTGAGGGGGGGGGGGTGGGGTGAATCAGTAAATCAATCTCAAACTTTTTATTTCTTAATCCTTTTAAACTTGTTACAAACAACCTTTTTGATTTGAATCAATTTCCCCAAGTTAACACAACTTTATTGAAATAATAATTTTTCAAAGTAGGCACCAACCTACAATTTTACAACTAGATGATTTAGTAGAATGAAGCCTACAAGGAACACCTAGACCTCTATAAATTTAGTAGACACCTACCTACAAGGAGCACCAACCCCTAATGCAAGGCACCAAACCTTGACTTGATGGATGTAAGATAACTGCCTTCAAACAGATCTGCACTGTCCCTATCCTCCAATCTGCTTTATGTGATGAAAAATATCACCCTAGACTCACACAAGAAGATGGAACTCTTGACTGAACTGCTTATTCTCTACAACCACACTCAGCAACCTTGATGTGAAAGTCATTTATGTATGTTGCCCAACCATTGCAACCTTTTGATGAAGAAACATATCTATACTTGTAGCCTTTCAAAATCTGTCCCTTCAGAAATAAATCTGAATTAGTTTTACTTAACCGAATCCCATGATGTTTCTTTTCTATATAATATACTTTTGCATTATATTTAATTATTAAATCTGTTCGACTTTTTGAAGTTTAGACGTATCTTTCCAATGAAAAGACATGCCATTCATGAATGTTTATTTAATAATAAATCACTTCTCTTTTAGAATCGTGCTTGTTAGAGAATAGATAAAACACGTCTTTTTGAAACACGTATTTAAAAAAGCGTAACTCTTTAGAACACGTCTTTGATTTGGAGATGATCATGTCTTTTGGGGATGATTAATCACTTTCATTTATTTGCAAGAGACGCCTTAGATTATGACTTGTTAAGAAGTCAAATCGGTCCATGACAAACTGTCAGGAGCTGAACATGTTTTTTTTTTTAAAACTTTACCAGACCTCTTAAAAAAACGTCCTTTCAAACCAAAACACGTCTTTTGAAAAAGACGCATCCATAAACTTTTATTACCCAATGTTTGTCTTAAACAATCTCAACATTTCATTGATCATGCCTTCATCAAATCGTTCTTTAGTTTTACCAAATCGTTCTTCATTTTGTAAATGTCTTAAATGATCAGATTTAGAACTTCGATTAACTTTTCTTCACCTTTTAAAATGCCTTAAATGGTCAGATCGATTTTGTGAGAGAATCTGATGGATATTCAAATCTGAGCATGATGAATATTTAAATCTGAGCATGATGATTATCTGGAATAAATTTCCAGCCTGTTCTATTTGTAACTCCAATAAGATATTTAAATCTTATTCAAATCTGAGCATGATGAATATTTAAATCTGAGCATGATGATTATCTGGAGTAAATTTCCAACCTGTTCTATTTGTAACTCCAATAAGCTTTATCTTATTGCTGATCATTGTACCACCCTTGATGTCCTTTAGTGAGATCAACAATGATGAGAACTCTTTCACTTTCAATCTGCCTTTGATATTAATGACTACGTTTGTCTGCATATTTGACATCAATGACAATATTTCCAACAGTTTGCTTGGTTTGAAGGGAACTCTTTTCATCACACAGTGGTTAATGTTATGCAAACAGTTAACAGCATCGTACTGAGTATATTAGAACCTATTACAAGATAGCTGTAAGCAAGAACAAGAACAGCAGTTGCTAGAACAAGATTGCAGACTTAACAAACTCTCATAAATTTGGACCAGATTTCCCCAGACTCAGTAAATTGACTCAGAGCTGTGACTCCTCATGAAGCCAATGACAGAAGAATTAATACGTTCTCAATAATAGTATTTAGACTCTTAGATGGACCTTTTCACTGCAAGAATATGAGCTGCTAGGGGATGAATACAGTCAGCAACTTACTCTCAGGTCTTATGTGTTCCATCTGATTATTAGGGAGCAATACTACACTCTAATAAGACCATAGCAATCTTTCAAATCATGGACCATGCAATATATGATATACATTTGTCAATAAATGTCATAACAGGATTCTAAGACACCTTTTTGTGCATCATATAGTCTGAGTTTAATGAACAGCAGTTACAAGAGCTACAACAGATGTAATGCTAATTTCTGGGTAAGATTCAAATATTTCCACATGTACAGCAGTATATGATTCTCATTTGCAATACATTCAACTGATCACAGGCAATTTCTGGACACTAACATGGACCAACCAGGCTTGAACATAACCTAAGTCAAAACATAAACTTACAAGTTGTTCCAGCTATTCCCAGAATGGTATCCTCAGCCATGGGTGCCTTTATCAAACCTGGGATTCGTGATTTCTGATCTGAGCAGGCTAAGCTTCTGGAAAATGATGCTGATCCATGCCTGAAAGTGCCTCGAACCAGTCGTATCTTCATAGGGCAGGCGTCTGATTTTGGTACTCCAAAAACGCCACTCCTAAACCCTAAACCGACCACGTCCTAGCTTGTGTGAGGTTCAGGAAATGCTTTAGCCAGAAAATCGCGGCCCTTCATTTACCATTCAGTTCCTTCAAAAAACCACGGCTGCAACTAGTTTGTTGCCGAGAGTGAGGCAAAGGATTTGCAGATGAATCCGCCTACAGCTTACACAATAACCTTCGAAGAGTCAACCATAGGAACCATCAAAACTTCAACGGAAAATAACCACGAAGTCTGATATTGCCACCATCTTCATTTCGCCTTTGGCCAATATTTGTCAATAACGTATTCTTTCCGAAACCCAGGTCGAACCAGCTAGGAGATGATATTCCACATTCGAAACTGGCCTGAAAGTCCTTTAAAACCCTAAGCGCAGCATGCTTGTGTTTTCCCGTGAAAGATAATTGCATTCTTCAAAAGTGCGAATGAATCCTTCTTGCTTCTCTTTTGTATTCTTTCATTCAAAAGAAACCCGTGACTTTTAGGCAAAAGAGGTTTTAATATTTCAATTTCAAAACATAAAGTGACATCTAAAGTCAATTTGAATAATATTTCATTTTGTCACTTTGAAGAATTTACCCAAGTCACTTTATAAAATATATTTTATAATCACTTAATATCACCATAGGGAATAATTTTGAACTTAGGCAATAATTAAGTAATTAAATAAATGACTCCCTATTTCCGTCAATTGCCTGCGGGAGTAAAAAAAAAGGCAACGAGGCGCGCAAGGAGGCCTAGCTTGAAGGGGACATTACAGTCCTCCCTTCTCGCAATTGCTTGTCCTCAAGCAATTGTAAGCTTGGGTGCTGAAGAATCTGCTCTTGCTTCCATGTGGCATCCTCGGCTGGTAAATCTTTCCATCTCACCAAATACTCCTTCACCACCCTGTTCCTCAACCTCCTCTCTCGCGTGTCTACAATCTCCTCAGGGACTAGGACCAACTTGAAGGCAAGGTGGCACATCTATTAGCTCAGTTTGAACAAGTTTATTGAACACAAAACAGAGTCGATCTAACTAAGGAAAGAATTCACCATTATAATTGCATGAAACCCAAGTGGCCAAACAATTCATCATAATAGCAAAAACGCATGAACAGATACAGAATGAGCAATATTGAAGGCAAGGTAGGCACATCATATATTTCTCTCTCGTGCAAAAGTTATGTACAAATGAGCAAAAGATCTTATTTATAGACATCGAAAGGTGTAGGGAACCCTAAAATCACCTTGAGTCAACTATATCCTGCAATGCATGCAAGATTTATTGCTAAACCCTAATAAAGGCGACTATATAGTTAATTGGAAAACTACCATCAGTCAACCGAAACATCTAATCTAAAAATGAACAATTGTGCAAGCATGCACGTCCTTATTGAAAGCGTGTTAACTGGAACACTACCATCAGTTAAAATAAACCCTAAATAAAACTCCAGGTGAATAAAGCTGATCTTAGAATAAATATGCATGAGATGAGACAGGGAGTTAACTTGAGAAGGTAACGTCAAGTTTAACTCTTGTGTATAATGTCTATTCTGAGAGGTGGGAACTGAAGTCTACTAGCCGTGATCTCAAGCAACTAATCCCTCAACGAGATTGTTAACTGCATCACTGTCTGGAGCTTTGATACTCTGTCGAAGAATGCTATGCCTGTGCAGCATGTCTTCACCAGCTGTGATCTGGGACTGCAGTTCACCTCTGCTCCTTGTTGCTTCATCGAACAACGCTGACGTGACTGTAAGCTGATTAATCTTACAGCCAACGGTCTCCCCACTGAAAATAGTATGAATGAGTGGTTGGAGCTCTGATTGAACATCAGTAAGCTCAACATACACACCACCCTCAATCTAATATCGACACGACAAGCGAGATATTAAGGTCCTCACAAACTGCAGTGCACTAGTAACGTGCTCTCTACTCTCAGCCAACTTTGATGCCATTGTTTCCTCTATCTTTGCCTTGAAAACCAACTGTGTTTTCCAAGAGTAGATAGCTTCCTTATCTTTTGCATCTGTGATTGATTCATATGCCATACTCGGGTGAGCAATCATAATTTTGTCCCGGGGTCTATTAATTGCCATGTCTTGCTCCTCATCCTGGAGACGAAGATGGAGCTCTCGTGCATTGTACCGCAACTGATATAACTCTGGAAGCATAGAATGACCTCTAGCAACAAACTCCTCCTCCCATTCCTCCAAACGCTTGCCATATGCAACTAAGTGATTAAGTTGGCCCTGTTCTGTTGGAGGCTCAAGCATCGGCGTGAGTGTGGCGGTAACATCTGACCTGTGTACAAGGCTAGAAATATACTGATGAAGCTGTCTGATTTCAGCCTTGAGGGCTGCCTTATCTTCTCCGTCCTTCAACATTCTATCCCTGGCACTGTCTGTAGCAACCTGTAGGAGATCAACCTGAGTCTGGCGTGTGCTACGACCAAGGTTGACTGTGATAACCTCGAAGTCCTGAGATTCCAACTCTTCCAAGCTTTTCCCCTGTGGAGGTATAGTAGTCTCGATGACGATCTCCATATCAGTATTCCCCTCTCTACGTGGACCATGTTCTTGATCCTCTTGTTTGGCGCATCCTGATAAACTTGATCAAAATCTGAATGATTAAGAACATAGAATGGTTGCCTCCTCTTCCTTCCCAGCTGCGCCTCAACCCAAGACTGGTCTCAGCTAATGCTACTGGAAAGATTTGTACTAGCAACAAGAGGTTGTGATGAGAGTGAATATGTAGAACAACCACTGCAAGATGGGGAGTCTAAATCCAATTCAATATGAATTGGGGCTGGTGACTGCTCCGGAACTGGTATAGGAACTTGAGGCTGAACCTCAGGCACTGGTGGATTCTGAACTGGCCTCTGAACTGGCTCTGTGATGGGCTGTCTATCAGGCTTCGTGTGTGTATCAATCGCAAGCACTTTACCTTTTGAATTGTTTGGCGCTTGACCTTTTTTAGGAGGGTTACTCCTCTTCTTCTGTTTTGGTTTTGATGAGGAAGGTCGCGAAGGATTCACCATTGGCTGCTCTGCTCTAGGCACACTTACCCTCCTGGTCTTCTTGCTGTTGAGGTAAAGTATACTGTTCTGAATAGCTCTACTTGACCTCTCCTTTATTGTTGCGTACTCCTTAGCGTACCAATCAACGGCTGGCAGCGGCTATGTGTCAACCTGCTCTTTGAAAAACTGAGGAAGAACTTCTCCCTCATCATCTGATAAACCTCCCACATCTTCTGACAAGAAAACATAAATCTATGAGAGAGAGAAGCGGCCATAGCTACGTCTGCGAACCTCGAAGTCGTCCATGCAATTTGTCCAATAATTCTCCATAGAAGGCTCATGATATGCACGATTAGCAAGGCAAGTTGCGTAATGACCCCTAAGATCGGAGGCATGAGCCTCAACAAGATACTTGAGATGATATTTCTCGAGCTCTTGTCCTGCAGTTTTGGCATCAACTGCCGTCTTGCACCAATACATTCCAAACTGAAAAGGAAAATTGGCAGCTGGTCTATGCTTGCGACGCAAATGACGATGAACATCATGCAACTGCCTTAGGAACTCCATAAAAACTGTCTTATCCGAAGGATAACGTGGAAGCATAGCTGGATTTCCTATAAATCCATATATTCGGATGTAGGTGTATGTCGGGAACTAAATAAACCAATCTGCCCAACCATCCATCGTTGCTCTAGCAACTGCCGAGATATGAACGCGCAACTCCTGGTCCAAATTTCTCACTGTATAAGTTAGGAAAGCCTCGTGAACACACTTGAAATGACGTTCAACCTTAGTGAACTCAAGCTGATCATAATAATGATAGAATTTCTGAACACTGAGAATGCCCACGGTGTTTAGTCCTCGGAACTGACCCTGATAAGCAATCAAGTACACAAGATAAGAACACGTGTGAAACTCATGAGCAACCAAGAAACCGGTGATTTGCTTGTGGATAACATCGCCGATGAAGGATGCCAGTCATAATGCTCCTGCCCAGATATGATATGACCAATAATGTAATACATCCAGGGCTGGAAAACATTTGCATGTGATTGACCTGAGACACGATTCAAGAGTGTAATTAGAATCGAGTACTCATCCTTGTACTCACCACTACCCACATTGTTTGGCAATCTGTTCTTCGCTTGCTTTAACCATCTTTCTGCCATTTTACTTTGGCACTTGTCCACATCAGCATTAAATGCATGCTCGCACTGTAGCATAGAAATAACTAGACTGTTCGGGTGCTGAGGTATACCAAAACTTCTTTCAATGTCTAAAGGCTTGAGACTGCAAATAACTCGTCCATCTACTGACACTATCTCACGAGTAGTAGAGTTGTAATTCTTAATACAAGACATCACAAACTCAACTCAATGAATGGAGATAGGTATGGAAGCGGCCTCCAATAACCCGGACTGCTGAATATTTTGAATAATCTAATCTCTGATCTTAACTAGATCTAGGACTGCTTCTGGCAGCACCTTATGAAGATTCGTGTCAACTGTCCCGATGAAGTCATGAGTAAGGACTGATTTGGTCCTGTATTTGAGTTGAGTGTACTGCATTTTGAAAAACTTGCCTGTTGACTGTGAACTCGACTATGTTCTGACAAGATTTCTGAAAAGCTAAAAATAGCCTATTGAAGAGTTATTTTTGGCGAAAAATCTGAGATATGGGTTTTGTCCAGAAAAAGATTCTAAGACAACCCAGAACATCAGAAATGCGAAAATCTGATTTCTACTTGACCATGCAAAGAGTTTTCAGTTGAGAAAATTAGAACTCGAGAACAAATGCTCTGGAGTTAAAAATTCCTGAAAAATCAAACTCACGAATTTAATTTGAGGAAGCTATATAGAAATGATCCAGATGTTTAGACTCGCCAAAATTTGCCAACTTCAGGAACATGCTAATTGGATTTTGAGAGAAATTTGAGAATCAAAGAGGCAAAAGACGTTTTTTCCTATGCTATTTTTCTGTGAAAATCTCCCCTTATTCTTCAAACTTGCTGATAATTGTGAACTAGAACCTGCAAAGAAAATTTGTTTGATGAAATCGCCCTTGGAAACTGATGATAAATTCGCCCAACCTGTGAAAACTCGCCTCTGCTATGAAGAAATACAAATTTCTTAAGCTGAATGATTGTTTAATGATGGCACCATGCTGAAATAAAGAGAATTCGCACCATATTATTGACTGCAAGATTTAAAACCATGACTGAAATAGAATGATTCTGATTGGAACCCCTCTAGTTACACTGACACTGAGTCGGAGTTCAGAATAAAAATAATAAAATAATATTCAGTTGCCAACGACAGGCGAATTTCATCTTACGACATAAAGGGACGCCAAAAATAGTTAATTGGACAAAATCGCCACCTTCATGCTGGCATGTAATTTGAAAATCTAATATTATTTTATTCAGTTGACAAACCTCATAAGGCATTTGAACTTGTCCGGCGAACTTTACAGATTTCAAAAAATCCTCATTTGTCCTTACAAGCGTCCATTTGCTCAAGATATCACGTTTTTTTATTAACTTCTTACTTTGTAGCTGACTACAAAGTTATAACTGACCATCTTCGACATTGATTTCCGGGTGACTAGATGATGCTGAGATTGAACAAGTGTACTCATTACGAAGCCTGCAGAGCAAGGAAGAAATGTCTGCTGGGAGTCATCACTGCAAAATCGATCATTTAACCCCTCAAAGAATTAGGCGCCCTTGATTAAATTGATTTTCAGGTACCAGACAACCATTTCTCCAAACTGCCATTTGACGCTTTAAACAGTTGCTGACAATGAACGGTGAACCCTGTTGATTGAATAATAGGCTTACTGCATGAATAGAGGTATTCTGCATCTAACCAATATATGCAAGGCATCTGAAAAGTGCATTAAGGACCCCTAAAGTAAGGGCGCCCCTGGCTTGAAAAGGCACAAACACCATTTTGACGAAAGTGCAACTCTCAAACAGATGTCCTACTTTGACCTCTGATATTAGGTGTTGGGATGACTTGATTCGAGCACCGTCCGTCTCAACGTGTAGCCAGAAGGACCTACGAGAGACGTCTCTGGAGGCGACGAAGCAAGAAAACTGCTTCTAAGACCTTCAAATAGAAAGGCGCCTTTCCCAAGCTGGAATAGACGACCAGACTTGGCCATTTTCTGAGCTGTCTTTTTTTTTCAGTATTTCACAAAGACCTCGCGTGTACGAGCGTTTGCCAAATCCCGAAGGCTGACGGTTGGGCTCGTTGGATAGCTGGAGCAATTACGCACAAGTCCCGTGAAGACTTCGAAACGTCAATAACCTCATCTGACTGGTCTAAAGGCTAGGCGCCCTTGGCCTACAAAAGTTACAATGAATATTTTATGCTTCTCCACCCGTTAAATTACGTGCCTGGTAGAATCTCTGCCACGATCTTTCAGAATGTCGGATTAACATGCAAGTTGGTGGATGGCGAGGCCGAACTAGAGTAGCACAGATGTCAGGAAGACCTCATCAACAATTTCAACCATCTGAAGGGTCAATTTGAAGGGCGCCCCTGAGCTACAGGGGCACAATTACACCATTTGAGGAAGCTCTATGATATGAACTCTCCTGATAATCTCATCTTCTGACGCTAACTGTCGGAGCTCTATGACTCGGATGACTACATTCGATAGCTCGTCGGATAGGCAGACTAGTTCTGAAAAGATCAAATACATCAACCATCAGGAGTACCAAGATCCAACCCCCTTTAAGGAGGTGCACCCTTGAGCTACAGAGGCGCAAAAGCTAATAAATGACAAGCTTCTGCAAACTGGACCTTTGACATCTTCAACTTCTGTCGCCAGTTACTGGAGTTACGAGTCTCGGATAGCCTCGCAAGATAGCTCATTGGATAACTGGAGTAATTCTGAAGAGATTGACTGTATTCATGAGCATTTATCACAAAATCTAGGCCTTCAAAAAGAAGGGCGCCCCTGGGCTACATGGGCACAATTTTGCTTTTCTTGAGAAATCTTCAAAAAATTAACCACTGAAATCTTCGTTTTGGTCACTGAAATGACCATACAAAGGTATAATTGTCGTTGTGAAATGCTCCTCCATCTTGAAATGCTTCATTTTGAGTCCTCGATTCAGGTTCTAATCATTAGGCACTGCCTTTGATTGACAAAACTCCATGCTTGATATTGCTTGAAAATTGCATTTGACATCATTTTAGCAAGGTTTAGACTATTTTATGCAAAATGCCTTGATGAAGCAAATTTTTTTTTGTTTGGGTACAACACATACCTCGAATATGTAGCCTTTCAAGGCTAGTTTAGAGGGTTGAATACTGTTGGAACTCTGGGCGTGCAAAAGGTTCACAAACATTTTTACAGCTGGAGTTCTCACAGGCAGAACGACACTTCAAGTGAGTGAATGACTAATTCCTGATGCATAGAGTGAGGGACCTTGATCAGGAGTCACATGCACACATTTCACCAAAAGCCAAATTGGCAATTGTAGATTGGGCCGATTGGTTCATCCAGTTCCCCACTTTTACCTACATTCGCGTATATGGTTACTCAGGTCATCTAGCCATGTTACCCCGTTATCCATTAGATAAGGTGGTATTCAAGGAGTTCTTATAGCAATTGCATGAAGTCCATACCTTTCTACGCAATAAACACAAGTCAGCTTTCAACTTTCCTTTTACAATGGGTATATACAGGTGCAGATCAGCAGTTGATGCCAAGGCTATGAGCAATGAGATGACAAAACTTAATCTTATGTTTCTCATTGAAAGATGCTCATATGATCCTTGGGGTCACTTGGCAACTCACCTTGGCCACCATTCTTCACATAAACCATCCATGGAGGATTATTGGTTTAGCTGTGTAGATGAGTTCAAAGCGTGCAGGGGCAACTACAACAAGTACACTCTTCCACAAGTCGTTGAGTTCTTGTTAGAGGATGTGGAAGGATTATCAAATGATGACAGGGAAGTCATACTTCCCACATTCTTCAGAGATCAAATTGACTCGCAGCCACTTTGAGTTGTTGATTGGTACGCCAAAGAAAGCATATCTGTTGAAGAAAGGACAAGCAGAGTTGTAAGGAAAAGATGCCAGTTGATTGGTACACCAATGCATTTGAAGGAAATGATGCCAGTTGCTGATGTAGATCAACAAGAACAGCAATTTGTTGCAGCCACAGATACCATTGAAACTGTGCCAGAGGTTGAAGCAAAACATCCCATTCTTTTGCCACCACTGCAACCGTCTCCAATTCACATTGATTTGGAGCCAAATTCGCCAACTTGTGGCGTCTCAACATAATCTCACTCATCAGGAATTGATGGGACTAGAATCAACCCCTCCGACAATGTTAGCCGAGACTCCTCGTCTTGGCTTGAGAGCCTCCTGGGTAGGAAGAGGAGAAAGCCATCCTACCAATTGAACTTCGTTGAGTCTGAAATTGTCTACCAAGACATGTCAGAAAAGAAGCTCAAAAAGCAAGTTCACGTGGAGAGGAATGTTGACAATGAGATTGTCATTGATATTGCAACACCACCAGTGGACAAAAATGCGGATGAAGTAGAGGTTGACGACTTCACTTTGGTGAAAGCTAACCTTGGTAGGAGCATGCGAGAGACTGATGTAAGTCTCTTTGAGGTTGCAGTAGTAAGCATGAAGTAAAGAGTGGTTAGAGATGGTGAAGATAAGGCAGCCCTGAAGGCTGAAAAAACAACTTTGACAATAAATCTCCAACCTGAATCATGGGACTTCAAATTTCACCGCCTTGCTTCCACAGATGTTGGAGACATCCATAGATGAAAATCAGCTAAGTTAGTTGGTTATATATGGAAAGCGCCTGAGAGATTGGGTAGAAGAGTTCGTCACCAGGGGCGGGTTCATCCTGGCAGAGTTGTACCAATTGAGGTACAATGCCCATGAACTTTGCACAAAAATCCAGGAAGCAGAGCAGAGTGTGGCAGTGAGGAAACCTCGAGATGAGATCACCATTGCAGACTTGGAAAGAAAGAAAAGATTTTCACTTGGAGAGAACAACTCCACTTCGAGGTAAAAGCTTGCGAAGCAATGTCCGTAGAAATGACTTGAGTATAGAGGAAAGGTTGCAAGTGCCATCAAGTTCGTAAGAACTTTCGTGTCACAGATTCCTTGCCAGTATCAATGCGAGGATGGCCAGTATGTTGATCTCGGTGACGTACAATCAAAGTTTCAAATCTCATCTGTAGTATTTTCAGTAGTGACCCTATTGACTACATATTGACTCAAGTTGCAGCCATGTCAGCAAAGTACAATGAGTCAGCTGAAAAGGGAAGAGAGTTTCAAACTCAGATCATGAATGGCGAGGTGATTATTGAAGAGGAAGTGCATTGTGTTGAAGAATATCAATTATCTAGATGCAAAGATAGGTAACTGCTGGTTAGAGGAGCTAGTTACTCAAATTGCTGAAGTGTGAACTACCAGTTAGGATGTCCCACCTTTTCCAAAGATAGCATTTAAGACATCAGTTAACTTGATGCCTTTTCCAAGTTAACTCACTTTCCCACCTTTTATGCATGTCTATTTTTGGAGACACCTTTGTACAGTGGAATTCTATTTAGTTTTAGAATCTGTTAACTGAAGTAATCTTTTTAGTTAATTGTTAGTTACATTTGTTTAGACATAGGAATAAATCTTGCTGATTGGCAAGAACTGAATGTTAACTCAAGGAGATTTTAGGGTTCCCTACTCCTTTGAGTGTCTATAAATAAGAGCAACCTTGGCTCATTATTTTTTAACCGTACTTCTTTGTAACAAAATGCTGAGCTTGAGAGCCTTCGACTTTGTTACTTAGTATATGTTCTTGAACCATACTTGTGATAACAAAATGCTAAGCTATTTTTGCTTGCTTTATTGTTGTTCATGTACTTGCGTTCAATCTTTGTTCAAGTGTTATTTGGTTGATCGTATCTTTAATGATTGTCCTTTTTCATACCATTTGCTGTCCCAAATGTGTAATCATTGATTGAGTTTGACAAAATAAATCAAAAGAGCAACGAGCCTTTGATCCAAAGTTTCAAGATCTTTCAATATTTTTTGTTTCTATAATCTTTGTTTCGATCTACACCTCGAAAAGAGCAATGAGCCTTCGAGGGAATTTGGAAATTTAATTTATCATTTTTTGTTTTGTCATTATAATCTTTATTTCAGCCTACACCTCAAAAGGAGCAATGAGCCTTCAAGGGAATCTTGAGATCTAGATTATTGTTTGATGTTTTACTCTCATGAACTCTATTTCAGCGTACGTCTGAAAGAACAATGAGTCTTCAGATGCGTTCTGAGAACCAGTTTGTTTAAGTTACCCAAATCATTCCTTGTTACTTCTAAATCCTCTTGCTCTGAATTTACTTGAGGAGATAGAAGCGTTATAAATTTATGCTTAGTTGTAGTTGAGATTACGAAACCAGAGAAAACCTCAGCTGCAATGCTAAAGAATTTTATAAAAATTGTGCTCTCAGCTGAGTTCAGAAGATAGGAATTTAGTTTACATTTCTTTTTACACAAAATCAGCAAAAGAGGGAGCTTCCCCTCCTAATTTGAAGAGCAATTTATCTGTGCATAGCTGTTCGTTTCCAATACACACTCCAGAGGTGCGAATTGAAACGCCTAGAAGGCTGAATCTGTTTTTGCCGAGCCAAAAACTCCTTGATGGAATCAATAGGAGAAGAAGATGAGGATGCCCTTGGATTTTCTTGAGCAGTTTCTTTGGAAGCAGGTGTATCTTGCCCCATATGTTGATCCTGCTGATCAGTGTTCTGGAGGACTATTATGCACACCATGATCAGGTGAAACATGCTCTACATCATGTGTAACTTGCTCTTCTTGCTCCTCTTGTGGACATTGCTGTTTAGTATTGTGTTGAGAAGACATGTGTGGTTGTTCCACATTTTCAACTTCTCTGACTTCCTCAAGAATTTTGTTGGTTACTTCCGCAGTCTCATGTATTTTGTCTCTATCTTCCTTTTCTGTACTCATAAGAATATCCACTCTTTGTTTTGTCTTAATTCCTGAGCTTGTTTCTGAGATATTTTATCTTTTTCTTCCTGGGAAACAGAGGATCCTGCTTTGTCAAGAGCTTCCTTCCTCAACTCTTCATCCACTTCAATGGCTTTTTCTCTTTTCTGCCTCAGGGCCTGTGATAAACTCTCCGCAGCCTTTTCAAGGATGTTAGTAAGAGGCACATTGTGTTTGATCATATACATAACTATTGCCTTTTCAATAGTCTTTTGATTTGTAGGAGGTACATTTAGATGAAGTTTTGCAGTTTCCTTTAGTAAACCATAATTTACAATTCCATTGAAAATTGTCTTTAATTGGAGAGGCTCATGTGAAGGTACCATTGGAGGAGTTTGCTTAGTTTTCTTCCCTTTTCCCTTTGGTTTGGAGGTGCCTTCCTCTCCTTTTTCTTCTTCCTCTTTAGTCTCAGCCTTTTTCCTTTTAGCCTACTGTTTAGGTCTTGCATGCTTTTTCTCAGCAGCCCTTGTTTGTGTTATGGTTTTAGATGCAACTTTTCTTCCAATAGTAGTAGTTTGTGTGGATCCGGATGGCTGCGGAACATTTGTGGCTGTAGATGTGGACTTGCTGGTCCTTCTATATCCTTGGGCTATTGGTGGATTAATAGGATCAGGCTTGGGATCCTCCACAAGGATTTTTGATGCAACTTTTGTCGAAATACCTCATTTCTTATGCAATTCAAATTTATGTTTGTTAAAGTGCTCCTTCGAGCTCTTCTTGATCAACTTATCCATGACCTCCCTGTAAGTACCAAATGTTTATGCTGTTTGATCCTTAGGCTTGCTTGACAAATTTTCAACATATGCTTTAACTTCTGTAGGAGAGATTTTATATGGCAGTCTTGGAATCAAAGAGGTTCTTGATTCCATAGCTTCTATGTAGCAATAGCATAGTAACGAGACTCTCACTTGGCACGGACTTTGCGAGGGTGATTCGACTCAGAACTTGGGACTTGCCACCCAGACTCGGCATAGACTCGACAAAATGAAAAAATCTAGAAATATAGAATTTTTTAAGGATTTAAAACTTGTTTCATGCACCCTTTATTAAATAAACCTTAAAGACACAATAACATCATTAAATTGAAGTGAATTTGATGAAATATACCGAACCAATTTTTTCAATTTTTCAATTACAACGAGCAGAGCAATACACAATCGTTAGGGTTAGCACTTAAACCAAATGATGCGGAATTCAACTCTAACCAAGAATGTACACCAAGATCCTGAGTTGGGCAAAGTGTGAACATATGGTCAGAGGATCTCAATGCAATGCTGAATAGGAACTCTAACCAAGAATGCGCCGGATGACGACGAGCATATGGTCAGAGGGTCTTAATGAAATGCTGATATAAAGAACTTTAACCAAGAATGCGCCGGATGACGACGAGCATATGGTCAGAGGGTCTTAATACAATGCGGATACAAAGAACTCTAACGAAGAAATGCGTCGAAGAATGACGAGCATGTGGTCAGAGGATCCCTAACAACTATTATGCTGAAGTAACTCGACGTCAAGAATGTGCTTTCCAACCCAAGATGGAATTGGAGTTACCATATGACGGAGATGCTAAGTATTACAATGCAATTAAGGAAAATAAGTGAGAATGCTGACAGTACTACTGTTCAGCTTACAATATGATAGAGAATGTCTTGCTACGAACATGAATCAAGAGTTAAATAGTTCTGCAACAATATATTGAATCTCCTTTACTGGATAAGGAAGCTTAGATCAGAAACTCCACTCTAGAGACCAACTTGACAATCTGATTTTTGACAGTCCTGTTTTTCAAATGCATAAACAACAGCCCTAAAACTCACTATTTTGCTCACAACTCACTTCAAACTCACTCAAAATCCCTGAGACAAAATGCATAATGATCCTAGGATGATGGCGCCCAAGATTGAATCACAAAAACTAACCAAAAGACCCCATATAATTTATGCACGAATTTCAAGGCAATCCAAAATGGTACGGCCCTCAAGGAAGGGCGATTTGCCTTTAAAAATTCAAGACTTCATCAAAAAATCTGCAAATTA
This sequence comes from Sequoia sempervirens, assembly GCA_007258455.2. Taxonomy (NCBI): domain Eukaryota; kingdom Viridiplantae; phylum Streptophyta; class Pinopsida; order Cupressales; family Cupressaceae; genus Sequoia; species Sequoia sempervirens. The sequence continues at coordinate 88,905,795 of VDFB02270651.1, forward strand.
GAGGAAAGGGTCGCCCCTCATAGACAAAGAGATAAATGCAATACCCAGAATGATTCTTTTTGTATTTTTTGACTTATGAATAAAAACAACAATCAGCTATAAGGAAGAGACAATTCCAGAATTTCACTAATATGCATAAAACTAAACTACAAAGCCACACAACTACTACAATGCAGAAATCTCACTACAAATCACTCAAACTACAACTACCTCATCACTAGTCGCTATCTCTCAAGCAAGAAGCAAGGCCAAGCTAGGAGGCATACATTCCTCGAAGCAGTCCCAATACCATTCCGGCAGCATAACATTCCTGTAGACAAAAGATGCTCAAATGAAGACCCAAGACTTCCTTTTATAATTTTGTGAAGACCCCTCCAGAAGCTTCTAGAAACCCTAATTCTTTTCCCTCCAAGAAAAGGCGTCACTTTTTTCAAGGCTTCATTTTTGACTTTAATGAAATTCATCTCTTCAAGATAGGCGTCCAACTTAAAGCTTCAATTTTGACCTTAATAAATATAAAATTACCTCACTGAGGCGCCACCCCTTAAAGACCACCTTTTTAACACAACATTAAGTTATGAGACTAGGCCAAGGGGGTATTATAACATTAAAATATAACATTATTTAAATGAAATGAACTTCTCTCCGAAAATGCATCCCAAGGCCAAAATTGAACAAACCAACTGAGTCGACTGAAGAGGAAAGCCAACTGTGCCGAGAACGACAGGACCACTGCCAGAAATAGAATTTACTAAAAATAGTAAATTCCTGAAGGCGCTTGGAATGCCAAGAAAAACACACCACTGCGAAGTTCTCTAAAAACCTAGAAAGAATCCGCCATTCAATCATCAATTCACGAGCAATAGCAACCTCCAAACACGAAACCCTAATTTCACCTTCCGAGTAGCTTACGGGTCTCCAGAATAGGCTAACGGTCAACTGAAAAGATCATGCTTGAGAAGGGGACATTACATTTGATCACATTCACAAGTATACATGGAAAATGCAAATTGTCGCTGAGCTGCTAAAGGAAATAACACACTTAGATATATAAATATAGTCAAATGTATACAAAACTCATGGAATATGAAATCCATGACATCAAATGTTCCATACAAATATGAAATATCAAAACAACAACTACAAGTCTATAGCATAGAGGAGCGAACATCCTTCCTACAAAGGCGTCTAAGGGTCTTGGATGATGTAGAAGCTGTAGCCATAGTCCTTGCCTGTGTCTCCATGCCACTCTCACCAACACCAGCTGTGTCTGCTTGTGCTCTAGCCTTCTCCTTTGCCATGGCTACAACCTCAGCCTCTCTATATGCCTGGTCCACCCAATCAAGGTCCTTGTCACTAAAGACTAGAGCTGTAGCCTCAATGGTCCACTCAGACTCTGGATCAATCTCCTCTAGCCTGATTGGGGTGGAGTCATGGTAAAAAATCTGCTTGTGTCTAAGACGAAGGTTGTAATGGAAATATACTAGATCATTCAACCTCTCCACGGACAGTCTATTGTGCTTCTTGGAGTGTATGTGCTCAAACATACTCTAATTGTGCTGACAACTAGAAGAATTGCATGGCTGGCTCAATACACAAATGACAATATTATGAAGGTTTAGTGTTTTAGCACCAAAGATATGCCACCATCTATCTGAGATGAGAAAAAGAAACAAAATCAATCTCATTTCCAACTTTAAGTTTCAAGTTTCAAGTTCAACATTCAATAGTAAATTATAATATAAAAAGAGGAAAATTATTCCTTTAAATATATTTTTACTTAGCTGTAACGCCATCCTACTATCTTTGCACAATTGACGTGCAAAGAGTTCTCCTTGTGTAGTGTTAAAGGCATCTATCTCGAACACTATTTCTATAGTACGAATACGCACCATCTGCTCTATCACCGAGTAGAGCACACTAAGAACCTCATTATCTGAGTGGAAATCATGACAGAATTGGAAGGGCTGGATTTAGGAAATATGCAGCTGCATGGAGGGGCCTATTAAGAACCTCATTATCTGAGTGGAAATCATGATGGAATTGGAAGGGCTGGATTTAGGAAATATGCGGCTGCATGGAGGGGCCTATGAAGCTGGTGGTGCCATCTCCTCTCAATGATCTCCCAATGGGATGATACTTATCCTCAACTCCCCCATAGATGGATGTAATGGCCTCTTTGGCCCTATCCATACCCTCATATATGTAGCCCATTGTGGGCTTCTCCCCATCAACAACTCGTAGGAGAACTAGAAAGGGCTTGAATCGCAAACATTGTGAAACATTAACTTAAGTAAGTGTGAACAAAAATAAACAAATACAAGTAAAATATGAGCAAAAATTAAAACATAATGTAGAATTAAACTTTACCTTCACAATCTCTTGCATTGGTGCCCAAAACCTTGGCTCATAAAAAATGCAATTTGTCACATCAATCCTTGCAGGGTTCGTAGCAAAGGATGAGGAAGTCCACTCCTCACCAACAAACATATGTTGTAGAGCCATAATAACCTCAACCTTGGTTGATCAAAGTTTAAACGTTTTACCATAGTTTGACAAAGCTATATGTCAAACTAGTTTGAAATGAATTCAGTCCCTGCAAGATTCTTCTGCACTATTGTTCTAGAAAGGGTTTATCTTTGTATTGGCAAAGTAAAATATCCAAACATCTGCAATTTCTATCCTCTCTAGACTTGGATAAATATATGTAATCAGTATGCTTTGTGGAAAGACAGTCAAACTCGAGAAAAGCTACCATGAATTTCAATTGCATTTCAAATAGGACTTCAGGTACATTTCAACATTTACATAGATTTAATATCACATCCAGTAATACAGTTATATACTCCTATTGAAGTCCAGAAACCCAAAGAATGATATACATAAAATCAACTTCTATCTATTTCAAAACAAAGCTACTTGCAGGAGTAAATATGTTTCTAACTCTCACAGTTACACAGGAATAATTTCTTTCAGATATAGAATATGAATTTAATTCCTAGATATGCTTATACATACACAATATTCCTCAAATGACACCAAAGAGAATAGGAACAGATATCTAAGGAACTGTTTTGCACACTACCTCCAAATTGGTATCCTGTAATCTCTCTTATCTGTAGTCCGGTAATCTTCATGGGAAGACAGTGATCATTCATCCTTAACACATCGATCAATTCTAGGAGAAACAACAACCGACATATAATATGTTGTGATGTCATCAATAACAATATGTGAGGTAGCATAACATAACCGTTTTGGAGTTATTCCGCTAGTAAGAAAAATGACTTCATCATCATCCAACATTGGACTTGTGAAAACTCAGAGCAATGGTAATAATATGTATTAACGACAACTATATCATTGATTTTGTGTATAAATGAAATCACACCTTGTATGGTATCCATCACTTTTCTGTTTCGGCATTCACAAATCTTTGTGAGTTCAAAATCTCGTTAATTGGCGGTAGGTGTAGTGTAAGACCCTTCAACATCTCACAGTAATCCTCCAGACAAATCCAAATATGCAGAACATGTGAGCAACATGTTGGCTCCTTGAAAGATAATTGCCGATTCTTCAATGTTACCTTTAGAATATTATTTCCTGGGGACCCGTTTAGCCATCACATGTATAGCACGATATGGGAGATTCAATGGGTGGAGAATTAATATTCAACACTTCTTCGAATCGAATGTCAGCCTCTTTAGGAAAGATGACGCAAATAGAAATATAATGATCATAATTGAAACACCCAAACTTATTTGACTAGCGGAAACCACTCTTTACGCAATATAGAGAGTCAGATATATCTGTGCTGAATAGCGATTATGCTTGGATGTTGATAATATAGCCGGACCCACATAGTCGAATATCATCAGAGGATAATTCTGATAGGCATAGACAACGATGCAAATAACAACAATAGAATAAAAATATATGTCAACCCTGTAACCATTCTGTGCATAAATGAACATCCAGAAATATAATGGATAAATCTTCCCAACTAAGCAACGATTTCTTATAGCCAATGTTCAAAGATGTATTCAAATGCCATGATTAGGGGTTCGTCCTTCCATGGCTACAAAATCCTGAGAGTTTCCGTTCTCAGAGATTCCAATGTAAAAACCAATACAATTCTCCGTGATGATCCAAACCTTCACAAAACTCCTTTTTAACTCTGCCTCCTTCAGATGATATAATCGATTTATTTTAATGAAATGGCTTTATATATTATATTATCTCATAAAGCCAGATAATAATTAATTAATTAAATAATTAAAATGAAATATTTTGAGCCAATTTTTTCAATTACAATAAGCAGAGCAATACACAATCGTTAAGGTTAGCACTTAAACCAAACGATGCGGAATTCAACTCTAACCAAGAATGTACACCAAGATCCCGAGTTGGGCAAGGTGTGAACATATGGTCAGAGGATCTCAATGCAATGCTGATAAGGAACCCTAACCAAGAATGCGCCGGATGACGATGAGCATATGGTCAGAGGGTCTTAATGAAATGCTGATACAAGGAACTCTAACCAAGAATGCGCTGGATGACGGCGAGCATATGGTCAGAGGGTCTTAATACAATGCTACTACAAAGAACTCTAACCAAGAATGTGTTCGAGATAGACGAACATATGGTCAGAGGATCTCTACCACTACAAGTGCTGAAAGCAAACTCAACACTAAGTTTGTGCTACCCAATTCCAGAATGGAAATGAGGCGACCATATGGCGGAGATATAAAGAAATACAAATGCAACTACATAATGTAGAGTAAGATTAAGAGAAATGCTGACAGTACTATTGTTCAACTTACAATGAGATATAGAATGCCTGTAGGATCAAGGATTAGAGCTCTTCAAATTGTTGCAACAACAAAAGTGTCTTTCACAAAGCCTTTATGACTTCCTAACACCAATCCATGAAGAAAATGCAGATTTCTCAAATCTGATATGACAGACCAGCAGGTTAATATGCAAAACCAGCAACATATAACCCTATCAAAATGCTCATAACTCACTCATTTCTAACCCTATCGACTTGAAATCAAATGCAGAACACCCTTAGAAGGATGGCGACCAAACTTGGACAGCAAAACCCCCACGAATATCCTTTAATATTTTCTGACACAAATCCCAAGGAGCTTAGAATGGTACGACCCACTAAGGGGGGCGATTTTCCTTTATAAAATCCAACACTCAAACAAAAAATCTGAAACTTTGCAGAGAGGGTCGCCCCTCATAGATAGAAGGATATATGCAGTACCCATAATGATTTTTTTTGTACTTTTTGATTTATGAATGAAAACTACAATCAGCTACAATGAGGAAATAACTCCAAAACTACTCTAATAAGCATGAAACTAACTACAAGCAAGAACTTCAAGCTACAATGCAAACCTCACTACAACAATCCTCTCACACAAGTAAACTTCTCCACTAGGTGCTATCTCACAAGCACGAAGTCGAGCCAAGGCTAGGAGGCATTCATTCCTCGAAGCAGTCCAGCACCATTCCGGCAGCATAACATTACTCAAGATATCAGATAATCCAAATGAAGAGAAGGAACCTCCTTTTATAGACTGAAGAGAAGACTCCGGAGGCTTCTAGAAAGTGCGCCCTAATTCCAAGCTGCTTTTAGGTTTAACTTTGACCAAAACTCTTTCTTCAAAATGGCGTACCTTCCTTGAGAGATAAAAATCACTTCACTTTTTCTTTAAATAAAATATAAAATTCTCCAAGTAGACGTCCATTTTCCCTTGAGCAAATATAAACTTTAGAAATATAAAAATATTTCCTTCATGAGAAAATACCCCTCAAAGTCCCCTTCTTTAAAACAACTTTTAAGTTATATCACTAGGCCAAGGGGTATTTTTAAAATAAAACATTTTGACTTAAAATAACTTATTTCTCCAAAATGAACCCCTTAAGCCAAAACTGAGAATTACCCAATGAACTGCCATAAGAGGAAAGTTGACTGAGCTGGTGCTGACTGGACCACTGCTAAAAATAGAATTTACTAAAAATAGTAAATTCCTGAAGGTGCTCGGAATGCCAAGAAAACACACCACTGTGAAGCTCTTTGAAAACCCAGAAAGAATCCGCCATTAAATCAACCAACTATGAGCAAAACAACCTCCAAAACGAAAACTAATTTCACCGCCTAGGTCTCGGGAACCAACGGTTGAAAGAAGATCCTCGGGGACCGCCCTCCCCGTCCTGTCCTCAAGCAATCGCAAACTGGATGTGCAGAATCTCATCATTCTCCCAAGTCGCATCCTCCATAGGCAAGTTCTTCCACTTCACCAAGTATTCTTTGATTGTTCTTTTTCTCAAAGAACGCTCTCTGGAATCAAGAACCTCCTCTGGAATCAAAACCAACTGTCCTCCTTCATCCAAAGGTGGTAACTGTGATGAAGCAACAATATTGTGTCCAAGTGCCTTCTTGAGGCGAGACACGTGGAAGACATTGTGTACTCTGCTATTCGAAGGTAGCTCCAACTCATAAGCTACTGCTCCCACCTTCCTGATAACTTTGAACGACCCATAGAAATGAGGTTTGAGCTTCTCAGCTCCACTCTTCTTGAGAGTAGACTGTTTGTAAGGCTGTAGTAGGAGATAAACCATATCTCCCATCTCAAAAGAGCGCTCAACACGCCGCTGATCAGCATACATCTTCTGCTGATTCTGTGCAATCTGAAGATTGTTCTTCAATGATTTCATGATATCTTGACTTTGCTGCAACAAATCCTTGGCTTGAGGGGCTTTGCTATCACCAAACACCAAATCAGCAAAGCTAGGAGCTTCATAACCATAAAGAGCCAAGAAAGGTGACATCCTTATTGACATGTGAAAAGAAGAATTATAATAGTACTCGCCTATGTGAAGCCACTTCACCCATGCTCTTTGCTGCTCCGAAACATAGTTTCTCAAATAGCTTTCCAACCACTTGTTCACTATCTCAGTTTGTCCATCAGTTTGGGGGTGATAACTAGTGCTTGGTGTAAGCACAGTACCACTCATTGTAAAGACCTCTTGCCAAAAAGTGCTTAGGAACTTGCTGTCCCTATCACTCACAATGTTTTTTGGCAACCCATGTAACCTAAACACCTCATGAAAAAACAGATCTGCAACTTGGGCTGCTGAAAAAGAGCTGGTAATGGCGAAGAAGTGAGCAAATTTTGTTAGTCTGTCCACTACAACATAGATACAGTCTTTCCCTTGGACCTTGGGCAACCCCGTGATGAAGTCCATTGATATGCTTTCCCATTTTTGATTGGGAATAGGGAGAGGTTGCAGCAGACCAGCAGGTAGAGTATGCTCATTCTTGTTCATTTGACAAGTGGGACACTCCTGAATGTAGCGTTGAACTTCCCCTTTCAGCCCTTTCCAAGTAAATATTTCCCGAATCTGCCTATATGTCTTGAAGAACCCTTGATGACCAGCAAGTGTAATGTCATGAAATGTCAACAAAATCTTCTTTTTGAGCTTAGAATCAGCCACTAAAAAGATTCTACCCTTGTAGTGTATCAGCCCTTCAATCACCTTGTACCTTTCGTCATGAAAAGTACCCTCAATGATGTTGGTTGCAAACTGATTTTTGGCATAATCAGCAAGCAACATGTTCTTCCAATCAGTAGTAAGCCCACATAATGAGCCCAAATGAGGTCTTCTAGATAGAGCCTTGGCCACAATATTGTCTTTACCTTTGACATATTCAATGTCAAAATCGTAAGCTTGAAGCTTACTCACCCACTTTTGTTGCCTCTCGTTCAAATCTTTCTGATGCATGAAGTGCTTGAAACTGTTGTGATCAGTCTTGACCACAAACTTGCTCCCCACCAAATACTTTCTGAACTTAGCTAATGCATGCATAATGGCAAGCATTTCCTTGTCGTAGATGGAGTAGGTCCTTTCAACACCTCTTAATTTTCTGCTCTCAAACACAATGGGATGTTTGTCTTGCATCAAAACAACCCCAACTCCTTCACCGGATGCATCACACTGTAGCTCGAAATGCTTGGAAAAGTCTGGAATAGCTAAAACCGGACAAGAGCTCATGATCCTCTTAAATTTATCAAAAGTAGTTTGGGCCTTTTCTGACCAACAAAAAGCCCCCTTTTTCGTGAGGTCAGTAAGAGGAGCAACATTTTGTGAGTAGCCTTTCACAAATCTTCTGTAAAATCCACAAGGACCCAAGAACCCTTTCAAATGAGTCAAGTTCTTAGGAGGTGGCCAATCAACAACTGCCTTGATCTTTTCAGGATCAACCTTCACTCCCTCAGCACTGATTATGTGACCAAGGTAGAGTAGCTCCTTCATTCCAAATTCACATTTGGATTCTTTGGCAAACAAGCTCTTAGATTCTAGGATGCTAAGCACTTCCTCCAAGTGCTTGAGATGTTCTTCCCATGTCTTGCTGAAGATCAGGATGTCGTCAAAAAATATCAATACAAACTTCCTCAACTGCTTCTAAAAGACTTTGTTCATACAAGACTGGAAGGTAGCAGGAGCACTAGTCAACCCAAATGGCATGACTAGAAACTCGAAGTGGCCATAGTGATATCTAAAAGCTGTCTTCTCAACATCAGATCCTCTCATTCGAATCTGGTAGTAGCCCGATCTCAAATCGATCTTTGAAAAGAACTTGGCTCCATGTAGCTCATCAATGAGCTCGTCTATCCTCAGAATGGGGTATCGATTTTTGATGGTGCTTTGATTCAAAGCACGATAGTCCACGCACATGCGGATGGTACCATCCTTCTTCACAAGAACAACTGCTGAAGCAAAGGGACTCTTGCTTGGACGAATGAAGCCCATCTCCAAGAGTTCCTGAATTTTTTTCTCAATCTCATCCTTCTGCTTCTTAGCGTACCGATATGGAGTTGTAATAACTGGTTTAGTTCCTTCCTTGATCTCTATGACATGCTCCGAACCCCGTTCAGGAGTTGGTCCAGGAGGTAAATCAGCAAATACCTTGCTCTTCTTTGTGAGTAAAGACTGAATATCAGGAGGATAGTCTCTTTTTGTTTCAACCGGACTAACAGGAAGAATCATACATTCTGCAGCCCACTCAGCTTGGTCATGATGAATCAACCTTGCCATTCTCTTGAATGACACAATCCGAGGACCCCCATTGGACATTCCTCTTAGTACTACCTTCTTCCCATCGGATTGAAACTTGAGCTCCATGGTTTGAAGATTTAGAGAGATCTCTCCAAGTGAACGCAGCCATTGAATGCCTAGAACGGCATCCGTATCTCCAATGTTGACTACATAAAAGTCGTCCTTGACTTCATAGTTCCCCAATTGCATAGTTATGTTTGAGATCTTCTTGGTGCATGAGATGTGAAACCCATCAACAACCATAACCTTGAAGCCTTCAAACTCTTCTGTTTGCAGCCCCTTCTTTGCCACCACAACTTCATCAATGAAGTTATGCGTTGCTCCAGTGTCAATCAAAGCAACTATTCGCTGCCCTTTAATCATCCCTCGAACTTTGAAGGATTCATTCTTTTGAAAGCTCAAAAGTTGAGCCAAGGTACCTCCACTCTCCTTTTCATCTTCAGACTCTTCTGGAGCTCTTTCCATTTCGCTGTCATCAAAATCAGACTGCTGGTTTGAAAAATCAGAATTACTTTCTCTAGCTGAATAGTATTCAATTTGATGAAATTTGACTCCTTTTGGGCAAATATGGTCTTGGGACCATTTTTCTCTACACCGGAAACATAACCCCTTTCTTCTGAGTTCGTTAAGTGTCTCAGGATCCAATCTTGTGACATGAGGTTTATGCTGTTTGAACTCCTTATGCTGAGGTCTTTTCCCTTTATCCCTTTTGTGAAATGATGGCTTGGGTTGAAACTTTGCTTTAGGAGCAGCCCATTCCATGTTTCTTGCTTTCTTCATTGCCTCCTGTAGGGAGGGTGGATCAAAAGCTTTAATCCAACCCTTGAGTGGCTCCATCAATCCTTTACTGAATAGGATCACCAAACGCCTCTCAGTGATTCCTGTGACCATGATTGAAAGTCTCTGAAACTCAGCGATGTAGGCATCAACTGTGCCATATTGCTTAAGCTGTGCCAATTCTCTGAAATGCACTTCAGGATCGTTTTTCTTGAATCTCTCTATGAGCCTATTGGTGAACTCATCATAGGTAGTGATAGACCGATGACCCAAGGTGACTAGGCCATGGTACCACCACTCGTACGCCACCCCATCTAGGTGTAGCGTAGCGAACTTAATCGCCTCCTCTTCCGCCATGGGTCTAAGAGCTAGATAGTTGTCTAACTTCTGTATCCAAGCTCTGGCTGAACTGTTGTCACTCCCATCAAAATGTGGAAGCATAACCTTGTTGATAGCTTGATGCAAATCCCCATGTACTGTTGTTTTTCTTTGTTCATAATGTCTTCGTTGTCCTCTATTCTTCCTTTTATGATCCATAAATCATTGTAAGACATATCTATCTTAATTTCATCAGGTAGAGAATCATACTCAGCACGGTCGAGTCTCAACTGTTCAACAAATGAAGTATTTTCTTTTGGATTAGGTTGAGAGTTTATTGGTGCCAAGAAGGTGGGTTTGAATGGTCTGGAAGAAATGTATGTGCTGTTTGAAGCCGGATGAGCAACGTGTCCATTATGCTGGTTGGTGGCACTGTGTTCTCCTCTATGTCCTAGGTTGCTCTGTGGAGTTGGGTTCTGACCCACTTTCCCCATCATGAGAGATACCATATCCATTAAGGCATCCATCTTCCTTTGGGCCATACTTTTGCATTGGTAAATGTTCCTGTTTGGGAAGGCGTGTGAAGGAACTAGTTGAAATGCCTTTCTCTTGGCTTTCTTTTGTGTAACTTTCTTGGCATCTACCTCTCTCAGGGGATTGTATCCTGTTTTGGAGTGGGAGAAGTCAGATCTGGAGCCTAGGAGTGCATACTTGTCAGTTTTCATCAATTCTAGCTGGCAAACTAGGATACTTCTTAATTTAATTATTCTGGAGCATTTCGGGTATGTAATTCATTTGCAATCCCATTGTATGTATTGCAGAATAACATCTATTACATCAGTTGATCAAAATATTTTTGTATTGCATTTTTATGAGCTTTTATATGATGCGCCCCTTCTCTCCTGTCTACAAAATTTTCTTAAAAAAACTAAAAAAAACACAATAAGAATTAAGAAAAATACAGGGGTTTGAGTTGTGAGCCAGTTGGGTTCATCACAGTGGTATCAGAGCACTGATCTTGCCAGCCTGTAGGGTTAGCAGTTTCTATGCAGTCACATCAGAACAGGTTTGACAGGTATGTTGGTGTACGTTTTGTCATCCACCGAACACACAAAATAAAATGTCCAAAGACACTCTATCCTCTCTTGAAAACCCACCGCGTATGCTAAGATTGCGAGAAGATCATATGGTGATTCCAAGGTTTCTTTTGTCAGGTCTTGACATGTGGATAAGCTCAATGGGCGTTGTGATTTGCTGGTAATAAACAAGGGGACTTATGTTAAGGAAATCTTCACAAGTTTAGGACTTAGAGAATTTATCATTAAAGGCCCTCAATTTGGTTCAATGTGGATCTCAAAAAAATGGCAAAAGATAAGGATTTAGGAGAATCTATTCTATGCCTAAGAACTTAAGAGACAGTAAAGATTCGGTGAAGGGGATAAACCACACTTTGTTTCACCTCCTGCAGGACAACATACGCAAAATGGGTGCAATCTTCAAGGATTGTGATAATAATTTTCAAACCTCGAATGAGGCTGAAGTTAAGCTTCCACAATTAAGAGCTCAGGCTAACTTTACGCATCGAATGCAAATCATCCATTCGAAGAAAGTATGAGTTATACTTCACCATTGAATCAATATGATCAATCTTTCATTCACTTAACCAATTTTCGAAGCAAATTCTACTTAATCTAACTCTAACTTTAATCTATGGCGGAAGAAGATATGCAACCTCGCTTACTATTTGACAATAAAAGTTGTTCAAAGCAAATCATGCATAAGAGCTTTTATTATTCGAAATAGTCTCAATGCAACAATCTCATACTCTGTCTCCACACATTACAAATGAGGGGGCGAGCTCAATTTATAGGCTTCCCAATTACAATTCAATGGCCAAGATTGATTTCAAATCAACAGCCGAGATTACAAAATAAAACCCTAATTAGGGTTTGTCACTTTCGACCAATGAGAAAATTTCATTTGAAAACACTTGTCCCTTTTGCTAAATATAAATCAACAATAAAATAGAATGTTGTTGCATATTGATTTGGAACAATTTGATTGGTTGGAAGATGACGAGGCGCCACCTCAGCGTGCTGGATGTCTTCCTTGGTTGCTTCGTTTTTCTTCCACGTGCTTGCCATAGAATATTTTCCCTGCCAATAACTCTGTCCATTGTGCTTGTTCCTTCCTAGCTTTGATCTTGGATTCCTTTTGAGACTTTGATTTCTTCTTCTTACCTGTACTGGGATCTTTGAGGTCTGGAAGTCTCCCCTTGGAGTAGGTGTCTAGACTTGAAGTTGGTTGCTTTGAACTTCCTCCTGCTTGAACTGGGTTGATGTTATTCCTTTGGATTTCCTCTTTGAATTCTCTAATTTGTGCCAAGAAATTGTCGAAGTACGGAGATCTGTTTGGAACACTCTTCTTGTCACCATCTGATTCTGATTGGAAGCTTGTTTTTAATTCTTCAGGAGATGAAATCCCTCAAGAAGTTGTCCCAATTACTTCTTTCAAGTGTCTAGAATTTGGAGAAGAATGCCTCTGTGCTTTCGCCACAATGGAGGAAATTGGAATTTCCTCTGTGAAGTATTTCCCAGACTTAGCCAAATTTTGGCTATTCAGGTTCATTTTGTAACATCTTCATCTGGACCACTCAACACTTAGCCAAGATTTTGGCCATCTCCATGCTCGAACGAACTTTGCCTGTGGATTTTCCTTCAGTTTTGAATTTGGCTTGTGCTATGCAAGATAAATTCCATCTCTGGACAAGGATTTTACTCATTTCCTTTTTACTCCTCTTCATCCTTCCTGTTTTCCGTCCAACACTTAGTGAATTCTTCTCCCCAAGGTATCAACACTTAGCCAATTTGCTAATTTTCTCATCCCCTCCTTGGGCGGACTTCACATGAGCTTGGACGTTTTTCTTCAATCAAAGTCAGACTTCATGATGCTCAAGACATTTTCTTATCTAGGTCGGACTTTATTTTGCCTTGAACATGCCTTACAAAGGTTTGGACATGCTATGCTTAAGCAAGGTTGGACTTTCTCATGCTTGTCCCATCCTTTTTCCCTCACTCCATTTGGCTTGAAGCAGACTTTCCACCATTCCACACCATTGCTTCTTCTTTGAAGATTCGCCTTGTGTCGTCATCCACCTGCAAGAAATAAAATAAACAAATTCAAATTTTCTCTCTCCTGAATTCTAGCTTCGAAGTTAAATTTTTAACACTCTCTCTCCTGAAGTCACGGTGAATTTTGTGTCGAATTTATCATTTCAAAGTGAATTCCATACTCTCTTTGCAATTTTCATCTTGGCACAGGCGTATTTCATATTTAATTCTCCATTTTAATCTCCCGAAGTCGGAATTCTCACTGATTTGCCATACTCTCTCTCTAGAAATCGAACTCTTTGAAACTTGTTTTATTTATTTTATCAAGGCAAACTTTCAAGATTTTTGTCATTTATTTTTTATCCAATCTCTTCTTCAGTTTCTTTGGCCAAAAGTTTATTTTCCAATTTTATTCCCAATTTCGTCTAGCCAAGCCAAAATTTAAGCCATTCCGTCGACAATTGTTATGCCAGATCCCTATTTTTCTTTGCCATGGCGAACTTTTAATTGTACTGGGCTTATTTTCTTCTGCCAAAGTCAAATTTTCTCTTGCTTGGTCGAATTTTTCTAGGCAAAATCCTTGTCTGGATGTCTTCATCAGGCGAATTTCCTTGACGCTCGACAAATTCTTCTTCCTTCTGGCCAAGGGCGATCCTTCCTTTCTCTCTGCCTTGTGCATTTTCTCTGGCCAAAGTTGTCGATTTTTATAACATTTTCTCTGGACATCCATACTTAGGCAATTTTATTCTTGGTCATAGCCTAGGCGGACTTCCCAAAGTCTTTTCCACTTTCACATGCTATGGCGAATTTTCTTTAGCTCTTGTCCTTTCAAACTTAGCACTTAACCTCTTGAAAATGTCATGATACTTAGTCAAAAATCTCAATTTTTCATCCTTCAAGCCTCTATACTTAGGCAAATTTTCGAATTTCTCTTGACTGGGCACCAAACACTTAGCAAAAATCGTAATTTTCTCCCTTCATAGACCATGGCGGACTTTCCAAGCACTTGGACAAGGTGAGGGCGGACTTTCTATGGTCTTGGCATCATTTCTTTGAACATGGCGGACTTTGAAACCTTTTAGCATTTTCCTTAACATTTTATCTCTTGGAAATGTCATAACATTTAGCCAAAAATCGATTTTCCAACTTTTTAGGCTCTTACACTTAGCAAATTTTCGAAATTTTCTTTACTAGGCACCAATACTTAGTGAAATTTTGATTTTTTTTTTCTCCCATGTGCCTAGGCGGACTTTCCAACCCCTTGGCAAGTGTATGGCGGACTTTAGAAGGTTTTGGCATCATGCATGGTGGACTTTGGAAGGTCTTGGCGCTTCCTTCTTGAGGCTGGCGGACTTCCTTGACCTCTTGCCACTTCCCCTCAAGTGCATGGCGGACTTTCTATGCTCTTTGGACAAGCTTGGCGGACTTCATCTTAGTCTTGGACGTTCCTTCTTGAGTGCTGGGCGGACTTTCCTTAGTCCTTGCCATTTTTCCTTCAATGCTGGGCGGACTTTGAAGACTTCCAGACATTCATACTTTCCTTCCGTCCCACATTTCAAGGACCTCCTTCATGGCGAATTTCAGACTTAACCAAATTTCTCATGAATTCCATCTTTTTGAGTTGATTTTCTGTGATTTTGTGCTTCAGATCTGACTGGTTTTGAATGATTTTTCCAGAATTTAATGTTTTTCAGTCTGATTTTCTCACGCTTTTTACTGATTTTTCATGCTTTTTGCTTGCTTTTCCAGATTTTTCAATGATTTTTCAATTTTCTCTTTGATTTTCTGAGTGATTTTCTGATTTTTTTGAACTTCTGAGTGGATTTATGGAATTTGAGACCTTTCCAAATATAGAAACTTTCCAAAAATAGAAACTTTCTAAAAATAGAAAAAGCAAAACCCTAAAAAATAGGGAACCCTGTTTGGTCCAAAAATGCCAAAAAATGAAAAAGCGAAAAAACAAGATTTCCTAAAAAGTAGGAAGTCTCAGAATTGGCCGAATTCACAGGCGATCTTCGTTTCCTGGGCCTTCTGAGCGCTTCCATGACGTCTACGCACTGATTCAAGCATGGATTACTGACTTGGCTCAGATGACTTGCAAAAAGACTGACTTGGAACCATCAAAATGATGACTTCATTGTAAAAAGACAAGTGATAAGCAGTTGCAACACTGAGGCAAAAAGCGAAAACAGGGGTCCCCATTTGCAATGGGGCAATGTGTGAAATGGTCACAACAAGGTAATACTCATGCAGGGGTCCTGGTTATCAGAGAAGTACTTTTGAACCATTTCCAGCGTTTCCGTTTGACGAACAAGACGAAGATTTAGAGTTGGATAACATGGCTGACAGAGATGAGGAAGGACCATACAGGAACCGTCTTAGTGACGAGGACAGGGAGTCCAGAGATGTATTGAGAGGCCTTGTTGCAGGACAGGAACAGGTGGCGAACATCCTCCAGCAGCTAAATACCAACGTCCAGAATTTGAGTATTCAGAGAAGGCTGAATCGGGATCTGGATCAGGAAGGTAGTGTACATGGAGATAGACAGAGGACAGTTACTCCAGTACGCACCTATGACAGGCCTACTTGGCCAACATTTATCAGAAATGATCCTGTTGAGGAGAACGTGGTTGAGGGTGGTGATGTAAATTTTGCAGATAACATCATGACACAACATGATGAGTGGGATGCTTTGCCCCAAAGAGTTAAGGATCACCTTAACTTCGACAAATTTTTGAGCCAGAAAAGAGAGCATGGCTGGAACTAGACAGATAGGAGGCCTGAAAATAGGTATAATTATCTAAGGTAGGCTACCAACAAACTTACTTTAACTAATTTTGATGGCAGTGGCAAAGTCACAGCTCGAGCCTGGGTGAGCAAACTAGACACTTTTTTGACACTACGTCCAATGGCAGAAGAGGATGCCATAAGATTTGCAGCACTTCACCTAGATGACGTGGCACATGACTGGTGGCACCATGGCATGGTCACACTCCATCATAATAGGATCACTTCTTACTAGGAATTCATTGACAGATTGGTTGAGAGGTTTGATAGGCGTGATCCAAAACTTTACTTCAGAGACCTTGCTCAACTAAAGCAGTTGGGTAGTTTGGAGTCATATATTGGTGAGTTTCAGAAGCTTTCGAATGGTTACCGGAATCTCAGAGAGGAGACTTGTCATTCTATTTGTAGAAGGTCTCCATGAGCCGATGAAAGGTTGGATCAAGGCATTCGATCCACCTACCTTGCACGAAGCTATGAGAAAAGCTTGTAGCATGGAACTTACAGCTTCATGTGGTAAGTTCACTTCAAATGCAGAAGCATCTATATCCTATACTGATAGCCATTCAGAACTTGAGGAATCAGAAAAAGTTCACGAGAAAAAGGAAGTTTGCAACTCCTTTGGATCGAGAGACAATAAATGATTTGCGTAGGAGGAAGCTATGTTTCTATTGTAAAGCTCCTTATGACCAAAACCACAATTGTCCTCTTAAGCCTAAGGGTACAAATAGACAAATGGAGTGGTTTTATGAGGGTGATGACATTGCTGATTTACCGGACCAGCAAGCTGGTTTTAAGGATGGGAGTATGCGATCTATCATTCTCGTCAATGCAAAAGGTGAGAAGATAGAACAAAAGATTCTAGAGGAGGAGCATGAGATGATTCAGGAGGATTATCATTTTGCTTCTAGTCCCATGGGATCAGAGGTGTTTGATAGGGATCAGTACAGTTATGAGGCTCATTTTGTACAAAAGCCTCTTTATGAGGCGAATGCTACATCTTCTTGTGATAATCCGCTCTTTGAGGTGGATGTTGATTCTACTCTTGACCTTGATTTAGGGGTGAGCTTTGATCATAGTATCGGAGATTCCATCAGTGCATTGGGATTTCAGACAGAGCTCGTTGAGGAGATTCCCAGTGTGTACATGGTCAAGAGTCTACATAGTTTCACTTTCAGTCATCATGTACATGACCCGTTTCGGATGCACAATTCTGGAATGCACGTGTTAGACATGTTGGATGATAGCATATCTCGTGCAGTTTTAGGGAGTAGGTGTTGTCAACGGTTTGACTTGCAATCTTATGAGTTCCTCTCTCCTGTGATAGATGGTGTTGAGATTGACAGGGTACAGCATGATGATCCAGCTGATCAGATTTGGGAGTTACAAGAGACAGTTGATGATACTAGGGACATTTCACGGCACTATCCTTGGGATCTTGGTGGAGTGGTTGATTCTTTGCTGTTGAGATTGCTTGCGGACAAGCAATTTCTGGGAGGGCGGACTGTAATGTCCCCTTTTTCGGCATGATCATGTTTGATAGTGGTTAGCCTATTACTCAGACTCTCGTAGGCTAACAGGTTGGGTTAGAGGGTCAGTGGCATTATTTGATGTGTTTTGTCATTCTCAGTTCAGAGTTCAGTGATTGGCTCACTGCAGGCCTTGGCAGTTCAAGAGTTGATAGCTTCTGACGGCACAAAGATATATGGAGTTTTGAGGAAGTTATGATTACTTAAGTGATTTAAGTTATATTAATTTAATACTTTATTATAAAGTCAAATTGACTTTATTCTTTTAATATTACTTAAATATTCATAAAAAGGGTGATTTTAAATTAAAATCATTTATACATTAAGTGGGGGCCAAGTATTTAAGTCATAAACTATTGAAAATGACTTAAATGTATTTTAAAATATTTAAAACTTGAAAAGGGCGTCACTTCTTGAAATTCGTGCCTCTTGAGGATATAAGGCATTTTGGGCAATGAGAAATTCATTCATGATTATTTCAACTTTTCCTTCGAGGATTTCTCTGTGCCTTCCTCTGTGATTAGGGTTTGTGCAATATTTCCATTGGAGAACGATATCTCTTCGATGTTGAGCATTTTTGAGACTGTGAGAGACTAGTCGAATTAGTGCAACTGTGAGGGCTTCATTCAGAGGTTCTACATGCTTCAAACATAGTTTTATCATTCAGTTTATTCTTGTTTGCAATAAAGAAGGGGGTTTCTACACTTGAGGCGTCCTCTTCAGCAATTCAACAGCTTACAACTTTGGCTCTTCAGCATTCTACTTGGGCCATACTTTTGCATTGGTAAATGTGCTTGTTTGGGAAGGCGTGTGAAGGAACTAGTTGAAACGCCTTTCTCTTGGCTTTCTTTTGTGTTCCTTTCTTGGCGTCTACCTCTCTCAGGGGATTGTATCCTGTTTTGGAGTGGGAGAAGTCAGATCTGGAGCCTAGGAGTGCATACTTGTCAGTTTTCATCAATTCCGGCTAGAAAACTAGGATACTTCTTAATTTAATTATTCTGGAGCATTTCAAGTATGTAACTCATTTGCAATCCCATTGTATGTATTGCAGAATAACATCTATTACATCCGTTGATCAAAATATTACTGTATTGCATTTTTATGAGCTTTTATATGATGCGCCCCTTCTCTCCTGTCTACAAAATTTTCTTAAAAAAACTAAAAAAAACACAATAAGAATTAAGAAAAATACAGGGGTTTGAGTTGTGAGCCAGCAGGGTTCATCATAGTGAACTATCCCAGATCTACAAAGAAGCCATCATGCAGCAAGTTGAGGATGCCAACTTTTCAAAAGCCTCAATGCATGTCATTTGTGATACACAGTTGACACTTGATAATCTCAAGACGCATCTTCGTAGGTGCAAGAAAATCCATTCATCCGCCAGAAGGTCGATCACAAGACTTCACACCCTTGTAGATTACACAGTCGGCCCAGATGATGCGTTCATGCAAGAGACCGGGAAGAAGTATGAAGACTTCCGCACCCAAGCAAGGAACCATGAAGATTCCTGATCTCCAGTGTTGAACTTTTTGGTGCTTTCCTTTATGCATCTTGTAAATAGTTTCTGACATCTTAAATGTCTTTTCTTAAAATGTAATTACACTGAAAGTCTGAGATGTAGTTTCATGATGACAAATTACATTTTTACTTTAGTCAAAGTTAGGTGAGATTTTCCTAAATTGACTCACCTAACTTTCCTAACTTTTCTCAACTAATTTCCTAATTTTGCTCATCCCTCTCCTTTATATATATGAGGGATTTCTTTTGTAAAGCTCACCTTTAGTATTTTGCAACTAAGTGCTGCCCTTTTTGAAGCAAAATTGTGAAACTTTGTGTTCATGCTTTGTGAATGAAAATTGATCAATAAAGAAGAGAATTGCAATACAAACTTTGTGTTAGATTCAATATCTTATGAATTGATCTTATTTAGTGGTGATTAGTGGATGATATTTGAAGGGCTTCAAGTAATTTATGTAAACTTTGTGTTACATTCCTTATTTGGATTTAAGTTTATGTTTGGATACTTTTGTTGAATGATCTACAAGACTTTGTGCTTGTAATCATTCATGCTGTTCGAGGAATTGCTGTGTCTAAGAAGATTTTGTGCTTCTAATGCAACAAACGACACGACTCTCGCAAATCCGTCATTGAAAAAGCTACGGAATGACTTTGTGCCTTTGTGAGCTTTCCCTTTTCTTTTACTTGTTTATTATTAATCACATCTGGTATCTCTACGCTTTGCTTTGACAAGATAGGGATATTGGCATTACTGCTCGTTGTTAGTTTAGAGTTATTGTGAATTTAGAACTTCCAACAGTGAGGCTTTGTAAACATCTTCTCTGAAAAAAGAGAGAAGCATTAATGTGACACACACCCCCCATTTCGTAAGTATAGTGTACATTGTATAAATAATTTAATCAGTTTTACTATAGCTTGTATTAGTAGTAAGAAGGGCGCCTCCCCTTTCTGATCCCCTTTCTAAGAGGAGAGATTTTATCTCACATAGCTGTGGTCGAAGTTCTAGTTGTGTAATCTATTGAATAGAGGATTACATAATTTTCACCCAAATTAGGGTTTCAAACACCTGTTTTTAGGAAAACTCCTAAAAATAGGACCTTTCCAGAATTGATTGAAAATGATTTTGATAGGATGAATTGACTTCACGATCACATTGGTCAAGTCAAAATCACCAAAAAGTTTATTTTACTTTGGTGGGTCTATTTTTATTTTTTAGGAAGAAAGCTAGGACCTCCGCAACCATTAATGGGAGAATGGCTAGTATGAGGTGGTGAAATCTAAGCCTCAAAAGCTTCAACGAAGAAACCATGGTGAAAAATGTTCGAAAAGATGCTTCATGATGGAGGGGATTTCCAAAGGTCAAAAAATGCTAAAAAATATTCTGAAGTCTGGAAGATGCACGCCTTGCTACAAGAAGGGTGCTATGTAGTTCATGCCTTGGTGAAATTTTGAAGCACCCGTACATATAGCATGGTGAAAGCAATTGCTACGGTGAACGCGTCTGCGTCATCGACAATGGTGATCAAGTCAGTCGAGCTACAACAGTAAATGCGAAGCGCAAAGAGGTGAAAATCTTAAAGGAAATGATGAAGCTGTAGTCAAAAGAGCCCCTGCTGACCAGGGGCACCCATGAGTTCAAGAGGTCAAAGGCAGTCATCAAGTTTTTCCAAGACAGTCATCTCCTTCATAATTCTACTGACGTTCCAGCGCATTGTCAAGCACGGTCACCTGATTTATCGATCACCGACAATTGTAAGTGAAGTCGGGAGATGCTACAATGCAAGTGCTATCAAAATGACAGTCAAACATGAGAAAAAGAGCCCCTTCTGACTAGGGACACCCTTGAGTTAGGTGGTCCAGATGTCAGTTGTTGAGCCAGCTTGTCTTTATGTGATCTCCTCGACATCAGCTCAGTTCTGCAATGAACCTGCTCGCCAGCCTGTGAGACACATCAAATGACAACAGATGTTAATCATTCAAGCATGCAAAATGGAAGGAAAATCAATGCACATCAAGGCAAAAGCGCCCCTAGAGGGGCGCTTTCCATTGTAAGTCACCTGATGAGGTTTTTAACAACTGCTTTCTACAAGGCATCTGTTCAACACTCTCTCAGCTCCATGATCAATCCAGCTACATGTTCATAGGACTTGTTAGGCTTTCATAGACAAAGATCAAGCAAGAAACACCAAAGGTGAAGACGAGATGAAGAACATAGAGGAATTGAAGAAGTGTTATGGAAACTGCACCTTCCTAGAAATAGGCGCCCAACTTCTTGGGCGATTAGATGCAGTCTGTAAGACTCAATGATCTCCAAGATGACCTCCTCTGTCTTGATCAATCTCAACAATGACACCGTCAGTGAAGACAACAGACAAATCAAACACTAGACGACAGGGATCAAGCTGGGGTAGTTCGTGAAAGTTTGCAACATGAAAATAACTGGTCAAAAGATCAAAGGCACTCCTACAGGCCAGGGGCACCCATGTTTTTAAGGCACTTATTACCAACTTTCAGGATTCACAAAGCTAATCATCCTTTCCAAGGTTGAACTGGTTATCCATCCCATGTTTCGGCGAGATCATCAGACTCATTAGTGAACGGTGATCTCAGGTCAGAGCACGGAGGGTCAAATTGGAGGAATTGAAGAACACTCAAGAAATTGACTAAGTCTGAAGCTAAAAGTGCCCTTGCTAGGAAAAGGTGCCCTTGAATCAGAAGCATCAAACTCATGTTTTGAGCTTTGCAGCTTTCGAGCACACTTCACTAGTGTTTTTCCAGCTCAACAATGGATTTATTAGCAACACCTCAAGATCATCGGAGCAACTGAAATCAGGGATTGAACGAAGGCATTTCACCACAAAAAAATAATGAAAAAGAGTTCAACTCTTCAAAGGGACACCTAAAGTCAAAGTAAGGCTTAGTGGATTGAAGTTAAGATATTTTGAAGCCTTTCTATGTCTAAAACGTCCCTAAATGGGTGGAAATCGGTGTTGTGAACTCGAAATCAAGCAGGAAAACTCCCCCATCATGAGTTGGTATCCAAACTTGATTGCTTCCACATCAATCACTATGTATCAAGCTTGGACATCATTATTCATTGTTTGTCTTTGTAGGTTGGAGCTCAAGAACAGTCATTTTCTCTCCAAGACGTCTTTTGAAGATCTGATAGAGGGGTTTTCATTATTCTTCATATTTTTGAAGACCAGTTGCACAAAAGGACAATTTATTAGAGGATGCATCAAAAGGCATAATTTTCCCAGAGAGATAGTAATTAACTTACAATTTTCTTCTTATCTTTTTCCTCTTTTCTTGTCTTAGATCTTCTTGCATGTCCCAAAAAACAACAGGCAATCATAGATCTGACCAACTGGGTGTGATTAGCATGGCTTTTTCAACAAAACCCATTGGTTGAATTTTTCCAGAAACAACCTTGCTGGCCTATTTTTAGGGATTTCCGGAAAAAGGCACAAATTTGAAAATCAAACGAATTGGGTTTGTTCAACATTGAAGCACAAACAATACCCATGTGTCAGATTTTTTCCAAAAAAAACTTCTCGGCGGGTGGCTATTTTTAGGGGTTTTCAAAAGTTGTCTGAACATATCCGTGTTTACAGTCAACAATCAAGTTTTTCAGAATATAGTACTCTCAAGTTGAAATCAAGACCAAAATGGTCCTACTTCACGACTTTCTGAAAACACTCAACACGGACATGCATCAAGTGAAGCCCGTAATCAAGTTGGACGTGTTGGAAGGCGTAAATGACATAACCGTTCAATGGATAGCCAAATGCGGAAGGTAGTCATTCCAAATACAGAGCCGTCGCCGGTTAGTACCATATTACCTTCCACATTCCATGTCAACAAGGCTGGATGATGCAGTTGCAATGTGCATAGAATATCAGCAGCAACTTGCAAATGGTGAAGAGATGCCGAAACGCCATGTCATCATCCTATAGAGCATTAATTGTCTAAAGGCAGAGGAAGTCAATAACTGGATTAAGGCACTGTTGACTGGAGGTGGTGAGGTGTAAAGCACCCACTTAGGACGTCCTACCCTTCAAAATAGCATTAATGGCGATGGGAGTTAACTTGATACCTCATTCCAAGTTAACTCCATGTCCCACTAATCATGCATGTCAGATCCCACCAATTATGGTTGTCTATCTCAGATCTCCACTAGTTGTGGATCTCTATTTTGGAGGCACATTTTGTAATTTAAGTTCACTTTTAGTTTAATTTCAGTTAATTGAAGTAGATTTCTAGTTAACTGCTTGCTCACCTACTTTTAGAGATAGGAATAAATCTTACTGATTGGAAAGAACTGATTGTTAACTCAAGGAGATTTTAGGGTTGCGTACTCCTTTGAGTTTCTATAAATAAGAGCCTTTGCTCATTATTTTTTAACCCTTATTTACTATGCAAAACTGCTGTGCCATTGTTGCCACAAGCTTGCAAGTGCATATTTGTTCACTCTTGGATGAGAGTTTGTTTGGTTTGATAAGCAATTGTGTATGATTTCGTACCTTTGCTGTCCCAAACTTTTGTAATTTGTTGAGAAAGTTTGAAGAAAGAAATAAAAAAGCACATGCAATTTGATATAAAGATTCGAGTTCTTTCAACGTCTTGTTCTTACAATCTATTGTTTCAATCTCCCCCTTGGACAGGAGCCGTCACCTCCTTGAGTATTTTGTTTTTAATGATTGTCGTTTGATGTTGTGTAATGATCTGCTTTCAACCTACACTTTGGACAAGTTTCGTCACCTCCTCGGGAATCCTATTAGTCAGTTCATTGTAATTTGTTGTTTCTAGTGAGTTGTATCCCATCCTATACCTCAGACAGGGTTTCCTCCTCCTTGGCAAGTCTAAGATTCATCTTACCATAAGAGTGATTGCTTGCATAAAGCCTTATTCCACAGTAAATCTGAGAGTTCAGAGCCTTAGACGCATTCTGAAAGACGGTTGGACCAAGTGATCCAACCAATCCATTCCCGCTCCTATGCCCTCATGCTTTGCTTACCTTGAGGTAATAGGATAGATTAAAAGCTAGTTTAGTTGTACCTAAGATCTGTAGAAACCAGAGTAAACCTTAGCTGCAACACATTGTGTTTATGCACCCTTGTGTCTTGCCTGCTGAGTAAAAAAGATAGGAACACTTAGTCCGTTTTACTTTTACGCAAACATCGGCAAACAAGAGGGAGCTTCCCCTCCATAATTTGAAGAGCAGTCATCACTCACTGTGCATAGCTGTCCGTTTCCGATAATCACTCCAGAGGTGCTAATTGAAACACCAACACTATTTCTCCTATCGGTCCAACCATCGGTCATGATGGTGCAACCATTCTTGCTCCATTGCCAACATTGCTCTTCTATTTAAGCTTTTACATCAGCCACCTTTTGACTCAAAAGTGGTCCCTTTAATTCACTTCGCTAGGGGCTTTGAACCCCACCCCACATATAGTTATGGCATCAACCATATTTTGCTAGAAGGGAGACTTAAAACATGTCATAAATAAATTAATAAGATACTTAGATAAGTAATGTAAAATAAAAAGTTTAACTTTAAATTTGAATTTGACAATGACATACATCTAGATTCTAAATATAAAAATTCATGAGACAAAGATATTAAGAATCAACTATCAAACTATAAATTTTAAAACAATTAAACAAAAAAGAATTACCTCACTACATGGAAGGGAATGGTGCAATAGTACTAGAACTTTGCAATTGATTTCTTGGTTGCATCATGTGCCTCTTTGTTCCAACCCATGCTCTCAAGTGACGGTTGGGAACCAGGAGTAGTGCGTGGTACAAAAAATGAATCCATCCTAGATTTATGAACTCTAGGACCAATGCTTACACTCCTAGTACCACTAGCACTAGCACCAATAGTAGCACTAGCACTAGCACTAGGACGGTATGGAGGCATGGAAGAAGCATCTCCAACACCACCAATGCTCGCCAACTCCACCCTCTGCCTCTTTTCCATTTCTTTTTGCAATTCAAATGTTTCTAATTGCACTTGCACCTCATGAATAGCCTCAGGAGGTGCAAGAGGGTATCCCACTGCATCATGGACGAGTATGCATGCAGTATGGTATTTCAATCTGTTTATGCCTCTATGAAAAAATGTTTTGCAATATCTATATTTGGTCTCCTTTTTTCTGTCCGAGAAAGATTTCAACATGTTTCCAAGCAGGGTCTTTTCTGGCTGGGGTTTGAGACATTGTGAAAAATATGGTTTGAGTAGCAAATGAAGGCTACTGTTATAACAAGTAGGGTTTCTAAATTTATTCAACTTGCAAGTAGGGTTTGTAAAAAAGGAAATGCAAATTAAAAAAACAATGAAATTTTTGTTAAAAAAACACAAAAAAACCAAATAAAATCAAGCTTACCTCTTAGATTAGGCTTGAGATGAATGCAAACTCCTTCCAATCACTAGTAAAGAGCTCTCAATTTACCTCCTTGTTGGTATGAAGCTTCCTGAATGCAATATGATGATGGATTTGTCTTCTACCTCTTGCTGGTTGCCCTACAATGCTCTCTTTCTTTTCCTCACAGCTCTCTTTTCTCCTCCTATTTTGCGAAGTAAATCAAATGAAGTTGCTTTTAGGGCTGGGGAGAAGATATAAGTAAAAAAAAAATCAAATTTGACTTTTGTTTTATGTTTTTTTTTTGCTTTTTACACTTAACTTTGCCGGCCAAGTCCAAGCGATGGGACTCACTGGGACTCGGCAAGTCAGGTGAGTCCGGCCTGGACTCGTATGGACTCTGCCGAGTCCAAGTCCGAGCCCCCCTAGACTCGGCTAGGGTGACTCAACCCGGGACTTTCTTGGGCTCGACGAGTCTCGTTACGGTGAGCAATAGTCCTTATCAACAAGAAAGGTAATCTCATTTTATGTTTTCTTACCAAATCAAAGGGAATCCTTTGCCTATCTTGCATTTTTGCTTGCAGATTCTTGAAGAACCCCCAATACATAGTGTTGCAAGCTTGTTTATCATAAAAACCTCTCATGTGGTTTTTGATTTTGTGCAGCAACCGAAATGTGTTGGCATACTTTTCCCTTAAACTCAGGCAATTCATTCAAAAAATAGAAAGTCAGGCAAATGATTAGAGATCGAAACCTGAAGTTATATCTAGTGTCCTTGGTTCACTTGAGATTCTCAAACACCCCCAATACATAGTGTTGCAAGCTTGTTTATCATAAAAACCTCTCATGTGTTTTTTGATTTTGTGCAGCAACCGAAATGTGTTGGCATACTTTTCCCTTAAACTCAGGCAATTCATTCAAAAAATAGAAAGTCAGATAAATGATTAGAGATCGAAACCTGAAGTTATATCTAGTGTCCTTGGTTCACTTGAGATTCTCAAACAGTTGCTCCCTTAGCAACTCACACAGGACAAAATCCTTTACTTCCTTGACGATTTGGTATGCAATCTGGATTGCAGTACCAGTTGTGAAGCCTTCTCTGTTTGTGTAATACACTTTACATGCAATGCCCATTGTAGCATATTTGACACCCGGATCAATTATTTCGTTGACACTTAGGGTTCTTTTGTCAAATTTTGCCCGAGTTAATTATGTAACCCTCTCATTCTTAATTGATTTCATCACTAGAACTGGTCCGGTGGAACACAATCCAGTAGCAGCCCTAATTGCATCTTTAGTGATCCTATAGGGTTTATCCAAGTAAATGAACTCATCATGTGTTCGGCTATATATACCTCTTTAGATCTGTAATCCCTATAGTCAAACAAATGATCATTTCCATTTTTTGATATTAAGACTCAACATGTAATCATAGATTCAAATGGAGGAGAATGTGGAAATTCAGCAAGGGTTTCAGTCTCATCCACTCATATCTATTGAATTTAGCAGGGAGAATCAGTAGATATTGCAGTTGCTCATAGACAAAGATACCAAGCGCTTTTTATTCTCATATCCCTTCCTCATCGTACAGATTTTGAAGGGAAGAAGTATTTGGAGAATATGCAGAAGAAAAATGCATATACAGCAGACTGATCAATTTCCTATTTGCATTTTAGCTTCCTAAAGCCATAATAATCTCTTAATCAACATGGATAAAATGACAAAGCAGAGGATAGAAAATGAATAGACACATAGACCACAATGAAAGCAGTATTTACCTTTAAATTTCTTTCTTATTTACTTTGTGAGGGATTTTAATTTCTCCCAACACAAATTTGAGAGATCCTACATGATTTAAGAATAGCTGAAATATCCCACTGCAGGAAGCAGAAGAGTTCTTTGATCCAACAACACTCCAGTAGTCTTAACCCATAGAAAGTCTAAAATCTCTCGCCCCTTTTAGGGGAAACCATAGAATAGGAATGAGTGCTGAAAAATCTCTTTTAAGAGTGGTTAGAAATTATAATCTTTGTAACAAATCTCTATTTAGCTGTTCACCATGACTACAGAAGTAAAATGATTTTATAGGGTGAATTTTTGATGTTCTTCAAATTGTCATTTTTCCTTTGTGATCAGAAATTGATCACCTACAGGTGTGGGGTAATTTCTAATGCTATTCCACTCAGGTATTAACCACACTTGTTTCATACTTGAAGCATTTCAGTATTCTTTTTTTTCTGTATAAGAAGGTGAATGAAATACGTTTCATGACATTGATAGGGAGCATATTTAGTATTAAAATCTTCTTGTATTCTATAATCTAAACATGAAATATATTCCAATTGTTAATGAAGCTTTATGATCAAATCAAATATCATATTATGCAACGTAATTGCTATCTCTCATGTGCATGCTTAGTTTTTGAACCATCAAAACCTTTGCTTAACTTACACAGTATTTTAAAGATGTTTGAATGCACATAATGAACAAAATATTTCCATTAGACATGCTAATGGTATGCTAAGTCTAAAGAAGTAGCACTGGACTGAACATATCCAATAATAAATTCCACCTCCATAAAATTTGTATTTAGACATGAAAATAGAAGAGATCTTGTATTAATTTCAGAATAGAAGAAAAAATTACAGTATAAAAAGTATTTTCAGAAAAAAAGAAAATAATACAGTTTAAAAAGGAAAGTACATGTCTACAAACTTTAGACCAGAAAATTTCTGGTGGTAAAATCAGATTGGATTAAAAACCAAAATTTCCACCTGTCAAGGTATTGAGTTCATGATCTGAAAGATGGTATCAACCAAATCTAACTAGGAATGGAACTACAAAATTTTATGCGATATGCTGTCTTTGTCAATTCATAAATCAATCATAAGGCTGTTCGCAATATTGTTTATTAGTAGACATTGATAAATATTTCATTGTACTTCATGTGTACCAATGTTCTAGAAAGTGCAGTTTCTTTCTTGCCATGTGTAATTGACTTTTGTACTTTGTATGATTGCAATATGTTTTTAATTTTTTTTGTTAGAAAGATCTAGAATTTCCTATGAAAAGGTCAACTATTTTAATGAAAGCAACATCTTTTTCTAAACAAAATATTGTGACAGGGAGGAGAAGACAACAGTTCTTCAAGAGCTTATCAGCAAAACAAATGCCTTTGAAATGAAGTGGATTTTGATGATAATTCTCAAGGGTATGTATCACAAACAAGATGTTTGTGGAGAAGAAAACTGCATGCCATAGAAATAAGAAATGTGGATGATTATTACATAAATTTAATTAAATACAGAAAATGGGCTGTTTTTGTTCAAAGAACATGAGCTTCTCAATACTCATAGTTGAGAAATATAGAGTCTTAAGGTTAGTTTTTTTTCCTTATTGTTTCAGTTTAACTTCATAAGGACTCTTCATGTTCTCAGATATGAAGTTGGGTATGGGCGAGAAAAGTCTGTTCCATCAGTTTCATCCAGATGCAGAAGATATGTTTAATGTGACTTGTGACTTAAAGATGGTTTGTGAAAAGCTTAAAGATCGAAATGAAAGGTACAAAAGACAGGTATGCAATGTATGTCCAAAGAAAAATCTCCTAGATTTATTTGGTAAATCACATAAACCATGCACCCCATTAACTGTTTGTAGTTTGAGTGTGGTTATCAAACAGTTTTAATTTTGTAGAAATTTAAACTGTATTTTATTTTATGCTCAAGTCACCTTTCAATGATCCCTTTCCAATCAATAGTCATTTCTTCTTTGGCCTTTCTTTTATGCACATTGGTAATACCAATGATCACAAGGAAAGGAGACCACAAAACACATCAGTACCTCTAAGAAATATGCCAGTACTGAAGACAATAATATCAACCAATCTCTGGACCTTCACCCCAAAGCTTTCTTTTTCACTGTCAAAGATTTTGGTTCGTGTAATGACTTATAAGCCTACCTTATCACATGCATATGATCAGTGCAGATAGAACACTTTTTATTTATTTATTTATTTAACCAGAGCTTCTGCAAAACATCATTGAAATATATTATTTTTATGGGATTTCAAATGAGTAGTCATTTCATCCCTAATCTTTTCCTCATGCACATTTGTAATAAATTAATTATCACAAGACACAAAGCACATAAGCACATTTAAATGATGTTAGTACTGGAGCGGAAGACACTATCAATAACTTAGGGGCTTTCATTTTAAAGCCTACTTCTTGATTGATAAAGTGTTGTACCCCAAAATTAAAATTTTTGTTACACTTAGACACTTTGAAGGAATGAGTAAAAGTCTTGTTAAATCAGTCAGAAAGGTCAAAATTTGGGTGTGCATGTCTTGCATGAGGGGTTAAAATGCAAAATTTTCAAAATCTGACGATCTGGGTTTGCTAAGAGCAGCTTGGTCAACAAAAACCAGATCTTAGTTTTTCATCCCTAAATTTTAGGAAAACTGCTATTTTTAGAAATTTTCTAAATTTAATAAACATTTTTTGGGTTTTTTTGGGTTTCTTTAGAAATGGATACTGGCAAAAGTTTCTAAAAATAGAAAGTTGGTCCGTCAGGGTCCAAACTAATTTTGATTGGCTCAAAATATGTCCCTATTAGGCTAGTGCAGTCAGAATCTCAAAATAACCAGTTTTTCCCTACTGGGTCTTTTTGTAATGTCCCCGTTTTTAGCACTTCACTTTTCAGTGATTGATAGCCTATTCCCAATGTGCTGTCGGCTAGTCAGTGGTAAAATAGGGTTTCGCGTTTTGGAGGATGCTTTTGCTCGAGGTTGGTTGTTTTAATGGCAGATTCTTTCTGGGTTTTCAGAGAGCTTCGCAGTGGTATGTTTTTCTTGGCATTCCGAGCACTTTCTGGAATTTACTATTTTTAGTAAATTCTATTTCTGGCAGTGGTCCTGTTGGTTTCGGCACGGTTGGCTTTCTACTTCAGACTGATCAGTTGGCTTACTCATTTTTGGCTTTGGGGCACAATTGGAGAGATAAGTTGAATTATTTCAATTAAGTCATGTTTTAATGTTATATTTTAACATTGACCCCCCCTTGGCCTAGCAACTTCACTTTAAGTTGTTTTTAAAAGATGTTCTTTTGGGTGGCGCATCATTGAAGGAAATTAATTATATTTCTTATAAAGAAGTTTAATTCAAGCATAAATTGGATGCCAACTTCAAGGAAGAAATAAAGTGATATTAAAAGTCAAAGTTGTGCTTGGGAAAGTGGGACGACACCTATTGGAGAATTAGGGTTTGATTCAAAAAAGAAGATTAGGGTTTTGAGACGGGTCAACTAGAAATTATAAAAGGAAGCCATTGGTTCTCTTTGAATCATCTTTTGTCTACAAGAATGTTATGTTGCCAGATTGGCTTTGGGATTGCTTCGAGGAATGAAGGCCTCCTAGCTTGGCTCTTCTTCTTGCTTGAAAGACAGCAACTAGTTGAGAGGTTTGAGTGTTATTGATTTGTCTTTTTAGTTATAGTTAGTTTCCTATCCTTCGTAGTTGAGTTTTATCATTTCCTGTCAATTCCAGAGTCGCTGGTCATGACTGCTGAATGTATATTTCTGCTCACAAGTCTCAAATCTTAAACATTCTCGTTCTGGGTATTGTCTCATTGTGTTTCCCTGTTGGAGGCGCCCCTTCATGAATATTTGCAGATTTTAATACGAAGTTTATGATTTTATAATGCAAATTCGTCATTCCTTGAAGGCTGTACTTTCTGGAGTGCCTTGGGATTCATGTCAGTAATTAATAACCACTTTTACATGCCATTTCTTATTACTAAGTTAGGCGCCATCATTTTGAAGGTCTATTGCATTAGATTTCAGATCATTTGGGTGAGAAATGAGAGAGTTATGAGCATTTTGACAAGGATCTGTGTTGCTGGTTATATATTTTAAAGTGCAGGTCTGTCATAATCAGATTTGAGAAATCTGCATTCTCCTTCTTGGATTGGTGTTAGGAAATCATTAAAGGCTTTGTAAAAGATTCCTTGTTGTTGCAGCAATTTGAAGAGTTCTAATACTTGATCTTGCAGGCATTTAAATATTCATTGTAAGCTGAACAGTAGTACTGTCAGCATTTCTCTCAGTCTTACTTTACATTTTGTATACGCAATTGTATTTCTTTATATCTCCGTCATATGGTAGCTCCCATTCCGTCTCGGATTGGAAAACACATTCTTGACGTCGAGTACTTTAGCATTCTTGCTTATTTCCCTTATTAGCATTGTAATTCTTAGCACTCCACCATATGGTCGCCTCCTTTCCATACAGGATTGGGTAGCACATGCTTGGTGTTGAGTTTGTTTTTAGTACTTGTAGCGTAGAAGATCCTCTGACCATATGTTCGTCCTTCGCGGACACATTCTTGGTTAGAGTTACCTTCAGTTGCATTTTGTATAAGGCACTGACGCTCCTCTTGCCATATGACAACCTCTCTCTTGTTGAGATTGAGTGCGCATTCTTGGCAACAAGTTATTTGTAATCTGCCAGTTTGATTTATCTAACCCTCACAGGTGCTCTCTGCATTGTTGTGTACTTGGTAAAAATAAAAAAAAATTGGCTCGGAATATTTCACTTTTCTCTTCAATCTTCTGAAGGAAATTTTCAAGAACTTCATCAAGTTGCAGCAGCTGCTTTTATTTTTGCATGTCAGCGAAAACATTAGTGCATTCAATTTTCAATCATTTGGGTCCTCTCCAATTAGTCTTCTGAAGAAAACCCATATCATAGCTTTTTCAAGAAAATTTCGAATTCTAGGGTTGGCTGCTTTTTCGATCAGCCATTAGTGTTTTTCAAATCTGATCAACTGGGTCCATTTCTAATTGTATTCTGAACAAAACCCAGGTGCCAGCTTTTTCGGTGAAAAAATTGAGGAAATTAGGGTTTGCTGCTTTTTTAGTCAAAATTCAAGATTTTCAAAAATGGATGATCTGGGTTGTCTTGCAACGAAGTTCTGAGCAAAACCCATATCTTAAAAAAAATTCCAAAAATTTGTCCGTTTGAAGATGAAAAACCAGCATTCTAAAAATAGAAAGTTGCTCAAAACTTGTCTGAACATAGGCGAGTTTACAATCATTCTTCAAGGTTTTCAATATGGAGTACACTCCCCTCGAGTTTAAGACCGAATTAGCACTATGTCAAAACTTCATCATCTCAACTGAAGAATGAGAGAAGGTATGATATGAGAAAAAGGAAAGGTATCGGAAAAGAGTGTTGCAATACTCTTCTAATGGAAATCAAGAGAGGTGTCAGAAGCATAAAGTTGTAGAGCCGCCAAGTTATCAATTAGTGAGTCATCTTTTCAGGCAACGATGTTTTTCAAGAACATTATTCATAAAGCAGCCAAAGAAGTGAAGGATTCTCTAAGTTTGATGACAGAAGACAAGGAGATCTTGGAGAATCAGAATATTGCCTTAGTTGGCATAGATGCACCGAACCGGGACACAATTTCCAATTTTCTAGCGGATGAGATCGAGTTTTAAAACAACTTTCTTCTAGAAGCTTTCTTTACCGTTTTCTTTCTATTCTTG
Source organism: Sequoia sempervirens (assembly GCA_007258455.2). Classification (NCBI taxonomy): domain Eukaryota; kingdom Viridiplantae; phylum Streptophyta; class Pinopsida; order Cupressales; family Cupressaceae; genus Sequoia; species Sequoia sempervirens. The sequence goes on from VDFB02270651.1 coordinate 88,938,878, forward strand.
GAATAATTCTTATCCATTCTTTGAGAAGAGAAAGAAGATAAATGTAATAGTTGGCGTTTCCCGCTTTTCCCTGCTTTCTTAGGTGTTAGACGTTATCTTCTTTCTAGATTTAGTAATAAAGCTTGCTTGCTGAGCAAGCCCTAGATTGTGAAAGCAAAGAGATTTTAGGGTTCCCTACTCCTCTGCTTCTCTATAAATAAGAGCCTTTGCTCATTTAGTTTCTTTAACCATGCTAGTGATAACAAAACGCTGAGCCTATTTTTCCTTCTATTTGTTATTCAAGTGTCGTTCAATTGTGTTGTGATAGCAAATTGTTGAGCCTCTTTAGCCAACAAGGAGTTAGTGTGATTGTTGTTTCTATTGTGTAAGAATAAGATTGCAAGCCTCTTTAGCTGCAATTTCTTATTCTAGGCATGTTAGAAGTGAGTTTTGTTCCAAAAGTTCAAGTAATAAAATCATGAGCCTCCTTTGCCTTGATATAAAATCTCAGACTTCCGTTATTTGTGTTTTACTTTTATGATCTTGATTCCAACTTACAGTGAAGTGTGTAGGTGTTTGTTGAGAGAGAGATTATTGAAGTATTTTGTCAGAAAATCTACCTCGTTCATTTCTAGCTTCTCTTGCTCTGCTTATTACTTGAGAAGTTAGAAACGTCTTTAGTTTAAGTTAGTCGTAGTTGAAGTTCTTAAATCAGAAAATCTCAGCTGCGGCGTTTGTGTTTTATAAACCTTGTGCTCTAGCTGATCAAAAAGATAGGCAGCTTAGTTTTAGTTTACTTTCTTGAATACCATCAGCAAGAGGGAGCTTCCCCTCCTAATTTGAAGAGCAGTTTATCTGTGCACAGCTGTCCGTTTCAAATATGCATTTCAGAGGTGCGAATTTAAACGCCAACACAAAGCTTTTGATATCATTAATGCTTGCTAATCCTACCTTATGTCATGATTATTATCATTGTGGGCTAATCCACACCCAAAGTAATTAGAGTTTCCATAGTTTAGCATTATTTATATATTTCATTTTTTGTGAGATTATTAACAATGATGTAATAACCCCCTTTTTCCCACAAACTTGTATATGCTTCATAATGGAAGACAAGTACACAAAGATTGCAATCAACAATTACTCCTCTATTAAAATTTTATAATCAGATTACAAATCACACTTTATTCATTTGCCATCTACTATGGCTCTGTTCCAAGCTACATTTGTTTCTTTCCTAGCAGCTTCCTTTCTGCATTTTAATTCTCTATACTTGCATATATTTTCCCTCAGGCATGGTGCAGCCTGTTTTCCACTTCCTCTGATTTACATCTGCAATTTCATTGCCTGCGCAGCCTCTTTTCGAATCTGTAATTGTAAGAACCCTGAGTTCTCCCAAACTGAACTGTTGAAGGCTGCTGAACTGTGTTTTGTTTTGTTTTTGGTTTTATACTTTTTTTGTGTTTTTGAAGGATATTTTCTTTTTTTTTTTGTATTTTTTTCAAATATAATGCCAGGCATAAAGAACTAAGAAGAAATTAAAATGCAAACTACTGAAATAACAACTGCAGCAAAGATAAATATATTATCTATTGATTGTTTCAAAGCTTTTACATATAATGGCATACCCGGAGTTTGATACAATCTTTTATATTAAATCTGGAAATTGCTGGCAGCAAGTAATAAACCCTTCAATAAATCGATCTGCTGCAAAACAAGATATCTCCACCTCAATAACTTATTAAAATGCCTTTATTATGATAGCCATCCAAAATGGTGAAAGCCTCCAAAAACCAAGCGATTTGCCCTAGGAAGAATCACGCCTTGCTTCTCAAATGGTACGGCTGACAAGAGGCTGAATGGTATGGCCTTGGAAATAGTGCCCAGCAATAATAAATGCCGCCCCTTATGGTATTTGATCTCTACAACCAAAATCTGCTCAAAAACCCCTGATGTATTTCTCCAATCTGCTCAATATTGGCCTCTGGATGAAACCAATTCTCATTGGCTAACTTCAGCTGATGTTGCACAACCTCAGAAAGCATGAACACTGAAGAATGAACGTTCTCTAATGCCTGATAGCTCTGGAAAATGCAGAAACTCTCGTTTCTCTTCTCCAAACGCCAAAGAAGTCATGAAAGACAATTATCAAATGCTCAATAGAATGAATCAATCCTTCTTGGATTTTTCTTATATATTTCTCCAAAAGTTCAATTCCCTCCTTTTTGCCTTTTTGATCATTTTAAATAATATAATGTTTGCACTTTAGCAATATTAATTAATCACCTTGAAATTGGCACCCAAGCTATTAATTAAAAATGCCCCCCTTTTTAATGATGAATGGACCCTCAAGTCATAAGGTGCAAATATAACATTAAAATATTAATTATTATTAAAGCCCCTTTAATAATAATTAAACGTTATAACTTAGGAAAAACTCCTTATTTCACCAAACCAACTGAATTTCCGGAATCGTTATTGCCAACATATCACATTCAGGTGCCTTGCTATAAATATTAACCTTGGCTGAATGACTTACTATAAATAATAAGTATGAGAAACTGAGCCCTCAAACCTTTGCAAAAGCCAAACCTAAACCTCCTTAATCTCTAGAGAAGAATAAAACCATCCACTGACTAGGTATCTGCCTCCAAAGACCCTCTATCCATACTCATTAGCCTACGAGGGTCAACTGATAGGCTAATCCTACTGAGAACTGATGTCTAGCTAGAAGGGGACATTACAACAATGCAACTTTGTTGTACCCCAAAATTAAAATTTTTGTTACACTTAGATATTTTGAAGAAATGAGTAAAAGTCTTGTTAAATCAGTCAAAAAGGTCAAAATTTGGGTGTGCATGTCTTGCATGAGGGGTCGAAACACAAAATTTTCAATTTTTGACGATCTGGGTCTGCTAAGAACAGATTAACCTACAAAACCCAGATCTCAGTTTTTCATCCCTAAAATTTAGGAAAATTGCTATTTTTAGAAATTTTTTCGAAATAGTAACGTTTTCTGGGTTTTTCTGGGTTTCTTTCGAAATGGATACTGGCAAAACTTTCTAAAAATAGAAAGTTGGTCCGACAAGGTCCAAACTGATATTGATTGGCTCAAAATACGTCCATATTAGGCTGGTGCAGTCAAAATCTTAAAAAGATCAGTTTTGCCCTACTGGGTCTATTCTGCTTTTCAGAAGTGTATCAGGAGCTCCGAGTTCATCAATGGAGGTCTGTTATGTTGCTAGGCGACAGTTTCAGCATTCAAACTTTCAACAGAAGGCAAGATGATAAACCAACACGGAGAGCGAAGGAGAAGTTGAAAAATGATGAAAATTTTCTAACATTGCCAAGCTTCGGCGCCCTAGTGAAGAAAGGGCGCCCATCTTTTTAGAGCATCAGATGTCAAAATTAGGGTTTAAGCCCCTAGTCAAACTTGTTCTGTTCTCTGTCCGCTCCGCGACGAATTCGACGGTGTAGTTATCAGATTACTCAATCATCCGGAATTTGACGCCGAATGGGGGTATCCAAACTGAAGTCAGAACGAGAGGAAATGAAAAATATCAAAATTTGACTAAGTGTTAGCAAAGTGGGCGCCCTAGGTGAAGAAGGGTGCCCAACTTTTTGAGGAACCTAATCTAGCAATTAGGGTTTGAGAATATGCTTGTTCTTTTCAGTGGTCAGCCAGCTTTGACGTGTCTGTCTCTGTCAAATCATCCGACTGTTCAATCTCCTGCAAATTCAGACCGAAGTCAAAGGTATAGAATGAAGATTCCAAACTCGAAGTCGAAAAACGGATAAAAATGACCAAGTCTGGTGAGTTTGGGCTCCCCAGGTGAAGAAGGGCGCCCAAGTTTTCAAGGAGCTAAATAGAAGAATTTGCAGACAAGTATCTGACGTGATCTCTTCACAATTGACCCAGCATTCCAACGAGATGCTCTGCACATCAATTATAGATCGCAGTCGCCGGATACAAGAAGCCGAACGGAGGGTCCGACAAGAGCTAAATTTCGAAGTTCAGAAGTAAACAGGAAAAAGGTAAAAATAATCTAACTCTGGTAAAAGTGGGCGCCCCCAGCCAAGATGGGTGCCCAAACTTTTGAGGGACTTAAATTCACTTTTGGGCGAAATATCTTCCAGAAGACCCCTCTCAGAATCTCCTCAGCTTCGCGACAAGCCCAAACATCAGTCAATCCGGCGCCTAGAACTCCATATTTGACGATATCGTCTGAAGAAGATTAAAGGTGAAGAAAATGAAAATAATTCTAAGTCTGGTAAACATGGGCGCCCTTGGAGAGAAAGGGCGCCCAAGGTTTTGAGCACTGAGATGATGGAATTCGTCAATGAAGCATCTAAGATCACTTCGTCAGTTTCAGACAAGCTATCCAGTGAACTTGTCAGCAATTCAATCGGATTCACGTAGCTCCCAGAATCAAGATTTCACCAGAAGATCAAAGGAAATAAAGAAATTGAAAATCATAAAAAAAATGGCTCAACACTGTGAAAGTTCGGAGCCCCTGGAGGAAATGGGCTCCCATGAATTTGAAGGTCAAAACGAAGTTTTCCGTCAAAGGTGCCTCCAGAACAATCTTCTCAGAATTAGTTAGGCTATGCGATGAATCATCCAGCTCGTTCATCGGATCAATCTAGAAGCCATAGATCGAAGTCATACTAGGGGTCAAAATGGAAGAAAAGTTGAAAATTCTCGAAAAGTGGCTAACTCTAGAGAAAATGGGCGCCTCTAGTCAAGAAAGGCACCCAACTTACAATGCCTTAGCGAAATTTTCAAAGTTTTCAAAAGATCCAAAATTGCAAGTTGAAGTGAATGTCCAAGTTCGTTGCATGAGAAGGTTTTAGGGTTTGCATGGATTAAAACAAAAGAAAGCAAAACTATTTCAAGCCCTAAATCTATTTAAGACATCTCTTCCATTCAGTTTTCATTATTTTTGCTGGTAGCAGTTAGAGGAGGAAGTTGGAGCAGCATGTTTGAACAATTTTCATGATCCAAGAATCCATAGTTGCTGGTTTTTCATCAGATTTTTCAAATCAGCAAGCATAAACCCTTGCTTTTTCAAGCTGTCATCTAGAAGATCGAATTTTTCAAGCAGAAGGCCAAGGCATTCCATTTTTCAATCATCTGGGTCTTTTTGCCTCAATCTTCTGAAGAATTTTTGAAGAACTTCATCAAGTTGCAGCAGTTGCTTTTATTTTGCATGTCAATAAAAACCTCAGTGCATTCCAATTTCAACCATCTGGGTCCTTTCCAATCGGTCTTTTGAAGAAAACCCAGGTGCCAGCTTTTTCGGTGACAAATTGAAGAAATTAGGGTTTGCTGCTTTTTCTGTCAAAATTCAAGATTTTCAAAAATGGACGATCTAGGTTGTTTTGCAACGAAGTTCTGAGCAAAACCCATATCTCAGAAAAAATTCCAAAAATTTGTCCGTTTGAAGACGAAAAACCAGCATTCTAAAAATAGAAAGTTTCTCAAGATTTGTCTGAACATAGGCGAGTTTACAGTCCTTCTTCAAGGTTTTCAATATGGAGTACACTCCTCTCGAGTTTAAGACCGAATCAGCACTATGTCAAAACTTCATCATCTCAGCTAAAGAACGAGAGAAGGTGTGATATGAGAAAAAGGAAAGGTATCAGAAAAGAGTTGTGCAATACTCTTCTGTTGGAAATGAAGCGAAGTGTCAAAAGCATAAAGTTGCAAAGCCGCCAAGTTATCAAATTTGTGAGTCATCCTTTGGGGCAGCGATATTTTTCAAAAACAAAACTCATAAAGCAGCTGAAGAGGTGAAAGATCCTCTAGGTTTGATCACAAAACGCGAAGAGATCTTGGAGAATCGGAATATTGCCTTAGATAGTATCAATGCACCTGACCAGGACCCAGTTTCCTGCTTTTTAGCGGATATGATTGAGATTTAAAGCGGCTTTCATCTAGAAGCTTTCTTTCTATTCTTGGAACGATTCTTATCCATTCTTTGAAGAAGAGAAAGAAGATAAATGTAATAGTTGGCATTTCCCACTTTTTCTGCTTTCTTAGGTGTTAGATGTTATCTTCTTTCTAGATTTAGTAATAAAGCTTGCTTGCTGAGCAAGCCCTAGATTGTGAAAGCAAGGAGATTTAGGGTTCCCTACTCCTCTGCTTGTCTATAAATAAGAGCCTTTGCTCATTAGTTTTTTTCAACCATGCTAGTGATAACAAAACGCTGAGCCTATTTTGCCTTCTATTTGTTATTCAAGTGTCGTTCAATTGTGTTGTGATAACAAATTGTTGAGCCTCTTTAGCCAACAAGGAGTTAGTGTGATTGCTGTTTCTAATGTGTAAGAATAAGACTGCGAGCCTCTTTAGCTGCAATTTCTTATTCCAGGCATGTTAGAAGTGAGTTTTGTTCCAGAAGTTCGAGTAATAAAATCATGAGCCTCCTTTGCCTTGATATAAAATCTCTGATTTCCGTTATTGGTGTTTTACTTTTATGATCTTGATTTCAACTTACATTGAAGTGTGTAGATGTTCGTTGAGAAAGAGTTTATCGAAGTATTTTGTCAGAAAATCTACCTTGTTCATTTCTAGTTTCTCTTGCTCTGCTTATTACTTGAGAAGTTAGAAACGTCTTTAGTTTAAGTTAGTCGTAGTTGAAGTTCTTAAATCAGAAAATCTCAGCTGCGGCGTTTGTGTTTTATAAACCTTGTGCTCTAGTTGATCAAAAAGATAGGCAACTTAGTTTTGGTTTACTTTCTTGAATACCATCAGCAAGAGGGAGCTTCCCCTCCTAATTTGAAGAGCAGTTTATTTGTGCATAGCTGTCCGTTTCAAATACGCATTCCAGAGGTGCGAATTTAAACGCCAACAAGCTTCAATCAACTAAATTTCCCAATTACAGGCTTGACTTCCTTAATGAAGCACAACTTCTTTTCAAAATTTAAAACTATTGTTTATTTTCTCCTCTATGCCATTTTATGGTTGCAAGTATTTTTACCTTTTCTATGTTGTTCCTCTATTGCTGCGCACTATATCTTCTTTTCTTTGGCTGTGCAGCCATATCTCTTCCTCTTCTGTGATGATTTTTCTATGCGTCCCTCTAGCTTCTCAAGCATTTAATCATTTAAAAATAATAATCTGCCTTTGATGTTACTTTTCCTCTGTTCTCAGCACTAAATATTTTATTTGCATTTTAATTTTTAAAACCACATCTCCATGGTGCAACCCCAGTAACACACTCTAATCTGTATTTAATATTTTACTTCAAATTTTATTTTCTTTACCTCACTTCCTTTTGGATCGACTCCTCATATTCTTTCCTTGACTTAGTCATAATCTTTAAAAATGCCTTCAAACTGAGCGGCCTCCATGTCATTGAAGAATTATCCTTATTTTCTATTATCTCCTGTGCATTCCTCTAGGTTGATATGGCTGTGAGACATTTATATCTTCCTTTCCCATATGGTGCTATTTATTTGAATTCTCATTTTGCAACCATTTGGAGAAAACAAAAATATGCCAATTTGATGGAGTCGGGTGTTGGTAGGTGAAAAATCTCAAAGTTATCCGACTCGCATGAGAATTGACATGCAAGCTTGGAATGGTACCCCATGGACCTCCGCAAAAGGATTTTACTCAAAACCTGCAGAATCGTTTCGTAAATTGACAAGCCTGAACAAGAAGTTTTGATATCTCCCGAATGATGAATACTATGACTGTGAAATCTTTGCCATTAACTCTAGGATGCTTCTAGCAATCTGCCTATGCAAGGATTTGCCATGATACTTCACCGATTTCCTGAAACAATTGTTTCGGCGAAACTGCTTGTTGTGCACTGAAGCAAAATTACGGCAAAAATTTAACTCTGTCAAATCTGATCTCTCCACATGTATCTCAAGGCTGTGAGACGCCAAAACAAAACCCAAGCAAACCAAAACTGAAATTAACAACTGAAAATCTTTTTGGGTGATGCTGATTGCACATGCGCTCAGGTGCTCCTGCATCACTTCGGCTCAAACACATGGAAATTTCATCAAACAGTTTGGAAATCATAAAATCAATCATAAATTTGATTTGAAGGGTTTAGAAAAGCTGCAACTATCAATATTTATTATAGGAATAATCACAAACAGTTGGCATACATGAATATAGTCATTGGCATTTTTACAAACACTTGGCATTCAACAATTTAATTGCTGATAAAAGTTTATTATGCAAATACACAACTGAAAGGTAAATTTTGCTGACTTTCAATTCTTGCAGAGTCTCATATACATCATAAATTGATAAATCAGTGTTTTTTTGCTTCATACATGGTTGTAGAAGTGAATTGCCTTGGTCTGAGTGGCTGACTTGTGGTACTTTAGGTCTGATAAATGCATACAATGATGTCCAATCCTTGATTAATCCATCTTTATAACTTGCAAACTGCTTTAGAGCGGATTATGGTGAATACTCCTCATAACATTGTCTGCCCAAAACCTACGACTGCCTTTCTGTCATGTCCCCATCCTAGTCAGCACAGCTGGTGACGAGGTTAGCCTATCATTTGATCCTCGTAGGCTGACAGGAGTGTTCAGAGGATCCATTTTGGCAGTTGCTCAGTGTTGGTTAGCTCCAGTTTGCAGTGTGTTAGGTTTGGGCCTTCGCAGAATCTTCCAGAGAGTCTTTTCAGAGAACTTTCTATTTTTAGAAAGTTAGGTCAGGCGGTAGCTGCTATTTCGGGCAGGGCACCTGGTGCACTTTATCAGCTCAGATTCGACCCAGTTCAGCAGATGGTTGATTTGACGGAGAAATAAGGAGTAATTAATGGGTTATTAAATATTTAATAATTTGACTTTATTATAAAGTCACTTTATTGAAATATTAAAATATTTAATTAATTGGCTCAATTATAAAGTATTTAATTATACTTTATAATATATTATTATAATGTGACTTAATGAGTATTTAATGCTCATTAAAAGTGGACGCCAATTATTTAATCATTTTTCCTAAGTTCAAAAGTGAAAATTAAATCATTTATTTAAATGATTATTTTAATGAAGAATTAGGTCGAACTTTTCAAGAGAGAATATATTACTCTTCACAGGCAAAATCGAACTATCTTGTTTATTATTCAATTTTGTCTTCTGAGCATCTGAGCTTTGGAGTTTGCAAACCCTAGGGTTTCTGGCAAACATCGTTTCTGGAGAACGTAACCTCTTCAGAGATCAGGCATACTGAGGCTGTGAGATACCAGCTGAAGATTGCACTTGGTGATTTCATCCAGAAGTCACAGATTGAGCATAATCATTGAATCAGACAGAGATTCATCAGTATTCAGCAGAGATATTTACTTCCTTTCAGAGGCGACTTCATCCATCACCACTCATCAGTGTTTTGGCACGAGTTTCAAGGAATCCGTACTGTCATTATTACTGCTGTACAGGCCGTACCAGCAGGAGCCGTACATATTCATTCCCAGAGGAACGCCTCCCCTTCTCAGCTTCTGGCTTGGGGTTATTGGGCGCTTTGGTCAACTGAGATTGTGCGTTGGTTTTGGAGCTCAGAGGAATCTTCATTCATTCTGGCCGTACATTCTTTAATCAGCTGCAGCCGCCATTTTAAATCAGGTTTTTCTCATTTAATAATCTGTATTTCCTTCATACTCTGCAACTGGCTATTGTAAAATTCTTGGAAGTGAAATATAATGCAACGCCTATCATTTATGATCAAAAAACTAGGCCTATATTGATTTCTAGAATTTATTTTGAATTTATTTGCATTTATAAGCAAAATCGCATTTTTACATTTTTGTCAAAAAACCTTCAAAATCACAAAAAAAACCAAAAATTGCAAAAACGACAAAAAAATCAATTAGGGTTTGAACAGAGAACCACCAGGGTTCTGACAGTGGTATCAGAGCACAGATCTCCTGCCATCCTGTGCTTTTTCAGTGATTATTCAGAATACAGTGCATTTCTGGGTTGCCTTTTATGAACCAAGACATTATTCAGTATACCAGAGGTGTAGGGACAGGCAAAGACGAAGACTGGACAGGTCCTCCGATTCCAGAAGGTCAGACAGTATCAGGAGTGCTTGGTTTTCACAGATCCAGTTCAGACGGTAGTGAAAACAGTGTTGCAACCCTAATGGCAGATCGTGAGACTTCCTCAGAGACTCGCAGGGATCCAGGGAAGGCACATGCAGAGGGTGACATTACTGATGAGGAGTTTAGACGGAGACACGACAACATGATGGATATGATGTCGCAGTTGATGGGTACTATTAGGCAGTGTACGCCCACACAGCCTCATTTCATACAGATTGGACAGACGAGCGGGACCACTCCAGTGGATCAGCCATTGGCATCAGCTCCTAGGCAGCCGTTACCGATCTATCAGGAGCGTAGGCCAGGCCAGCCTACTTTCTTACCCAGAGATACTCCACCACAGACTCCAGGGGCAGAGCATCAGGTGCATCATCAGGACTTCCAGCCACAGAACGGCATGTCAGTGGCAGACTTGACGAGATTTCATGGTGAGTACATGTCATTAGCGCCTGAGATCCGGCAGGCACTTACATTTCATGAGTTTATAGATGTCTATAAACCCAGAGGAGGAGGTAGATTTGATCGTAGACCCCCACAGCAGCAGCAGCAGCAGCCACAGGTGAATAGAGACTTGCAGTATGCAGTGAGCAAGATTATGCTGCCATATTTTGATGGGTCAGAGAAGACATCAGCTAGGTCTTGGGTCCAGAAATTGGACAACTATCTGTCACTTAGGCCTATGCAGGAGGATGAGGCAATTAAATTTGCCACTTTACATCTGGACGGAGTAGCGCATGATTGGTGGCACCACGGCATGTACACGTTAGGCCATCATGCGGTTAATACCTATCAGGAGTTCACGAGCGATTGATAGAAAGATTTGATAGGAAGGATCCAGAGTTGTATTTCAGAGAGTTGGCTCAGCTCAGACAGACTGGTAGTCTGGAAGCATACATTGGCGAGTTTCAGAGAGTGGCCGTCATGGTGACTGGCATTTCAGAGAGGAGACTCATTATCTTATTTGTTGAGGGTTTGACAGAACCCATGAGAGGTTGGGTCAAGGCTTTTGACCCTCCCACACTTCAGGAGGCCATGCGGAAGGCACGAAGCATGGAACTTGCAGCACCTCGCAGCAAGTTCAATTCAGGGTCCACTCCATACACGAGACCCAACAGGCCTTTTGATAGAAACAATGACAGAAATAGACCCTTTGACAGGAGGAAGGATCAACAGGATCCTAAGAGACAGAATGCACCCCCGTTTGACAGAGAAACTTTGAACGAATTACGTAAGAAGAAGTTGTGTTTTTGGTGCAAGGCACCCTATGATGAAAAACACATATGCCCACTTCGTCCGAAAGTCAAAAATAACCAAATGGAGTGGTTTTACGAAGGCGAAGAACAATCTGATCTGTCAGACCAGCAAGCTGATTCCGAGCATTCAGATGATGAGAGGTCCGAAAATGAAGTTGAACATGAAGGTGGAAGGAAGCTACAGGAAGCCCATTTGACCAGCCTTCAGAGAGATGGATCATTTCGACTACGTGGACTCTTAGCGGGACAGAAGGTGATTACTTTGTTGGATACGGGAGCTACACATAATTTTATTGATGCACGTTTAGTGGAGAGACGTGGTATCCAGACAGAGGCTTTCGAGGGTATCCGAGTCAAGGTAGCTGACGGATACACTCTCAGGTGCGACAGAAAGATTACTGATCTTCCGATGAGATTGAACAACTATGAATTCAAGACAGAATTCTATGTTGTTAATATGGGTGATACAGATGTGGTATTGGGGATGGCATGGTTACATGATTTGGGTGAGTTCACGCTCAACCTACGGGATATGGAGATGAAATTCAAGGTTGACGGAAGGCCACATGTCATCAAGGCAATACGGGACAGTAATCTTAGGATGGTTTCATTCAGACGGATGGAGAGGCTCATTCGTCATGATATGGTTGACTGGGCGGCTGAGTGCATGTTGATGCCAGCCCAGCAGGAGCCGCAGAAGGGTGAGTACCACCCTGACATACAGATTCTGAGGACTAAACACTCCAAAGTGTTTAGTGACATTCCACCTGGTAGACCTCCAGATAGAGGTACAGAGCACATTATTGAGTTGGAGGAGGGCGCAAAGCCCGTTATGATTACTCCCTACCGACATCCGAAACGACTCAAAGATGAAATAGAAAAGACCATTAATGAGTTGTTGGCTATGGGTCATATCAGACCTAGCAAATCCCCTTTTGCTTCATCGGTTGTATTGGTGAAGAAGAAGGATGGATCCCTTCGGATGTGCATCGATTACAGGCAGCTCAACAAAAGAACCATCAAGAATAGGTACCCCATTCCGCGCATTGATGAGCTGATAGATGAGTTGCATGGTGCAGTCTTCTTTACGAAGATTGATTTGAGATCAGGGTACCATCAGATACAGATGAGGGAGCAGGATATTGAGAAAACCGCTTTCCGGTGTCATTGCGGTCACTTCGAGTTCTTGGTTATGCCCTTCGGGTTAACCAATGCACCTGCCACCTTTCAGGCAACTATGAACAGGGTTTTCAGTGCTCAGTTGAGGAGATTTGTGTTAGTCTTCTTCGACGACATCTTGGTTTATAGCAGGTCATGGGATGAGCATCTGGCTCATTTGGACACAGTCTTGGGTATCTTAGCAGACGAGTCTTTCTATGCTAAGGAATCCAAGTGCGAGCTTGGCATGGAGGAGTTGTTATATTTGGGGCACATCATCAGTGCCAAGGGAGTGAGTATGGACCCTGAAAAGGTCCGAGCTATTGTTGACTGGCCGGTACCTGAGAACCTTACGCAGCTCAGAGGTTTCATTGGGTTGTGTGCATTCTACAGGAGATTTGTTAGCGGGTTCTCACGTCACGCCGCACCCCTTACTGACTTGACGAAGAAAGGGGCTTTTCAGTGGTCACCACAGGCGCAGGAGTGCTTTGACAGGTTTAAGGTGATCATGACTTCATGTCCGGTGCTAGCATTGCCTGACTTTTCGAAGTCATTTGATTTATTCTGTGATGCTTCAGGAGAGGGCATTGGTGCCGTTTTGATGCAGGAGCGTCATCCGATTGCATTTGAGAGCAGGAAACTCAGGGGTCCTGAGAGATTTTATAGCATTTATGACAAGGAGATGTTAGCCATTATGCATGCATTGGCTAAGTTTAGGCAGTACTTGGTAGGCAGCAAATTCAGTGTTCGTACAGATCATAACAGCCTAAAACATTTCCTTGGACAGCGAGACTTGAACGAGAGGCAGCAGAAATGGGTCAGTAAACTGCAGTCATATGACTTCGACATTACTTTCATTAAGGGGAAGCAGAATATAGTAGCTGACGCCTTGTCTCGTAGACCCCAGTTGAATGCCTTAGCACAGATTACAGAGGATTGGAGGCATCGGATCATTGCAGAGTATGCTAAGAACCCATGGGCTTCTAGCATCGTTGACAGGACAGAGCAGGACGACAGGTATACAGTTGTAGATGACTTGATCATTTACAAGGGGCGGATTCTTTTGGTTCCTGACTCTGAGTTACGGACTACAGTTTTGAGAGCCTTTCACGACCTTCCTATGGCGGGCCATCCTGGATACTACAAGACTTACAAAATGGTTCGGGAACGGTTTACTTGGAAAGGGCTGAAAACTGATGTTTTGCAGTATGTCCGTGAGTGTTCTGTGTGCCAACAGAACAAGCAGGAGCACACTTATCCTGCTGGATTACTCCAGCCACTTCCGATACCTGACAGGAAGTGGGAGTGTTTATCTATGGACTTTATCACGGGTTTGCGAAAGCCCAGGGTAAAGATTGCATTTATGTAGTGGTCGATCGGTTGACTAAGTACGCCCATTTTTTCCCGATTACGACTACTTTCACGCGGCAGACTGCAGAGTTGTTCTTCAGAGAGGTTTTCCGATTGCATGGATTGCCTCGGACGATAGTCAGCGATAGAGACAGCCGGTTCATGAGCAACTTTTGGCAGGAGTTGTTCGACTTTGTGGGACCGAGCTGACACCGAGTACCAGCTACCATCCACAGACCGATGGACAGACAGAGATTGTCAATAAGTGGGTGGAAGGTTATTTGCGCAATTATATAGCTGGTCAGCAGAGAGCTTGGGTGAGGTGGATTTACTTGTGCGAGTATTGTTATAACTCGACTCACCATATGACGATACAGATGACCCCCTTCATGGCATTGTACGGGTATGAGGCGCCCAATCTTCTGGATTTGATTTTGAGCGATAGCAGAGTGCCGAGTGCAGGTGATATGATGCAGAGTCAGCAGGACATCTTGAGGTCTCTCCGAGACAATATCCAGCAGGCACAGAATCAGCATAAGCAGTATGCTGATCAGAAGAGGGTTGAGCCAGTTTGAGGTGGGTGATATGGTGTACCTCATGTTGCAGCCGTATCGTCAGTCTACTCTGCGGAAGAGTGGGGCAGAGAAACTAAAACCTCGCTACTATGGTCCATTTCGTGTTGTCAGACGAGTGGGCGAGGTTGCTTATGAGTTGGACTTGCCAGCTGATAGCAAGGTCCATAATGTATTTCACGTTTCTCGCCTGAAGAAGGCATTGGGTCAGCATGTTGTTCCCTCTCCAGTTTTGCCACCCCTTGATGATGAAGGGAAACTGATACTAGTACCTGAGGCCATCCTTGATATGAGAGAGAGACACCTTCGGATGTGATCAGGGAATATCTGGTCAAGTGGAGAGATTTGCCAGTTGAGGATGCTACATGGGAGTCAGAGGCGATTTTACAGCATCCAGAGTTGAGATTGCTTGAGGACAAGCAATTTCAGGGAGGGCGGACTGTCATGTCCCCATCCTAGTCAGCTGGTGACGAGGTTAGCCTATCATTTGATCCTCGTAGGCTGACAGGAGTGTTCAGAGGATCCATTTTGGCAGTTGCTCAGTGTTGGTTAGCTCCAGTTTGCAGTGTGTCAGGTTTGGGCCTTCGCAGAATCTTCCAGAGAGTCTTTTCAGAGAACTTTCTATTTTTAGAAAGTTAGGTCAGGCGGAAGCTGCTATTTCGGGCAGGGCACCTGGTGCACTTTATCAGCTCAGATTCGACCCAGTTCAGCAGATGGTTGATTTGACGGAGAAATAAGGAGTAATTAATGGGTTATTAAATATTTAATAATTTGACTTTATTATAAAGTCACTTTATTGAAATATTAAAATATTTAATTAATTGGCTCAATTATAAAGTATTTAATTATACTTTATAATATATTATTATAATGTGACTTAATGAGTATTTAATGCTCATTAAAAGTGGACGCCAATTATTTAATCATTTTTCCTAAGTTCAAAAGTGAAAATTAAATCATTTATTTAAATGATTATTTTAATGAAGAATTAGGTCGAACTTTTCAAGAGAGAATATATTACTCTTCACAGGCAAAATCGAACTATCTTGTTTATTATTCAATTTTGTCTTCTGAGCATCTGAGCTTTGGAGTTTGCAAACCCTAGGGTTTCTGGCAAACATCGTTTCTGGAGAACGTAACCTCTTCAGAGATCAGGCATACTGAGGCTGTGAGATACCAGCTGAAGATTGCACTTGGTGATTTCATCCAGAAGTCACAGATTGAGCATAATCATTGAATCAGACAGAGATTCATCAGTATTCAGTAGAGATATTTACTTCCTTTCAGAGGCGACTTCATCCATCACCACTCATCAGTGTTTTGGCACGAGTTTCAAGGAATCCGTACTGTCATTATTACTGCTGTACAGGCCGTACCAGCAGGAGGCGTACATATTCATTCCCAGAGGAACGCCTCCCCTTCTCAGCTTCTGGCTTGGGGTTATTGGGCGCTTTGGTCAACTGAGATTGTGCGTTGGTTTTGGAGCTCAGAGGAATCTTCATTCATTCTGGCCGTACATTCTTTAATCAGCTGCAGCCGCCATTTTAAATCAGGTTTTTCTCATTTAATAATCTGTATTTCCTTCATACTCTGCAACTGGCTATTGTAAAATTCTTGGAAGTGAAATATAATGCAACGCCTATCATTTATGATAAAAAAACTAGGCCTATATTGATTTCTAGAATTTATTTTGAATTCATTTGCATTTATAAGCAAAATCGCATTTTTACATTTTTGTCAAAAAACCTTCAAAATCACAAAAAATCCAAAAATTGCAAAAACGACAAAAAAATCAATTAGGGTTTGAACAGAGAACCACCAGGGTTCTGACACTTTCCACTGATCCACATCCTTCATTAGACCTCCATAAATCCCAATGCCACCTCTATACAAGTTGTGGCTGGCTATAATACACACCAAACTCTCACAAATAGTATTCAATGTGACAATTCATCACTTATGATGTCCTCATTCAGACAGCAACCAGCATTGGAAGCATAGGAATTTACTATAGAATGACCAACACAATAAAATATATCTTTCCTTACAAATATATTATTTTCCCTGCAAATCCATAATAAATTTCTCTTTTCGTAGCATTCTTGGAATGCTATCTTGCTATTCAGCACAAAACTCCCAAATCTTATGATCAAACATTGCAGAATCAGATGGCACAAACATTCAGCTCCTTTGTGAATTCTGTGTGAATCCACCTCTACATTGGCTAAGGAGAAATCCTTCCCTGAAACCAATCTTTGCGTTAGGGTTTTCATTCTAGGGTTGTTGAACAAACATGCTCTCCCTCCACAACTGGGTTTCAAGAAAATGCAAATACCAAGAATGAAGAATTGTCTCTTCACAACCTCCTTTTATAACCCTCTTAGGAACTCTCTAGAAATTATATTTTTTTACTTCATTAAGTGACCTTTATTTTATAATTTATTTTTGAAGCATGAGTCACTTTACAATTAAAAATAATTACATTTCCACAATCTCCAAGTTGCGGAAAATACAAGAATAGACCAAATATGAATTTTGACCATGCCAAAATATTTTTAAGCTCTTAGGATATCAAATATTATGAAAATTGGTGTTTTCCAAAAATAGCAAACTTCTCCAAGAAGTGTGGAGAGCTCACAAAATGTTGAAATTGCATCCGGAAAGTACTGTTGGACTTATCTTGATTACTTGAGCTCCTTGCCACTATTAGAATTCCTTTTTCGATAAAGTTGGCATTCTCCAGGAATCTTGGAACATTCCAAGAATGTTGGAATCAATTGAGGAGGAGACATTACATACTAGTATGTAATACTTGATTCATCCTTTGACTACCTATCTTAAATGATTAGTCATTTATTCTATGACCTTTCTTACATGTATATTGGAAAGAATCAGCAAGGGGGCCCAAAAACCATACAAACACGTCTTAATGATTTTAGTACCAGAGAAGAGGGCGCTAACAGATCAACCCGAGGGCCTTCACTCAAGGCCTGTTTCTGAATTGGGAAACAATAAGTTTCCTCTTTTCTTTCAAAAAGTTTCTTGGACATCTAATTTGTGTTGTGTAGGGAGATTTCTACCTAAGTTTTGTATGAGAATATTGAAAATGCCAAGTAAAATTTTTCACAATCTTAAAATTTTGATGGAACAACCATGATTTTAGAAGTATTGATTCCAAAGTGTTTCAAAAAGAAAATAGTAGTGGTTGATAATTTGTTAAGAACTCTTATGACCCTCATGTTTCATTAGCATGATTGGTATTATTGTGACTGGCAATAGTTGAAAAGATGCTTTCTGAAGTTGTGTCATTCAAGTCCTAATATGAGACCTAGACTATATTCAAACTTCTTCTGTAGGTCAGACTATTATTGAGTACCTGAATAGAACAAGGAATCATTTGAGAGCAGTTGACAATTACATATGAAACAATAAAAGATGATGGTATTGTTTCAATTGCATCGAATAGTCTACCTTTTGTTTTTGAGGATTCTATGACATCCCTTGTAGTTTGTGAGAAACAACATTTATCCGGGTTTTGAGGATTAGAGGCAGGTTTGGGATGGGATTCCCCGCCTTCCTCCATCCACCCAAATTTTTTGGGGTGGCAATTTTTATTTTTTTATTTTTTCCAATTTTTGTAGATGGTGGGGGGACAATAATCTGTATGGAATCTAGGAGGAAAGTTCATCATTAGATGAATTCAATTCAACAAGTTCAAGGCACTGAAATCAACACTAGAACTAGGTGGTCTTGAAATTGCTGGTTCAGCCTGGGGCAGTAAGTGTTGGCTTGGAAGAATGGGCGGTTTTGTTTGGACACAAGAACTAAATGTGAAACATCTAGCTGACCTTATCTCTTCAAATTCCATGGGAGAGGAATCTTTAGCACACATTTGGAGTCTTCTAGCACTCTATACAAAGACATTGAAAGCCCAAAATAAAGGGGAAGAGAATTGAAGTTGTAGCAACAAGAAAGTGAAGAACAAGGTGAATATGGAGAAATAGATTCGGTGGAGGTGATATTTTGTATTTTTATCTATAATAGCCTAATAGCTAAGAACCTAGAAATGAATGACATAGAAGAGTAGACAATAGATATCCGATTTCTGATTTTTGTTTTTTGTATGCTTTTCAGCCCATCGGGATATCATCATTCCTGAATTTCAACATGTAATATCAAATATGTAGTACTCTTAAGCATTTGTGTGTTAAAGCTTTATAGTTAATGTTAAATTTGACCAGTCTTCTATACCAGTATAGTACTAGTCTCTTGGCAATCATGATTAATAGTAGAGATGGTAAGGAATCTGATATAAACGAAAAACAAGCATTCACTTACAAATTACTACTGATTTTTGCAGCTGTAAGATTGCAAACACAGCTCAGAAATGGAGACAATCTTCATAAATAATTAAACAACACTTTCAAATGGTATAGTTGATCTTGAGGATGGAGTTGGAAGCCCAATCAGTGTGTTACAGGACTCAGACTTGCCTCCGATTTGACAAGCTAATTTTTGACTCAGACTTGACACCTAGACTTGGCAATTTGAAAAATCTAAGAAATTCAGAGATTTTTAAGGATTTAAAACTTGTTTCATGCACCCTTTAATAAATAAACTTTAAAGACACAATAATGTCATAAAATAGAAGCTACTTTGATCACATACACAAGTATACATCGACCCTTTAGCTGAAAGAAATAACACAATTAGATATATAAATATTGTCAAATGTATACAATACTCATAGAATATGAAATCCATGGCATGAAAACTTCCAAAAAAATATCAAAAGAAAAGCTAGAAACCTATGGCTCAGAAGAGCCTACATCACTCGACCCTCCTTAGTGGGTGTCTAAGATAGGCCCTCGATGATGATGCGGCCACGATATTTGCCTGTCTCTTAGTGACATCCGCATCAATATCCAAGGTGTTTGCACATGCTCTATCCTCCTCCTCTACCATGCTTATTGCCTCTGCCTCTTTATCCACTTGGTCAACCCAATCAAGGTCCTCATCACTAAACATAGGATCCTCAGTCTTAGTGATCCAATTTGATTGTGCATCAACCTCCTCTACCAAATCTGGTTGTAATGATCGTAAACTAGATCATTTAACCTTTGCATTGACAGTCTATTGCGCTTCTTGGAGTGTATGTGCTCAAACATACTCCAATTGTGCTCACAACTTGAAGCACTACATGATTGGCTCAGTACTTGAATTGCAATCCTTTGAAAATTTGGTACCTGAGCGCAAAATCTTTCCTACCAAGCATCTGAGATGTGAAAAGAAAAATGTCAATTTCATTGTCCAACTTTAAGTTTCAATATTTAATAATAATATAATAGATTAAAAAATTCTAATTTTTAAACTTAAATTATGCCCTTAACAAATTTTTACCTAGTTGCAATGGCAACCGAGTTACCTTGCATATATCTTGTGAAAAGAGTTCTCTTTGTGCAAGTCTAAAAATCTCAATCTCGGTTACTATTTGTGCTATGAAATATCCCCCTTAGTTTTGTCTGAATTTTTAGCACATAAAGCTTCACCCATTAACATTAGCCCAAGAAAGATAACCAATTGCCAGGATTAGAAATTATGTGCCGAACTACTGCTAGACTGCATTGCCAAAAATAACACTTACTAAAAATAGCATACTGCTAAAAATAGTAAGTGACTCCAAACTCCGTTTGAGCACAAATCAAGCAACTGTCGTAACTTACTAAAAATAGTAAGTCCAAAAATATCCTCTGAGTGAAATGCATGTCACACCCTTTTGAAGCCCTCTGAAAACCCAGAAAGACCTAGAAAACATTTTGCTAGAATCCTACATGCAACCCCTTGTTGGCGTTTAAATTCGCACCTCTGGAATGCGGATTTGAAAACGGACAGCTATGCACAGATAAACTGCTCTTCAAATTAGGAGGGGAAGCTCCCTCTTGCTGATGGTGTTTGAAAGAAAGTATACTAAAACTAAGTTGCCTATCTTTTTGATCAGCTTAGAGCACAAGGTTTTTTAAACACAAACACCGCAGCTGAGATTTTCTGATATAAGAAGTTCAACTACGACTAACCTAGACTAAAGACGTTCCTAACCTCTCAAGTAATAGCAGAGCAAGAGAAGTTAGAAATTAACAAGGTAGATTTTCTGACAAAAATACTTCAATAATCTCTCTTTCAACGAACACCTACACACTTCACTGCAAGCTGAAATAAAGATCATAAAAGTAGAACACAAATAACGGAAATCTGAGATTTTAGACCAAGGCAAAAGAGGCTCATGATATTATTACTCAAATCTCTGAAACAAAGCTCACTTCTAACATGCCTTGAACAAGAAATTGCAGCTAAGGAGGCTTGCAAACTTATTCTTAACACAATAGAAAACAACAATCTCACTAACTCCTTGTTGGCTAAAGAGGCTCAACAATTTGCTTATCACAACACAAATGAACAATACTTGAGCAACAAATAGAAGGCACAATAGGCTCAGCGTTTTGTTCTCACTAGCACGGTTAAAGAAAATAAATGAGCAAAGGCTCTTATTTATAGAGAAGCAGAGGAGTAGGGAACCCTAAAATCTCCTTGCTTTCACAATCTAGGGCTTGCTCAGCAAGCAAGTTTTATTACTAAATCTAGAAAGATAAAACCCTAGAAAGTAGAAAAAGCGGGAAACGCCAACTATTACATCTTATCTTCTTGCTATCCTCAAAGAATGGATAAGGATTATTCCAAGAATAGAAAGAAAGCGGGAAAGAAAACTTCTAGAAGAAAGCTGCTTTAAAACTCGATCACATCCGCTAGGAAGTTAGAGATTGTGTCCCGGTTCGGTGCATCTATGCCATCAACAGCAAAACACCGCTTTTCAAGAATATCTTCAGCATCTTCAATGGATCTCAGGAAATCTTCAACCTCATTGGCCGCTTTATCGAACTTTGCTGACATCACTGAAATATGGCCTATCCTTCCGCCAACTGGACTTCAACGATGAACAATATTGTAGAACTGATTTTTCATTTCTTCAAGCCCGACGAAAGAACCATCTTCAAGGCTGTACTGAGAGGGGATCTCTATGACGAATTCGCTGATGAAAAGAAGAGCTTCAACCACCCTTTGTCTGTAGGTGATGAATTCTTCGGATATCCTCTCATAAGTTTTAACTTTGAAAACATGACGCTCTCTCCAAGCAAGGATTTGTCTTTTGTGCTCCTTTGAAACTACTGAACTGTAGGCTGTGTCTAAATCAGCAATGATAATCTCATGCCTAGGTTTTACTTCAGCCAGTGTTTGTTCAAATCCTTGGATGCCTTGATGAAGTTCATGAGTGTTTTCTCTCAACTGGAACATCCGAGCCAAGATCTCCCTTCCTCTGACAATGAAGCTCTCGATCCACTCCTGAGTCTCCTTCCCACATATGACCAACTGTCTTAACTAATGGTGATCAGCTGGTGTCTCCAAGACTTGGGGCAGCAACTGGGTTGCTTGTGAAGAACCACGAACAAGGTTAGAAATGAAAAGCCTAAGCTGCTGATTTTCAGCCTTGAGGGCTGCCTTGTCTTCTCCATCTTTAAACACTCTTTCATGAAGGTTTTCGGATACAACTTTGAAGAGACTCAAATCTGCATGTTTGGTATTTCTACCAAGATTAGCCTTGACCATGACGAAATCATCCATGTTTACCTCATCCCTATTCTTATCTTCTGGGGGCACTGCAGTCTCTATGACTATCTCGTTATCAGGATTCCTATCAAAATGAACTTGCTTCTTTGCCTTCTTCTTGGGAGGTTCCTGATAGATGTTATCGAGATCATCAACACTCACTTGATATGAAGGCCTTCTCCTAACCCTTCCCAAGGAGTTCTCAAGCCAAGACATAGTAGTTGTGATGCCCCCATCCTAGTCAGTGCAACTGGTGACGAGGTTAGCCTATTATTTCGATCCTCGTAGGCTGACAGGAGTGTGCAGAGGATCATCTGAGGCAGTTACTCAGTGTTTGGTAGCTCCAGTATTGCAGTTGTTTCAGGTTGGGCCTTCGCAGAATCTTCCAGAGTGGGTTTTTCAGATACTTTCTATTTTTAGAAAGTTAGGTCAGGCGGAAGCTGCTATTTTGGGCAGGGCACCTGGTTCAACTATTCAGCTCAGAGTCGACCCAGTTATTCAGTTTGGTGATCAGACGGAGAAATAAGGACTATTTAATGATTAGTGAATATTTAATATTTTGACTTTATACTAAAGTCACTTTATTGAAATATTTAAATATTTAATTAAATTGGCATATTATAAAGTATTTATTATACTTTATAATAAAGAGTTAATATTTGATATAATGAATATTTATTATTCATTAATGATGGCGCCAATTATTAAAAGTATTTCTCCTATGTCTAAAAGTCAAATTTAATCATTTATTAAATGATTATTAAAAGAGCTAATGGGTCGAATTTCTCAAAGGCAGTATTTATTCTCAGAAAGGACAAATCGAACCATTATGTTATGTTATTCAACTTTGTCTTATTTTTTTTTGCTCTGAGCATTGGAGTTTGCAAACCCTAGGGTTTCTGGTAGACGATTCATTTCTGGAGAACGATACCTCTTCAGAGATTGGCAGATTGAGGCTGTGCAATACCAGCTGAAGCTTGCATCTGGGTGACTTCACACAGGGGTTACAGATTGAGCTTATTGATCCATTTATTCAGAGATTGACAGAGATTATTTATCAAGCATCTGAGGCAATTATTTCAGAGTCTTCTTCAGAGATCTGGCAACTTTAGTTGGGCCGTACCATATTCTTTATTGCTGTTGCAGCAGGCCGTACTTTTCTGTACCTTCAAGGCCGTACCTTCCTCTCAGGAGAAACGCATTCATTATTCAGTCTTTGGCAGGGGGTTCATAGCGCCTTGGATATCTGGAGGCTTTGCAACGATTTCAGAGGCTAGAGAATCATTCATTCTTTCAGCCGTACCATTCCTTCTATGTTCTTTTTGGCGCCTGGCAATAAGAATCAGGTTCTTTGAAATAAAAACTTATTCTATTCCTTGTTCAATCTTTTAGCATTGTAAAAGCTCTGGAAAGATAATAAATTGATGCGCCTATGTTCTCTGAACACTTTTGAGATTAATTCATGAATTTAGAATTTATTTTGAATTTATTAGCATTTTTAGAAGAAATCGCAGCTTCTCTTGTTTCATTGCAAAAACCCTCAAAACACAAAAAAATACAAAATACACAAAACTTTCAAAAAACTCAACATTTCAGTAGGGCTTCGGGGTTGAGAACCACCAGGGTTCTTACAGTAGTATCCTTACTAACTTCCTCAGGAGGTACTGCTGCAATCTCTTCATCATCTTCGATATCAAGATCAATGTGAATTGGTGAAGAACCCGTCAATGGTACAGGAACATGTGTTGAAGGTGGCTCCTCTGCTTCTTTTTGAGGTATAGGCCCGTCAGGAGGAACTTCTGAATCAACTGTAGGGTGTTCCTGTATGACTATGCCTGAGAAATCCAACCTTCTTTTTACATTTTTATTACAACCTTTGACGCCATCTTGAGACTGACTTTTACCCTTTCCTTTCGACTGTGTTGTGGAAGAAGAGGGAATTATCCTTGGCGGCTCTTCTACTGGAATAGAGTTCTTCCTTTTAAGCACTAAGAAAACCTTACTATGCTCAATGACTTGTCTTGTTCTGTCTTCAACTGAAAGAGATTCCTTGTTTGCCCAATTAACTTGTGGAAGAGGCTGATCCTCGATTCGTTTCTGAGTGTACATCGGTAGAAGCACATCTTCATCATCATCAGAGAGCCCTTCTATATCTTCATTTAAATAGTCTTTCATCTGATGGAGAGGTAGCCTGCTGTAACGACGCCTTCGCACTTCAAACTCATCTGCACAGTTAGCCCAAAAATCTTCAAGTGCGGCTATGTGATTATAGTTCTCCAATCGGCCAGCGTAGACACCATGAGGATCAAATGATCGCCTTTCGCTGTAGGATTTGAGGCCGAATTTATCTAACTCTTCTCCAACTGTCCTGGCATCTGTAGCAGTCCTGCATGTATAAATACCCAACCCTAATGGAAAGTGAAGAGAGGGTTTCTTTCTATTTCTCAAGACTGTGTGGACACCGCGAGCTTGCCTCAAGAATTCCATGAAGATGACCTCATTTGACGGATACCTTGGCAACATGAGTGGGGCACCTGAATAACCATAGACCCTGAGATAAGTAAAGGTAGGAAAGTGTATAAACCAATCCGCCCATTTCGCCATTGCTGCCCTGGCAACTGAAGAGATGCGGACGTGCAATTCATTGTCTAAGTCACGCACTGTGTACATCAAGAATGCCTCGTTCACCCTTTTGTAGTGGTGCAACGACTTTGTGAATTCCAACTGGGGATAATAGTTGTATATGTGTTGTACACTCAACGATCCCTCGGTGTTCAATCCTCTGAATTGACCTTGATAGGCCACCAAGTAGACTAGATATGACACCATGTGGAATACATGAAATTGAAAGTATTCTGTTATTTGTTGATGTAGGTAGTCACTAATCAAAGTAGGCCAATCATAAAACTCGGTCTTTTTCATAATGTGAGGTATGGCATAAAACATCCAAGGTTGGAACTTGGTGGCATCTTCTGAGCCAGTGACCCTATTGAGCAAAGTGATGATGATAGCAACCTCGTCTTTGAACTCTCCTCGTCCGACATTCTTGGGCAATGTTTTATGTTTTTCTTTCATCCATCTCTGTGCAATCTTCTTGCTATATTTATCTTTATGCATATTCCACATCTTTTCACATTCATCCCTTGAAAGAGTTACGCTTTCAGGCCACGGGGGAATGGAAAAACACCTTTCGACCATATCAGGCTTTAGACTGCAAATCAATCTACCATCTGCTGACTGGATCTCCCTAGTAGCCGGGTTGTAATGCTTAATGCAAGCGATTACGAACTCAAGGCTCCTGATATAGGAATAGGAGCAGGAGTCCAATGTGTTCTTGATTGAAGTGTTGCCTGCTCTCTCCAAGGCATGTAGATCGAACACCGGCTTGACATGATGCAAGTCTGTCTCAGCTGTTTTGATGTAATTGTGAAAGAGAGCTGATTCGGACTTGAAAACGTTAGGAGTGTACTCCATTTCAGAAAACTTGAAGAATGACTGTAAACTCGCCTTGGTTCAGACAAGTCTTGAACAATTTCTATTTTTAGAATGCTGATTTTTGTTCTCCAACGGACGAATTTTTGAGAAATGTTTTTGAGATATGGGTTTTGTTCAGAATGTCGATGCAAGACAACCCAGATCGTCCGTTTTTGAAAACTTTGAATTCTGCCTTAAAAAGAAGCAAACCCTAATTTCTTCAATTTTCCTCGAAAAAAAGCTAGCATCTGGGTTTTGTTCAGAATATGATTAGAAATGGACCTAGTTGATTGGATTTGCAAAACCCTGACGTTTGATCGAAAAAGCAGCCAACCCTAGGTTTTTGAATTTTCTTGAAAGACGCTGCGATATGGGTTTTCTTCAGAAGACTGATTGGAAAGGATCCAGATGGTTGAAATTTGAATGCACTAAGGTTTTCACTGACATGCAAAATAAAAACACTTGCTGTAACTTGATGAAGCTTCTTGAAAAATTCTTCAGAAGATTGAGACAAAAAGACCCAGATGACTGAAAAATTGAAAGCCTTGGCCTTCTGCTTGAAAAATTTGATCTTCTGGAACAAAAAAGAATGAAAAAGCAAGGGTTTATGCTTGCTGGTCTGAAAAATCTGTTGTAAAACCAGCAACTATGGATTCTTGAATCAGAAAAATTCTTCAAACTTGCTGCTCCAACTTTCTCCTCTGGATGCTACCTGCAAAAATAATGAAAAATACATTGAAAAGAAGTGTTAGATAGACTTAGGTTCTGATTTAGGTTTTGCTTTCTTTTTTTCTTGCTTTTATTTTCAAAACCCTAAATCTCAGTCCCTTGAACTTGGACGCCATCCTTCTCCTCTTGCAAACTTTGAAATTTTGAACAACTTCAAAAATCTTCTAAGGCATGAAACTTTGGGCGCCTTTCTCCAAGAGGGGCGCTTATTTCCACCAGTGTTAGTCAAAATTTTGATATCTTCAACTTTTCTCAATTTTGACATGCTACTTCGCCTCTGATTTCCCATTGACAGACCAACCTGACAGGCGAGCTGAGTGGTTCACGGCGGAGCCTGACTGAAACTGAGAAGGATGTTCTGGAGGCACCTCCGGCTAAAAACTTGATTTTGACCTTCGAATTCATGGGAGGCTTTTCTTTCTAGGGGCGCTCAACTTCAGTGTTAGCCATTTTCTGATTTCCAAGTTCTTCCTTTTCCCTTTGATTTTTTGATGAATTCCTGATTTCGGGAGCAACGCTGATCCGACTGACTGTCTGAATGTTTCGTTGGATAGCCAGACTGATTTTGATGAGGCATTCTTGGACGCTTCTTTTGCAAATTTCATCATTTGAAGGTCTTAAAGTTTGGGCGCCCTTCTTCAATTGGGGCGCCCACTTCCACCAGACTTGGAAAAAATTTCAAATTATTCATGTCTTTCACTTCTACGGGCGACCTTGTTGAATCTTGAGCTCCGGGCGTCGGATTGATGAATGTTTGGATTCGTTGCGAAGCTGAGAAGATTTCAGGAGGGGTCCTCTGGAGACAGATTTGCCAAAAAGTAGATTTTAGGTCTTCAAAAGCTTGGGCACCCAAACCAAGTTGGGGCGCCTAGTTTCACCAGAGTTAGTTTATTTTTTGCATTTTTCACCTTTGTTTTCGGATTTTTTTCTTTTCAACTCTCATCGGACCCTCTGTTCAGCCCTTTGAATTTGATGACTGTGAGCTCCGTTTGTCATGCTGAATAGCTTACTGGAAAGCCTGTTCCATTCTGAAGACATCTCGTTATAACCTTGACTGCAAGTTCATCTGTTTGAACCCTTGAAAAGTTGGGTGCCTTTCTTCCCTTAGGGCGCCCAGTTTCTCCAGACTTAGAAAAATTTTAACTTTACTCTTCAAGTTTCAGATTTTCATTCTGTACCTTCCACTTTGACTCGAATTTGCTGGAGACTGGATTGTCGGATGCTCTGATGGGGATATCCATCGTGAAGCTGCCTGAAAACTGAGCAACTTCTATTAGAGGTCCTAACCCTAATTCACTCATCTGATGCCCTAAAAAGGTGGGCGCTTTTCTTCAGCAGGGGCGCCCAAACTCAGCAGTGTTAGAAAATTTTCGTGACTTTTCAACTTTCTTTCTCGTTCTTCATGCATGTTCATCCTTTCACCTTCTACCGAAAGTTTGAATACTGAAATTGACGCCTGGCAGTCGGATGACCTCCATTGATGACCTCGGAGCTCCAGATATACTTCTGAAAAAGCAAAATAGACCCAGTAGGACAAAGCCCGATTATTTTAAGATTCTCGCACCGCCTAATACGGACACATTTTGAGCCAATCAAAATCGGTTTACCCCTGTCGGACCAACTTTCTATTTTTAGAAAATTTTCCCAGTATCCATTTTGAAAGAAACCCAGAAAAACCTAGAAAACGTTACTATTTCGAGAAAATTTCTAAAAATAGTAGTTTTCCTAAAATTTAGGGATGAAAAACTGAGATCTGGGTTTTGTAGGTTAATGCTCTCAGCAGACCAAGATCGTCAGAAATTGAAAATTTTGCATTTTAACCCCTCATGCAAGACATGCACGCCCAAATTTTGACCTTTTTGACTGATTTGACAAGACTTTTACTCATTTCTTCAAAATGTCTAAGTGTAACAAAAATTTTAATTTTGGGGTACAACACCCCTTAAAAGGCAAAAAGATACCCCTGAGAAAATAGGAAACCCTAATTTTGCCTTCGACTATCCTACAAGACTCCGGAAATGGGCTAATGGCCACTGAAAAGCATAGGGCTAAAAATGGGGATATTACAATCCACCCTTCCCAAAGATTGCTTGTCCTTAAGCAATGCCACCACAACTCCAAAAATATTAGATTGATCCACATAAAACCAAGTAGGATCCCAGGGTCCCACGTACATCTCAAGAAGGACCCTACATACCAACGCTCAACCACTTTGATCACAACCGTGAAACCATTGTGCCCAATCTGCACTATCCTCTCTTGAAACCCCTAAACGACACTATCCGTGAGAGTCAATATGAAATTCCTGGGAGACTTGAAATCAATACCATGCAACATCTCCTGCTGAAACAACTCTAAGAAGTCCATATCTACAAAGCCACTCCCTATCACCATCTTGGGCAATAGGAAGGAAAGTTTGCTCAACTCAAAACCGTACTCTTCAACATTTCTCCTCATGGCATATGTGATTCCCTCAAATCTTCTTGCTAAAAGGAAAGCCATGCCTCACAAGAGATCAACAAATACATCATCGTGATACCTCACACAACCATGAAGACTCCTGAAAACTCTGTTTGTTCCAACTCCAAGAGTCTTAGAATGATGAACCAAAGCAAGTGGAGGTTTGCTGTCCTAAACCAACACCATGAGTAAACTATCAAAATTTGCTCCATAAACCTTATGAGATGAACTTTGCGAGTTTGAAAGGTTTGAAGAAACAAGTAATCATTGCTGTTCAAAATTGGGATCTACAAGGTACAATCAGATTTATGCGCTTTACTCAAGGGATAACAACAGGTGCCAAAGGAATTCTCAACTATGAGTATGTGAAACAAGCATAGTGTTGCAACCAAACAGCTTATAAGTGGTTGGAAAACACTCCATAGCAGTCTCCATCTGAAACCTTTCACCTCCTTGACAGAAAATATTGAGCCAACTCTATTGAACGAGAGTAACTCCCAATATAAGGTGGCTGGTTTGCAAGAAATCAGCAAGCTCAAGACTCAAAATCTGCCCCTATCTATGCCAAGGAACACTCCCAAGAGTAACCATCCGACCTTTCCTCCAACCCTTACTTAGGATTTCTCTCCAATCCATTTGTTGATGAGCAAATGGAATCACCAAATGGCTGGTAAGAACAGGGACAACACCATAAATTCTGAAAATTTGATCTTTATCCCTCCAAAGATCCTTCTTGCCATACCCAATAAGTTCTGTCAAATTGTGGTGAGGATTCCAAACATGGATACCCAACCAAAAATGATCTACAACACACCGGAAAAAGTACTCAACACATCCCCAAGTGCTAGTTAGAACCAAATGCGTACTCAAGAAATTGGTGACATCTTTGGTAATCTCTTGAAGCCCATCCGTGAAAGCTTCAACAAGGAAGCATGGAACAATCATTGTCTTCAAACCCAATCCCCAAAAAGGACTAGTATGAGCTAAAGCATCACTCAACCCAAGGGATGGATTGTCAAACATGTAAACATCTTGTTTTAGTCATTCTTTCTCCCAAGCTTCATGGGTAATAAGTTTGAAATCTTCTTTCCTTGCTGCTGTAATAAAACCTTCAACATGTGCCAAACTATGTTTGGACAACAACTCGATGTCAAAGATGTTGAAGTCACCATGATTTAACACTTCACATATGCAGACTCTATCCCTTAACCCACTTATGCATTAACTAACAAGCAGCCTCTAAAGATTACCAATCACAAAGTGTGACACGTTACACCCCGCTTGTATAGCTACTACGTATTAGTATTGCATAGTGTTAAATGATTGTAAAGAGATTTCGGAAGATGAATAAAATATGCTGTTCTTTGTTATCAATATGAGTGTTTTCACATTTAATGATTGTGTCATTTAATGTTGCTTCAATTGATTTTATCCATTATGAAATTTGGCATTATAAGGTTATTGAATTATGATTCTAACTTGAGATGTTTATGTATACTGCTAATGCTATGAACATGTGACTGCCCTGAGATTATGTTAGTGGATGCAGGTATAAGAACCATTCCTCTAGGTGGAGGGGAAGTATCACTCGGGAGAGGAGTTTAATCGGATAATCAGTAAGGTGAACTATCTGAGCATACACACACATCACCTTAGATTGAGTGAACTGAGTCAGTTGTGTTGGTTATAGGTAAGTCATCCGTAGCTTGTATGTTTGCATTAGGAGTCTAGTCTACTTTTGTATGCTTTTATGAGTGATGTTTATCTATGTATCTGTCTTGTGATATAATGATCATTATGATGGTAACGTAAATGGATGTAAGTGAATAGGGAGTGGACATATATACATATATATAGTATATACACTATCCATATGTATATACATATTGATACAAGTGTATGTTGGTAGATGGATATGCTCATACGAATGCATTGATATGGTATACCTACACATACGTGTACATAGAGGTATACACAGGTATATACATGTATATATGCACACATCTTGTATTATGTGGATACTGATATTATCATTATTATTATTGCCTTACGAATTTACATATATATATATATTGGATAGATGTTGACTGACTCACGATATATATAAATTAATATTATGTATTTATATATATTATAGTATTAATAATACACAGACACATATATTATACCGTGGTATTTAAATATGTATATATATATATATATATATATAATATAATATAATATATATATTTATTATAGACTCATAATTGGAAATCAAATTATTTCCTAATTGATTAAATATTAAATCATACAACTTTGGAAAATCAAATTATTGCTCAATTGATTGAATATTCATCATTGATCTTTGAAATCAAATATTTTTGAATCGATAAAGTTTATATCTCTTAAATTATGAAACAAGCGGAATATTTTCATCGACTATGGTTTATATGGCATAAATGTTTGCCTTTTAATCTGAAACAACACTTTATGAAATCGTGTCACCTGTAGGTGCGCGCATTAATGAAACCACTAATATGTTTAAAACGCATGACCGAGTCAAAACTGCAATCAAGAATGAAACCAATGCAGGAATTCAACATTGTCGACTCAACTTGGGAAGTAGGCTATGTGTACACAATTTATCAAATGACTCTTTCTTTGTTTATCATCTTAACCCACCATAATATGAAATTGGCTCCACATTTGAGAATAATCCTATAGGTGTCGATTGACACAATTTCTCCATGTTCTTGGAATTAGTCTTCAAAATGCTGTCAATTGTTGGAGGACGATTCACCAATTTAAATGCTAAGTATGGCAGGGAACGAGCACCAGCTCCAGTTTGAAAGTGTCGAACAGTAGTGGTGGTAAACCACATGCCAAAACAAAAGGGAGGTTGGGCTCTATAGATAGTCGCCCAACCTACCTCATTGGTACACATTCACTCATTCATTTTGATAATACTCATTTCACTATGATTTAAGACTAAAATTGTAATTCCCTCTTTTATATTGAGATATCTAAGCATCATACATTCACCAGCTGTAAGTAAATAACAACTTCCACCATTTCTGAGTACCTAGTAGAGAAGGCGTATTATACCCAAACATACACCTGCTGGTTAAATACTTCTGTGTTTTTACCAATTCTAAATAACTATTTTCTGAGTGAGGAAGAGTTAAATTTGAGAGGGAGTTGTCAATTATTTGAGGTGCTGGAAATTGCTGAATTGATCAGTAAGTGAAGGTTGTGTCATCAACACTTGAGGAAAAGCAAACCACAAGCATGGGATATTCGTCTACTATCTATTTCTATGGTTATCCACTTAATGCTTCTTGAATTGTATTTTCTGTTTGTGCATAGGTAGTGAATTGCTTCTTGAATTGTATTTTTTGTTTGTGCATATGAAGTGAATTGTTTAAGGATAAAAGATGCATTCTAGTTGTATTGTACATTGTTTGTATGATCTCCATATTAGGAGAAGATTGGTTGCATTAGTTACTATTTACTAGGTTGAAATGAAAGCTAGAGTCAAGTAAAGTTCCATCAGCTAAGTTATTAGGTTAACTCAAAAGAGCTTGTGATACTCCTAGGATAAAGATTTCAGTATGGGAGGGAGCTTGTGAATTTCTTGTTATGCTGATTCATTTCTAGTAGTTTAGTATGTTGTAGGATGTTTGGGGTACAGATTATCCACTGGAGGACAAACCTATGCATAGTGTAAGATAATCCTAAGTCAAATCGACCTTGAATAGTGTATGTGATAGATGACCCTCAGTAGAAATATTGAATGAAACACTTTGGCCAAAGTAGTGCAATATACAAACATCTACTTAGATTGTGTGATGATTACACTGTTAGTTCACCGTGATATCATCTTACATGCTAGTTTGAGAGTTGTCGTATTGCATAGGATCTAGTTATGTAGGACACAACACTATGCTCAGTTGGTTATTAGTATTGGTTACTCTACCAATCTCTTCGTCGAAGGGAGGGCCATCTGTTGAATGATAGATGTGCGGGGGACTACATTATAAGTCCTTGGTTGGCGGAAAAGCGCCCAAGTGATGCTTCTTCTATAGAAGGCTATTGAAGTACCAAGATTTGAAAGGACAGATTCCTGGACCTTCTTACTACTATTTGTTCAAAAGCTCCTTAAGCAATGTTTGTACTTGTATGTCTTCTTACTCTGATGTTTATTTGAAAAGGAAAAGATTATTTGTTGAAATATATTGTATCATGTTGTGATATTTACAATAAAAGTAAGAATTTTTTTATTATACTGGCTTATTACTCGTTATCTTTATTTGTTTGGTGTAAAATTAAGAAATATTTACTTCATGAAAGGGTTAGTATGTAACACACGTCCTCAAGGTTTGATATCAAATCATCAATAAATTGGAAACCATACTTAGTCTCATGCTTGGTCACTTCACCATTTGTTTCATCTTCCATCACAAAGAGAGGGTTATAATAAGTTGCCTCTGCACCCACTTCAAAGAGAGGGTTATCAAGAATTTGAAAATCATTTCTTTTCTCTTGCTCTAATCCAACTTAATGATCCAAATCTACACTTGCAACTTTTGATTTCTTAGGGAAGCCCTCCAAATGAAACTCGTCCTGAAGACAATCAAGCTCATCAATTACTTGCTTGATTTCTTCAGTTCTTTGTTCATTCACTTGCTCCTTGAGACGTTTGAAATCAGCAAGTTGATCTTTTGCCTCCTTTAGTGCCAACTAAGTATCTTCTAACATACCTTTTGTTGATTCAAGCTCAAGGGTAAGCTCATCAATCTTCCTCTCTTTACCCTATAATGCACTAATGGTATTCTTTGCAAATTAAAAGGCATAATCTCGATCTATGATCAAGTGTAAATACTCTATTTTCAAAGTCTCCAAAGAGTCTTTGATACGTTGCGGATTAGGGAGAGTGACTCTATCCCTAACTCCTTTCCGTCTCTCTTTAATCTAAGCCTTCCAATAGAGTTCTTCAATCAAACTATGTGTGCCATCAAATTTGAATAGAGCTTGCACTTCATTTTCGACGGATTCCATGAGTTGACCTTCCAACTCATAAGTATGCAAAGATGGTGACTTGTTGATAGACTGCAAATAAAAATAAAAACTATCATTCTTATCATTAGTGTCTCCTTGGCTGTCCCTAGACTCGTCCCTCATTACCCACTTGATGCCATTGCTCAACACCAAGATGAGAATTAGTCTCAACAAGCTCGCTAGGCCGTAGCGTATAATCAGCTCCATGCATTATTAAATCAGATTTATGTTCAAGAACACCTTTAAACTCC
The DNA here is from genome assembly GCA_007258455.2 of Sequoia sempervirens. Taxonomy (NCBI): domain Eukaryota; kingdom Viridiplantae; phylum Streptophyta; class Pinopsida; order Cupressales; family Cupressaceae; genus Sequoia; species Sequoia sempervirens. The sequence continues at coordinate 88,972,876 of VDFB02270651.1, forward strand.
TCAAAATTAGCTCCTTTAGCAGCACCCTCATGGTTTTCATTGTCCTCTAAAAATGGAACATCATCAGGATCAAAGGGAAATTCGTCCCATGTAGAATCCTTATCATATGTATGTGCCATCACACCCGGATCCCAAGTATGGAAAAGCTGATTGCTCTGTTCAAAAGGAAAGTGCTCATTGTACTCTTCTTGGGGTGTTGTCTCTTAGAATAAGTCACTTATCAACTCACGAATACTGATATGAACACAAGTATCTGTCTTCAAAGGCTTTATCTGGTAATCAAACCCAAAACCACCCATGTCACCATCATTGTAATGAGGTAAAGATTCCTCAATGCTAGCTGTTTTGAAAACTCTATCTTTCTCACCTTCAACAAGCCTATCATCTGCAGGTCTATCACTAATCACAACCCTGTTCACCTTGGGCCTAATATCAACAACTTCACTGGATAGCTCTAGAGGTGCACTGTCCCTTCCCTCATGCACAATCTCATCATTAGTAGTAACATGCGTACCTAGAGGTCATCTTGGTTTCTTGTCATAAATTCTTCATGTGATAACTCCCGAGAAGTTGGGTCAGCATCAAGAGGAGAATTATCCATCACCAAATCTTTAGCATGATTAGGTATGAACACATCCGAATCATCATAAACATCATCACATTGATAAGTGGTCGAACCATTATCATAAGCTGATTTAATGACACCACCAAAATTACCCTCAACATGCTCTTCATTAGTTAACTCTCCACACACAATGGCTCTACTAATATCTTCTGTGAAGTCATTAGTCTTAGAACCATCATTGGGTGAATCCAAATTAAGATTCAAGAATGCTGTTTTGTTCTTTTTGCCAAACCGATCCTCATCAATATCAATTACATGCAAGGCTAAGGGATTGTTTTGGGGCTCTACCACACACTCCTCATATGTCAAGGTATCTTCTTCAATCTCGTAGTCATCTTGAAGTGACATGTGCACCTTGCTTGTGCCATCATCAAAGCTTGTTGACTGATTTTTGTCTTCCATGTGCTTATTATGGGCTGCAAACCACAAACAAACACTTCTTCTATCTTTGGCCCTTCTTCAATGACAAGTTTTGATTCTTCTTTTATCATTCTTCTGATGTACTTGACCACACCCAATTTTCCAGGTTTCAATATGACAAGACAATTCAAGAAGTAAAAAAAAAAGTGTTTTAAACCCATTTGTCATGCCTTGATCTTCAAATATTTGGTAAGCCTCTTGCTCATACTACCTCTTGATTTGTTTTGCAACTCTACTGAAATCCATTGTGATAACTTTGAATTTTACTGTTCTCCGAACAAGCTGGCAGGAACTTTGGCTCTAATACCACTGATATATCCCCCTTTTTTTCTTTCCAAATTTTTACATAAAACTTCACTCGTGAATGTTAGCCGAAGAAAGATAACCAACTGAAAGCAACCTTTTGAGGTTTTGATCACCCAAATCTTGGAGTGGGCAAGGTGAGAGCATACAGTGTAAGGGGATCTGATAACAATAAATTGAAATGCTGGAAGTATAATGCTATTGGCAGCAAGCCAACCAATATAGAAAATGTAAATGCTTAGGCGGCAAGCCAACCTCTTCCACATTTCAGCGGGCTATAGGAAAAGTAAATGAAAGTAAAATGCCTGAGCGGCAAGCTAACGTCTTCCACTTTTCCACTTTTGTTTTTATTTGCACCCCTGCTTACTACCCACGATGGATGCAATCTTTTGCATAAATCTGGCTGGCCCTTCAACTCCTCATGCAGACTCTTCCCTTTCTGGTTGTGCGCCTATTCCGTATCCTTTTTTTCCATCTTTGTGTTGTCTCTTCAAATTCTTTTATGCATTCTTTTTAATTTCAATTTCAAATTGAAATGTTTGTCCTCATGCTGACTGCAACCTTTCAAATTTCATGCTCCTTTCCTATTCTCAATGCCTTCTCTTGGTCTTTATTCTTCCCTTGCCAAAGTGGATAAAAACTTTTTTGTCTTCTTGGAAGTTATTGAACAATGTGAACTAGATTTTTTTTTAAAATTTTAACAACTGCCTGTACCCATATGCATCTTATAGTCAATTTGACATAGAAATTCATGGAGAAATCGTCTGGAAAACAAATATAATAATCCATGGTCAACGATTTACAAGATCGGTTAGTGACAATATGACAATCAATGTCAACAATGCCAATTAATCTCCATCAACAACCATCGAGACCAAACTGTACTCAAAAGATGAAAATCAAAATAAAACGAAATTGAGATGCTGATTGTGCACTTACTGGATGCTCCTGCATCAGAGAAAAACAAGGCAAATGCAAAATGAAACTTTGGATTAGGGGAAATAGAAAAGAAGTTAGGCACACACTTTTAAGTGGAAGAGCCATTGAAAAGTTCTTCGCAATTTTTAAATAGATGGCTAAGTGACTTGAAAACACTTCCTCAAAAGAGAAAAGAAAAGACTTAAGTGATGAGTGCCATTTTGGAGTGGCAAAACCATGTAAAAGTTTTCAATGGCAAGTTAAGTGATCTCTGCCAATTCTTAAAAAGAAAAATTTGGTAGTAAGCTAAGTGATCTTTGCCAATTCTTAAAAAGAAAAATATGAGGCACACTTTTGTGATGGGCACTTTTTGGCTGGCTTTGTCATTGACAAGTTCCTTAAAGTGCACTTTTGGCTAGATTTGCCATGTCAAAATTACCCCAAGCACAGGAAAATTCAAACTTCAATGTTGGGCATGAAGGAACATTTTTTGAACAATTCTATTTTTACGTAGGACCATTTTTAGAAAGTATCTTTTTCAAGGAATGGTGAGAGGAGCTAAAAAATCCAACTTTCTATTTTTAAGAAGTTGCTTTTTTAGAGGTAGTAATCAATTTCATATCCATGGATAGGGTTTCAATAATTTTCACAAGCTCTAGAAAATGATTAACATATTTCAAATACTCTAGAAGGTTTGACAAAGTTTGCAACTCTGTCATTTTAGATATTTGAAAATGACTTAAGTGACAAAGTTTCTATTTTCCTAGAGGAGATAGACTTGAGCTGATTATTAGGATTTCATTTTATTACTTGTCTTAGAATTAGTTTTCTTTAAGAGAGTTTTATTTCTTCTTCTTTTCAGATAGGGATAGGGTCGCTTTAAATCAATACTTTTTTGAGATCATTTTGTTATTATTTTCCCTTTAATCAGGATTAACATATTTCAAATACTCTAGAAGGTTTGACAAAGTTTGCAACTCTGTCATTTTAGATATTTGAAAATGACTTAAGTGACAAATATTTCTATTTTCCTAGAGGAGATAGACTTGAGCTGATTATTAGGATTTCATTTTATTACTTGCCTTAGAATTAATTTTCTTTAAGAGAGTTTTATTTCTTCTTCTTTTCAGATAGGGATAGGGTCGCTTTAAATCAATACATTTTTGAGATCATTTTGTTATTATTTTCCCTAGAATTAGTTTTCTTTAAGAGAGTTTTATTTCTTCTTCTTTTCAGATAGGGATAGGGTCGCTTTAAATCAATACTTTTTTGAGATCATTTTGGTACCTCCTGGGAGCTAATAAGTAAATATTTTGGGCACATATGTTGTGATGAGAATTGATGTTAGACTTATGGTGTAGAATTTTTTTCTCTAATTATTATATTTTCATGAAAATTAATGAATGATAGTGGAAGTTGCACTTGTGCTGCAGAATCCGTTGTTCAAGAAAAGTGATTATATAAATGCGATTGCATGTTGTATGATTTCTTGAAGAAAATTGAAAGTAGTGTGTTTTTACTCACATTTGTATTGTAAATCTGCCTATTTTAATTGTAGTTTTAAAAAAGGTTCCTTCATGAAATCATGTGGTGTTCATTTGTTTGATTCTTTTCAGTCGATATAGATTTATTGGTCTTTGATTTAGTCAGTAGTCAGCATTTGTCTTTGTTTTTCCTTCAAATCTTTGTTTATTTGGCAAATAATATGTAATAGGTTGGAATATTTTTTCTTGTTTTCATACAAATGTTTGATGAAATGCCAACATCAGAAGGTTCTTACTTTTTGATGAAATTTTTAAATGTTTGACAAAATGTATGTATTAAACAAATTGAAGTAAATGGCATATAATCTGATTTACTCAACTTTTACTGTCATAAATTGCATATGTAATTTGACTAATGATAAATTCATTACATCTACAAATAAATAGAGAGTGTTCTGATTTCTAAGTGGTCGAATCATATATTGAATGCTGCTTGCTGTTGCCATCAACTATACTGAATTTCTCTTCTTTTCCAGACCTGTATTCCACTGGTTTTGCTCTTGCAGACCTTTGGAACTGCTATCATGAACGCTGCAAACCTCTCTCATATCAGCTGCGACCTCCCTTATGGCTTCTTATCATCCTGATGTCCCTATTTAAGTGCAAAAGATAGTATTTACAGCCAGCGACCAGGAGCTAAAGTGTATAATGCCCAAGTGCAGTGATAGGTTGTGAGGGGGTTTAAGGTTTAAACCCTTGAAAATGAAGCTGCGACTTTGCTGTGATTCCTCCTTATTCCCATGCTCCATAATCTGCAGTGGCTTGCAGCTGGGTGTTTGAATAGGTCCCATGACCCTTTTAATTTCCTTAGTCCTCCTTTCTTAAACAACAGTGATTCCACATGATTCGTTGGCCTTTTTTCTTTTCTTCTGTTTTTCTATGTCATGACTTACTCTCCCTTGAACAACCTTCCTTGGGAAATAATAATATTCCAGATTGGGATGACTGGCTTAATCTGCTGTTGTAATTTACTCCATCATTCATACCAAAATCCTCTCCATGAAATCAATTAAAATTTTCTTGCAAATAATATCGAAAATAATCCTTAAAATAACTCTTTAGGCATGGCACAAACTGAAATTTTTTTAATTTCAATACCTGGATATAAATCTTCTCAACCTCCAAATTTTACACGCAATGGTGAATCCTAAATGAATCCATCAAGAATTGGCTAGGAGGGTTTTTGTCCCCAAAACCAATTTTTCACTGTAGGGTTTTCATTCTATGGCAAAAGATGAACAATTGCTCATTCTCCAACTAAAGTTTTGGAATGAAAAATGCCAACAATGCCTTTTTCCTTTCCCATTCTTCCCTTTATACACTTTTTCCCGAAAATAATAAAATATTATTCATTTTGCCACCTTAGTAACTTTATAATTCTAACTTTATATTTTGGATCCCCATAAAGTCACTTTTTAATCTAATTGTTCAATTCTATAAAATAAACTAATTAACTAAATGTAAGTCATCTGAACTTTAGACAATTTAATTTAATTATTTAATTATTCCTCTCTACCTCCCAATTAGTGTACAGGAATTCAAATAGGCTAAGGGTCCCTATTTGGCACTTATGCTTGTGAAGGGGACATTACATAATAGTCTTTGTTTTAGCTAGTAGGAAGTTATCTCCACTTGTTTCTGTAAGGAGCCTGACCTAAATTCACAGAAAATAGTAAAGCCAAAACAATGATCCCAGATTTGAATATGCAAATAAATCATCAATCACCCAAATATATATATATTTATCAGTGATAGTAACAGGGATTGTAAGCCTCTCGGAAATCGATAATGTCAATTCAGCTTTTAATTGCCAAGGGCACTCAATGGAATGAACAAACTTAGTTCCACAAATACTATGCACTTCTTATGAATGACAAGTTCTGGAAATTGAGAATACTAACATACAACTATTGGAATAAAGCATCAACCATACTTAGCAACACAGAACAGCGACTAATCGCCTCACTAATACTTAGACATAGATGTTAATCAACTATATCAGTTCACTGACGGAATTATTGAACAACTTTGTTTGATTACAATGCTTAGAGATCCGATAAATACAGAGTAGCTCCCTTACATATGCAGGATATAGAAATGGTGACGCCTTCCTCTGTGCGTCGTCCAATAAGTCTCCTGGCATTGAGCTGGAGCACATATTGATTGATTGAGAGCGCTTCCGACTATTCTTATGCCCCGGGTATTGCGTAGGACGACTCCCCAATGATCGTGTGTGAACTCCTGTAGGTGGCTCTTTGCAAATACATGACTTCTATGATCGGATATAGGATTATGGATGCGTGCCGAAATGGATGATAGACAAGCGACAAGGGATGCATTTGATAATAAATCTCTACCCTGCCTGGGTTGCACTGCAACCTGCAAATATGACGTCGTCGATAGCAAAATCTTGTCTCAAGGTGCCGAACACCCAATTCTTCCTTTCCCTCTTGAAATCTTCTGCAACTCTGTCTCAAGAAACCGATGGTGCTTCAAGGTGCGATGATCAATGAACAAGTATCCAATCACATGGCAGGTACTACGTCCTACCATGTCCAGACTCGTGGAGGTTTTGGTCCCCACTTGTCCCAGAAGCTACGCTCCAAAAACTCAAATCGTGATACAAAACATTAAGCCAAGACTCCCTTAAATATTTTCCGTTCCAAATGGTTGGCCAGAGGTTTTATTTAAATTTAAATGTTATTTTATAATAATTTGAATTTTTTTATTATTATTTAATATTTAATATTATTTAATATTATTTTGAATTAGTATTTAAAAATGCTTTTTATCCGCCAACTGGAACTAGGTCCCAAATTGGGGACATGACTGTTTCTGAATTAGTTTACCCTCCTTTAAGTTCAAAAATCTCATTGCAGGTCTTGACTATCGATGGTTTGGTGCTTGCATCTGGGGCAAAAACATAGTCAATTAATAATTTCCATTCATGCAAATCCTCGCATTAATAAACTTGTATAGTGTGCATAATTGTAAATTTGTTTATAGTTTTAGTTTTTAGGTCTTTAGCAGATTCCCCTTATAATAGAATGGTTCTATTATATGTGATGTTCCATTTTGTACTGTTTCACAAGAGACAAAATAAAACACTAACAATTCTTAAATTTTTCATCAAAGTCACAAATTGTTGAAACTAAGCAGTGGAATCTACTATGTTTAAAGGTAGTCTCTAGCTTTTTCAATTTCAACTTCACATTGCAGTTGAGGTTCCTTTTTCAGTTTCAGTCCCACTTATAGAGGTACAATTTTATTGAATTCTATTATTTCAGGACTTTGATTTGTGTTTGATGTCTGATCAATCTAACTCTAAGATAAATTCACTCTACAGTTTTATACACACAATTTGACTCATTTGATTATGCACCAATTCAAATCGTAGAGGTCTGCCAGGTTGTTTTTCATATTTGTCAACCTTAAGTTATATAAATTATAAATTTGATTCAAAGATTGAAATGTAAAATTTCCCTTTATTGCAGGACATTGAGGTGGGGAAACCTGTGCGCCCACAGTTAGCCTCCAGAGTGCCAGATGTTGAGACTGCATGGAAAAAGGTTCTCTATCTTTTTATGCAATATTTATGCATTTTATACTTGCAGTGTGTCATTTTTCTGTGATGATTGTTAGGTGTACACTGGTTTGGTTCTAATAATAGTTTGATGTGAAGGAACAAGGAAAAACAATGTGTTAGTTATTTCACATGAAAATTTTATGGCAACATTATGCACACTTTATTGTAGACAGCACACCTTATATTTTTGTCACTACTGACTAGCTACAGCTAACATACCCATTTAGTGTTCCAGTTTCATGGCAAACAGGTGGTTGTTGAGTGCAAATTTGATGGTGACCGTATCCAAGTGCATAAAAATGGAAGAGAAGTGCACTTCTTTTCAAGGTTTTTTTTCTCATATCATGATTCTGGCTCATTTTCTTTAGCTAGGGTCTTGGTTCTACTCTTAAGTGTTCAAATATAAGATAGTAAAACCCACACCTGTAATTATTTTCCAAGCTTTGGCTAGTTGCACATATGAATAGAAGTGTATAAATTTGTATTTGGTGTGCCATCAAGTGTGAAATTGTTATTGATCATCTGCAACATTATACATTTAATGCATTTGTGGCTTATACAAATAATCATGATCACGGGACAAAAAGTTGAAAAGAAATCAAAAGAAAATACAGAGAATCCTGTACACATGTTAACTCTTAAGTCGACTTTTATTTTTTTTTTCTATAAGTTTAGTGTATAAATTTGTATTCAGTGTGCCATCAAGTGTGAAATTCTTATTGATTGTCTGCAACATTATACATTTTATGCATTTGTGGCTTAGAAAAATAATCATGATCACAAGACAAAAAATTGGAAAGAAAGCAAAAAGAAAATACAGAGAATCGTGTACACATGTTAACTCTTAAGTCAACTTTTTTTTCTTTTTGTAGAAGTCTCCATCTAGGATTAGATGATAGTGAAAAAATGTAATAAGTAGAATTTTTAACAATGAAATATGATATGATCTCTCTCATCTCTTTCTTTTCACATCCATTAATTAATTAAAATGATAATCTAATCATCCATGCAATCATGTAATATGGGTGATCCATACACATTAGTATACTTGCATTTATGATTTGTGACGTGAAAGATAAAATAGATGTTTGGTAAATAGTAAAATCACATTAGGTGAATAAAATATGTAATGCTATTTGATAAATATGATCAATAGTACATTACTACATGTAGAGTTGATCCCCAAAGCCAAGATTGGGATGATACGTGCAGCAGGGGATTTTTGGAATTTATGAAGTTAAAATGTAGAATGAGGGAACTCATTATAATTTTATTTCTCTGTGACCAGTTCACTCCGCTGCACAATTTGTTTTGGATTTGGGTTTGGGTTTGGTTTGTTGTGGGTTCAGACAGAGTTCTGCATTGCAGGCTAGATTTTTCTAGTATAATATATATATATATATATATATATATATATATATATATATTTAGGCTAAAATATGTATATTTTTATGCTAAAATATATATGTCTATGAATTTAATTCCTGTTTTTAGGCTAAAACATGTAACTTATTACTGCTTTTAGACTAAGATATGTATATAGGCTAATAATATCATAACTAAATTCCTGTTTTTGGGCTAAAATATGAATTTATTTATAATTTTTATATATCCTATGGACGCACCCAACCCCAAATTTTTTATGGCATGCTGGCATGCTGGCATACCTGAATCCCAATACCAAAACCTGATCTGGTAACTTAATTTTATTTAAATATTTTAGCTTTATGATGCAAAAAATTACTGGGAAACAATGAAATACAGACAAACCAACATGCAAATAGGTATTTTTCAAGAGCATTTGTCATGTGGTGGTTCTGCTGCAAATATAATGGATAGCATTGCAATTAAACTGGCCAAATGAAAAGTGATCTAGCTGGTTCTAGATAATATGATATCTATTATATCATCTAGTTCTTCATTACTCAAAACACCGTTTAAGCGGTTGCTTTCTTTTACCAACTGTTTTTAGAATTTAAAATGGAGGAAAGAGTTCTTAGGAATTTAATCAACGTGGAAGTCAGAGATGGACCTGTGCATATAATCTGACATTTTGGTGGGAGTAGATAGAAAAAATAGAGTTGTGGATATTTAAGAAACCATAAGTCCTATACTAGATCCAACTAAATGTATAAAGTAGGTATTTTAAAGTAGATATAAAAGTGGTCATTTTAATTGGCATTACATTTGAAGACTAAAGCCTGATCTTTCTTACTACGCCAGTACATGTGTTTCTTTCTTTGACAACATTTGCATCAGATGGAAGGGATAGTTCTATATATATGTGTATGAGTAGAGGAGAGTTAATCCTGAGATAAGGTGGGGGCTTTGCTCCCTTGTGTAGAAGATGTCAAGTGATGTGTAATAAGGTAGAGGCAGGGGCTTCTAAGAGGAAAAGGAAGTCATTTTACTTAGTATTACATCTAAAGACTGAAGCATGCTCTTTCCTACTACAACAATGGAACAATAAGTTTTTTTTGACAACATTTGCATCAAATGGGAGGGATGGTTCTTTCTCTCTCTCTGTTTGTATATATATATGTGTGTGTGTGTGTGTGTAGATGAGAGTTGGTCTTGAGATAAGGTAGGGGCTTCACCCCCCGGGGTAGATGATATCAAGTGATCCAAAAGGGGCGTCTAAGAGGAAACAAAGGTTGGGGCTTTGTGATCTCAAGTAGATCCTAGAGATAAGGTAGGGGACTTCTTGCTCTTCCTCCCCTCTCTCTCTCTTCCCCCCCCTCTAAGAGGAGAAGGTTGGGGCTTCACAATCTTGAGTACATCCCCTCTTTCTCTCTCTAAGAGAAGGGTAGGGCTTTGTGATCTTGAGTAGATACCCTACCTTATCTTTGGGTTCTAATTGAGTTTGTGAAGCCCCAACCTTCTTCTCCTCTTAGAAGCCCCTACCTCTACCTTAGCTCGGATATACCTCTCACTCCTTGAGAAGCCCCTACCTTAGCTTGGGTCACCTAATTGCTTCTATCAAACGAGATGAAGTCCCTACTTTAGGATCAATAGTCTTTGAATCCTCTCCCATCCTATTTGTTTTGGAACTCTTATTTCTAGCAGTAGTTATTAAATTGGAGTGGATAGGAAGATGCATGTAATATCAAGATGATGAGAAATGAGTCAATAGATTATGTTGCATGTAATAGATAGATGGATATTTGAAAGATCTGAACTAGTGATTTTGATATCATTGACTATTGAATGACTAGAGGGTAGTGTTGATATGGTGAAGAATTGATGAATTGAGGGTTCTTTTGCTAGTTTCTTTCCATCCATTTAGCTATTGTAGAAGACAACAAAGAGGGAGGAGAAGATAGTGCCCACTAGTCAATGCATGAGCCTACCTTACTTGTTGCAAGTACTCATATAAAAGGGAGACCAAAAAATGAGATTAGAGATTGAGAGAGATTCCCCCTAATTCTAAATTTTTTTCCTAAGCGAGTTATCATTTGATTTCGAAGATTGTTCATTGATTTTTCTTGACACAGATCTTAGATCAATTGGAATATCATTCCTATTGTTAGAGTCCTATTGAGGGGATCACTTTGTTTAGGCATAGAATTTGGATGAATCAGGGGATGGAAATCTCTTTATATTTAGACACACATCATAGTGATGTTACACTTGAAAAACATGCTACTTGTCTTGATTACTCAAGACCCACTACATTTGCCATGTTTTTGATTGATTAAGCAGGGAAAGGGCCCTGACTAATACAAAAGAACAACAAACCATAGAACAATAGGAACAAAACATCACTGCAGAGGAAGCAAAACAAAAGGATAACCCCTTTCCCCAAACCCAATCAACCAAAACACATTAGCCTATACCCATAGCATCAAACTTAATAAACCTATCCATAATCCTTAACAAATATAACTAGTTCATCATAATATCCATACCCAAAAGCAGGTTATAACAACATAACCTTAAAAGAGTAGCAAGCCAGAAACCAGAGTTCATCACAATAATTAAACTAAGGAAATAACCATCTAGGCACCTACGGCCTATACCATCAGAGCATCTAATATAGTAGCAACAAAACATCATGTTAGCAAAAGACAAAAAATAGAAGGGACAAGCGTTGAGGATCAAGCATCCTCAATCTGGCTCTAGGCCTTCAGCAGGCCTTCAACAAAATCTTCAAAATTTCTTTAAGCTCCATTTTTCTAGACAAATCGGCCTCGTCCTCATTTTCCCTAACTCTGCTGTTTCTTAATCTTTCCTTGACTAGAGATAGTGGCCATGACAACTTTTTTCATTACAACATCGACAACCCTACACAAATTTTTAACTGCACTTTCCAGAGCCTGGAATCTACTGGCATTATCATCCTTTTGCATCATTTTATCCAACAACTCCAGCCTTTCCTCCACCCTTTGAATTCTGACAGTGTCTATACCCGACATGTTACCTTCAGAATCTTTTGAAACTTCATTCCTAGGGTTAGAAATCTCCCTAACCTCCAGGTCATTGGTATCATAACCTTTATCTACAGCCTCCTCTGTGTCTTCTTCATCCTGCTCATCCTCATCTTGCGAATCATCATTCTCCTCCTCTTGGCTATTCTCCACTTCCTCCAACTCCGTTTCCTCCTCCTCAGTAAACACACCACCAAGGCTATCCGACACTTCCTCAGGTGAGGAAGTCTTATCATTACTAGCCGCCTTCTTCCCCTTACTATCCAGAGACTCCTTTGCAATTTTCTCTTCTGAACTTTTAGATTTTTTACTATTGTTAGAACCCTTCGATGCGGCCAAGGCAAGCCGAGTCAATCTTCGACCCACCAGAGTAGAGTACTTAGGGCTATTATCATTATCATAAGGTATCATTATAGTGTTAGGGTCAACCCCCTACTCATGAATTAGCATTTTTCGCTTTTTGTTTACAATAGGAGCCATGGGAGCCGCTTTACGTTTTTCCGTGGCGACTTTGAGAAGTCCCAACTGTTAGTAGGTTTGTCATTGATGTCAAGTTTCATTATGCAAGGTTTCCACGGAATCATGAAATTCCAAGAGCTACAGAATAGTCATTGATATTCATCGATATTCATTGAAGAAACAAATTCATTAATGTTCAGATCAAAGTACGCATAAAATTCCAAGAGCTACGGAATAAGTCATTGATATTCATCGATATTCATTGAAGAAACAAATTCATTAATGTTCAGATCAAAGTACGCATAAACTGATGATGATATGAATCACTAAATGCAGATTACAAAGTGCGCATAATCTAATAATGATTTGTTAAGCAATCTGTTTCAAATGTCTTTCCAGAGACGGGTTAATGAATAGCTGCGATTTTCTTTAAATTTCGATAATTAAAAAAGGACGTCTTTTTGAAGACATATCTGATGAATAGATGCGAATATTAAAAAGAGAAAAGGGACGTCCTTTTGAACAAATGCGATTTGTTTAAAAAAGAAGAAGAAAGGACGTATTTATGAACAGATGCGTATTTTAAATAAGACTTGTCTAAAAACGTATCCAAAAAAAAGACGTGTCTTATGGTTCAAATCTGTGGACGTGCTTTTATCAAAAGGAAGCGTTGCTTTTAAAAAGGAGAAATCTGGAGACGTGTATCTGAAAAAGACGTGTCTTATTGTTCAAATCCATGGACGTGCTTTTATCAAAAGGAAGCGTTGCTTTTAAAAAGGAGAATTCTGGAGACGTATCTTTCTACAAGGAATGCGGCTGCATGGTAGTTTGTTGAAAATGTTATGAAAAGCCACGATTTGGTTTTTAAGAAATTGTTAAATAATACGTCTATGTTTGAAGCGATACATCTTCTTTGTGAATAGACAGATCTGTTTGCAAGATATGTTTGTTATGAGACATACTCTTTGACATTTGAAAGGTCATATCTGCTGCAAACTAAATGGTGCGATTTAGACTATGAAGGATATCTGAAGTATATTCTTTGGTTTATAAATAAATTAAGAAAGATCAATTAAAGATAATTACAAAATGAAAAGGTGTGAATAAAATGTTAAAGGGCAGAGTCATGTTGCTTCATCAAAGTGTTGCAACCCTTAATCAAGTTATATATTCATCTTTCAAAACAAGGTTGAAGAGTGGTTGTGTAAGAAAAGACTTGCAGATCAGTCAGATTCCTACCTCCTTGTGTGGGCTGAAGGTGATATCTTGGATCACATAGAGCAGATTGGAGAGTTGGGCATGTGCAGATCAGATTGAGGGCAGTCTCACTTCCATCAAGTCAAGGTTTGGTGCCTTGCATTAGGGGTTGGTGCTCCTTGTAGGCAGGTGTCTACTAAATTCTGGAGAGGTCTAGGTGTTCCTTGTGGAAGTTATTCTACAAAATCATCTCATTGTAAATTTGTAGGTTGGTGCCTACTTGAAAAAGAAATTACTTCAATAAAATTGTGTCAACTTGTGGAAATTGGTTCATATCAAAAAGTTGATTGTAATAAAGATTGAAAAGTTTTAAAAATAAAAAGTTTGAGTTTGATTTACTGATTCACCCCCCCCTCTCAGTAAATCTTTTGTGCTCTTCACCAACCAAGGGGTGTCCAGAGGAATGGGGGTTGTTTTAGTAGAGTCATTAGTCGGGGAATGGGGACTACTTTGTATAAGCTCAATTTTAACAAAACTCTTGGGAGTAGGGTTTTCAAGCAGCTTAACAAAGATATTTCTTTGTGGTGAAGTAGCTAGGACAGATTTGCATATCGCGCGAATCAGGCCTTGGTGTAACGGGGGATTTTCTCCATTTGTTAAGCTTTGGCTCAGAGAAGAAAAAAGGAAGAATGAAAGATTAATTTTCTCAAGATGACGAATATGGTTCAAAATCGGAAAGTGATAGCCATGGACTGGTTGGAATCGACCTTTCAACGTAAAATATTTCATAACAACGAAGCAAACATTATGGTATGGTGGAGGAAGTAAAACCCTAGAGTACCCATTTTGAAATCTCTTAGCTTTTTCTTTATCCTCAAAAAACTTGTCAATATAAGTTTGATACTTGCCATTGCTTACCTTAGCCACCTTCTTCCTTTCATACGCCAGCCTCATTGCATTAGCTATGAGCTTGGCATTAACCTTGAAATGAAGACCACACAGCTTAACCTCCCCATCGTTCCAGGCATTCACAAATTTCTAGCTCAACTGCTTGCTATAACCTTTCATGGCAATAAAATAAAGGGTAAATCTAGCCCCCTCAAACAAACCAAAATCTCTGCATTCTTACGCAAGGAATCAAATTGACTTGGCTCCGTCCACTTCCTAGGGCCACCCATGGTTTTCGCCTTGGTAGAATAATTCTTAGGGAGAAGCAAAAACTCGTCTCGTTTGCCATGTTGTTTCTAGAGTTTTTATTCTTTTATATCTATATATATTTTGGCCCATTTTTACATTAAAAGAAGAAATATAGAGTAAAGGTTGATTGAGCGTTTTTGTTATAGGGTAGGTTATTCTAAATTTTCTTTGAGTATAACTTTGAATGAATTTCTTTTATAAGTTAAATTTATACCAATAAGAGGGTTTTTTTTTTTGCTTATATTGAAATGAGTTTTTTTCTTTTAGTTTATACCATAGTGAGGGTTTAGGTTGGAAACATAGGGCTGCTCCTAAAATGGTAGACTGTGCTTCATGATAGAGCAACCTACTGTTTTATGTCCAATTGTATACTTTTTACATAAATCCTCTCATGTGAAAGTAAAATAGATTTTTAATTTTGTGATTTTTTAGCAATCTCTTTTTTTATTATTATAATGCCTATTACTACCTATACGTGCTATATCAAACATGAAATAACAATAAGGATTTTTTGCTTCATTCTTACAACTAATACATTGCTATTTAGTTCTCAATATTTTTGGCAATTTTTTCCAATTTAAATGCTAAGTAATTGAATTCTATTTATGCTTTGAAAATGTCATGTAAATTGAATGCTACTATGATATCTATACATATTTCATTTCGTGTAGACGCTCTCAAAAAACCACTTAATGGTGTAATGTTGTGGTAGGAAAGAGTATGCTTTACTTTTCACATGTAATATGAAATAAAAAGTATAGTGTGTGTGTGTGTATATATATGGACTTATTGTTGTAATGTTGTGGTAGGAAAGAGCATGCTTGCAATGTCCCCTTCTTTACAATAGTTGTTCGGAAAGGAGCCTTTAGCCTATTTCATTCCCATAGGCTAATTTGGGGGTTCAAAGAGGGAATAATTTTATTAATTTAATTTAAGTTGTCTTAAATTGTTATTTTACAAGCAAGTTTGGTTTAATTGATTATTTTAATTAAAATTGACCATTTAAGTTGAAAGTGGCTTTCAAAAGTGAATTAAAAATTAGAAGGGGTCACACTTTATGAGAAATAAAGTAAAAGTTTTTTGAAAGTGCGGATGGATATAAAAAGGGATTGCAAGAGGAAATTTCATATCTTTCGGTCATTTTCATTTCTCATTGTGAAAATTGGACATTTTTGTTCATCTTAAACCTTAGTACGAAAACCCTAAGGGCTATTGACTTCGTTAAAGGGATTTCTTCCTAGTCAATATAGTGGTGAATTTAGACATGATTCATAGTTGTGTGAAAATTGAGGATTTGGAGATATTGAGCCAGATTACAATATTTATACCAAGTTCAGGGGTTTATAGGGAACAAATTTATAGAAATTTGCAAGCAAATAATAAATTTGTTAGTACTATGTGTGAAATGGAAGCCAAATCAAAATGTTGTAGTGCTATGTGTGCTATGAAAAAAGTTATTATAAAAATCATATTTCGTGCTAGTTGAGAATTGCACCCAACCATTGCACCCAAGCGTACCATTCTAGAGCCCATGAAGAGGGGCCGTATGCATTGCTAGGCCAACAAGGGAGGTTGATACAATTTTTAGTAGGATTTAAAAGCTTTGTTACTACCTAGCGTAATAAAAATTCCCATGTTGGTTGAAATTCAAATGCCAACAACTTCAATATGGTGTTGCTACTAGGACGATAATGTAATGTCCCATTCTCAGTAGCCACCCCAGAGGTCGTTTAGCCTTTATTTATTCCCGAAGGCTAAACAGGAGAAATAAGGGAGTGAGTATTAAATTAATTATTTATAAATTTATTTCAATAAATTAAAATCATAAGATAACTTTATATTTAATTAGTTTAATAAACTGACTTAAAATAAAATAATAAATTCTAAAAGTCACTTAAGTAATAAAATAATAATATTTCTAGAAGCTTCTTGAAGTCATTGAAGAGCACAAAAGATTTACTGAGAGGGGGGGGTGAATCAATAAATCAATAATAAAACCTTTTTTTTTATTTTCAATCTTTTTAAACTTGCTACGAAAGGCTTCTGATTCTGACTTCTTGAACTTCTCAACCACACTTTCAAAAATAATCTTGATGCCACATATATAAGCTACTCAAAGGTTGCAACACTTAAAGAAAGATCATGTTGTTTATCCACATAGCTTTTTCAATAGACACCTCTTCTTAAAACACTTATTGAATGTTTGTTTTTGATTTAGTAAATCTGCTCTTAATGAATAGATCAATATCTTTTCAATGAAAGAATACGTCTTTCAGATCTTGATTTAGTAAATCTGTTCTTTATGAATATATCAATATCTCTTCATTGAAAGAATACGTATTTCAAAATAAATTCAAACCCGTCCATAAAGTAATTAACCAATAACCACGCCTTTATCAAGAAGACGCTATAAAACTATTTTCTTCTAATCGCATTCTTTTAAATAAACACGTCTTTTGATTGCGTCAGTTTAAGAAAAAAATCTAATTTAATTTGTAATTGTTCTTAAGTCAAATGGACGTCTTTCTTAATGCGCCTTTTCATCTGTCTTAAACGTTTTTTTTTTCATACGTCTTTCTTAATGCGCCTTTTCATACGTCTTTCCAGATACGTATTGCTTTTCCTAGATACGTATTTGTTTTTTTTTGATTTTTTCCAGATACGTATTGTTTTTTTTTATTGATCTTTTAACAGTTCCACGTCACTGTTCAGTTCCACGTCACTGTCTCAAAACTACTATATCTTTTATTGTTTTTTTTTTTATTGATCTTTTAACAGTTCCACGTCACTGTTCAGTTCCACGTCACTGTCTCAAAACTACGATATCTTTCCATTTGTTCGTAATATTGACGCGTATTTGGTTCTTATGCCTATCAATGATTCTTTACATTCCTTTTTTTTATGCCTTTGAGATAATCACGAATCCATCTTCAGAATAGTTAATGAATAACCTGATGAAAGGTGCGATATAGAGACACCTGAAGTTATGTGAGACCCACAGATTAATAATGCCTTTGATAATAATCTTTATATCATATCTTTGACATTAATATTTAGGCATATCTGCACGATTTGTGGTGTTAAACAGCAAAGACAATTTGACATCAATGACAATTCTTTCTAACAGTCATTGAGAAATCTTTATAAGGAGTTACTGGCCTAGCATTTGAACATGCTTATGTCATGGATTATTCTATTCATACTAGTTTCGTAGAAGCTTGAATGCTTTGCTTGTCCGAGGGTTTGAAGACTCTAGGATACTACGTTCGGTTGTGAAAGATCAACCCTAGCTAGAGATTGTGTAGGAATCCATCCAGGGTTTCTACAGGTGCTTCATTGGAGAGTTTTGATTGGTGTAATAGCTGATGTATTATTGCACTTTTGCTGAGGAGTTTGATTATATGCAATAGCTAGTTTATTATTGCATTTTTGGAGCAACTACATAATTGCAGCAGCTGAGGTATTGTTGCAGTTATTATTTTCTACCGGTTTGATTATTCCAATTGCAATAGTTGGTTTATTGTTGCACTTGATGTGATGTTCCTTGATGATTTGATCTTTGCAAAATTTAATGGTTAGGGACCAAATTTTGAAGGAAATAAGAAAATCGATTTTGAAATAAAATATTTACATATTGGAAAATTCAATTTCTTTAGCTTGGAGATTAATTTTCTGGCATAAGGAGACATTCGATTTTCTTCTTGGAGGACACAAGAAGAATCGGTTTTATTTAAGAGCTTGCTCCATATTGTGATCGCTGCTATAGGACAAAGTGTGTATGAGGACAAATACTCTATAGCTCATTGTTAGCTTGAATATATTATATTTGGTATTGTTTCTAGATCGATGATTTAGGAAGATCTGCCAAACATAAGGAGAAATCGAGGAAAATAAGATTCAAGTGCCGCATATGACAAATAGGAGGAAATACGTTAAGTCAAGGGAGTTGAAAGATCCCTTACCAATTCTACCTTGAATTTTTCAGTTTTTCCCTCTTACCATAATGTCAAACAGTAGTCTTGCATGGTCTGATTTGATTTTGCTGATTGTTTGTTTGAGTTTCATTGCCTTTTTTTTCATTGCAAAATCATAGAGGAAAGCATAGAAATGAAGAGAACTATTGCATAGGTGAAAGACAACAATTGCAACTCAATAGAACCCATTTTTTTCAACTATATCAGATCTGATTACAAGTTTCAGAGGTTTGATATACATTATATCAGACTGTAACAACAGTCTAAAACCCTTATATAATGCAATATTTGACAACCCAAAATGATAAACACATACTCAAATGTATAGCTCCAATTGTGTTGATTATTGAAGTCAAATCATGAATCGCTTTGCTGTTACAACTTCAAATGGTATGGTTGAGTATGATAACGAAATAATTGTTGTAGAGGATCACCAATAGGCTGGAAATATTATAATGATAAAAATCAGGAACATCAACCTTTTACCAAACCCTAGGTGCCTCCCAAAATACCCAACAAGCAACCTTGATGAAAACTCCACGAATAAGGTACCAAATCGTAGATAAATTGTTGCTATGGAAGAATATGCAATAAAATCAAAGACCCATGTGCCTTGCTGCCATAAACTATCAAAATCTGCAATTATTTCTAATAACTCCTTGCTGCAATCAATTCTAAGTATATATTAACCTGTAATGAAGTCTAATGATGCCTAGAGTAGATTTCCTTGTTCTGTAAGTTGGGTTTTCATCCAATCCACTATCCTCCAAGGGATTTCGTCCTCAGAAGACTTGTATGTTGCTGAAACCCTCTTCGAAGAGCTCAAACCCTATGCTCCACGGGGTTTCGGGGACGGGGGGTACTCGGTACGGCGGGACGAGTTTTCGGTATGGGGGTACTTTTGGGTCATTTTTTAGGGGACGGCAAGGGACGACTGATAAAAAAATAGGGAATTTTTAAAAAATATACAGAAATTTCAAATGTTCATAGCATAACATTGATAAAGCATTCATTCTAGACATTTGTATAAGGTTAATACATATCATTAGACTTGAATTGAGATTTCACATGAGAATCGACAAAGGAATTAACAAAATTCAAATGCTTTTCATTATCAATGTGCACACATATATAAAATTCTGATAATTATAACCAAAATGCCCAAAGGCTCCAAGTCTCAACTATGAAATGACATGTTAAACATAAAACTAAGAAAATATATCGCTGTCCAAGGTCCCTAATCAGCAAAAGGTAGGTCTAAATCAGCATCTCCCTTGCCATTAGAGCTCGAGTCTAAGTTAGCGTCAGTGTCCATGTCAATAGAAGGATCTGCCTCAACCAATGGAACCCCAGCCAATCCCTCGTGCATTCTCCTCAATCTGCATAGCATCTTTGGGATTAACATCCCAACGTAAGGCTGGAGTCTAACGATACTAACTAGTCTGGCGATCCTTCACTCAGCTGCTCTTCTTTTGCTCTCATTCACTTCACAAGCCAAATGTAAAAATGAGTTGTTTTTTCTCATTTTAGGGCATATATAAGGCATAAATTAGGTTAAGTGGCATGGGGCGTCCCTTGTGGGCCCGCCCATGCCTTTTTTCATTTTAAAAAGTTTTAATTTTTTATAAAAATGTGTTTTTTTTGCTGTTGGGCCATAGGGTACTTCTAGAAGTACATGGTACGGATGAGGGACAGCTGGGAAGTTCGGGTATTTCTAGAAGTACCCTACGTCCCCTACCTTTTTCCAAAAGTCCCCTGGAAGTACCGGGTACTTGGAGGGCAAAAGGGGATGGCTAGGGGACGTTTCTTGGCCGTCCCCACGTCCCCGTTTCGTACCCGGTACGGGAAACGGCATAAAAACACAGGGGACGTGTCCCTGTGGAGCATAGCTCAAACCTACAATTGCTCTTATAAAAATGAGAATAGAATGCTCAAAAAGGAGCCCAACACATTGCTTTATAACCTCTCATGGACTTTTTTAATAAAAGTCAATAAAATAAATTTTTTGAAGGTCTTTCCTCATCCAAAGAAAAGGGCCACTTTTTAAAAACAACTTGAGTTGCTAGGATGGGGGCATTTTTCACTATTCACCTTTTACTATTCCATTAAAGCAAACCTTAATATTTTTACTTTAACCCTGAATTCATCAACTGAACTCCAAATTGAAAGGCTCATAAGGCTCCTAGCTTAACTCCAAAGCCCCCGGTAGGGCCCCCTAACCATTCTGCTGACCTATGGGAACCCTAATAGTAGGCCAACCTCCGCTACAACTGAGCTGTCTAAGGAAGGGACATTATAGGAGTATAAGACAAGGGTGACCTGTTAGCAAGGGGACACGAATCTGGCGCAGCACTTAGATATTCATCCGAATTTGAAGAAGCTGAGTTGGAAAAGGCAATGATTGGGGGATATAGAATTCATTTTGGGAGGACCTCTTCTTCTAAAGACGAATTTTGGTTGGCAATCAAGCTTCAAGCAAGAATCACATCATCTAGGTTGGAACGTCTATTTTTGTAGACATTACATACAAAATCTCTAAGTTCTGGTCGATTCTTATAGTCTTTGTAATTATTGCTCATACAGCATTATTGCATTTAAAATATATATTGCTGTCTTCATATTGACTTGTCAGCTGAGTCAACAATTCAATTTGGCATCATATTCCATTCTATAGTTATGTATTGCTGTCATAACAGCAGCCATTATCATAGCCTGCATTTCGTATGGTAAAATCATTCAGGTCTGCATTTCATTATAATGCTGCTCTTGCATTTGGGATGTTAAGCGTTGTAATCAGTTACACTTGCTGTCCAATATTTAATTAAGTTGGTGTTGGGAGCTTGCAAGCAAAGTGTTTGTAATAATGCGAGTTTGCTCTAGCAGCTTATTTGATTGAATGTATTTGCATTCTCAGTCATATTATCCGTTAGAAAATCAGAAATACATTTGCATTGCATTTGTAAACCATTGATAAGTTTACTAGAAGTAATTTCTTGCATCTTGGACAGCATTTAAACTCAAAACAAAAAGGAGAAGACACTTATCTGCTGGAAAGAGATTGTTTGTCAACTATTTGATGAAATTCCTAAGTGGGCAAAACTGAAAATTTAGAGCAGATTTGCAAGGGTCTTTACAGATAACTACCATATTCGTGGCATCCCATACATTGTATATGTAGTTACTAGTGAAAACCAAACTTTATTTTATGATGCGATCTATCCCTTGTTTCATTGGTTAGATAGCTAGCCTTAATTTGGCTTGTGAAGCATTTTTCAGTATAAGGTGTTCACTTAACTAATTAGTGAATTGTACATTAGTTATGAACATGGAAAAAACATCTATTTGAATTTGGTTGATACAGTTAACACTAGGGTTTCTTATATTGAATAAATTACTGTTTTTGGTATGAACAATATATTCTTTGGTATAATGTTGCCAATCGGGAACCCTAGGAAAATATGCAATTTATTTTGCATATATATTTTTAATTATAGAAGACTGAAATGAAATTCAAAAATTAAAAATCTACACTATTGTAATTATTGATAATTTTTCAGTAATTAATTCAAACATTTACTAGTCAAATCAGCAACAATTGATTGATAAATAATGCTAAATAAATATAAACTTGTTGGCGTTTAAATTCGCACCTCTGGAATGCGGATTTGAAAACGGACAGCTATGCACAGATAAACTGCTCTTCAAATTAGGAGGGGAAGCTCCCTCTTGCTGATGGTGTTTGAAAGAAAGTAAACTAAAACTAAGTTGCCTATCTTTTTGGATCAGCTTAGAGCACAAGGTTTTTTAAACACAAACGCCGCAGCTGAGATTTTCTGATAAGAAGTTCAACTACGACTAACCTAGACTAAAGACGTTCCTAACCTCTCAAGTAATAGCAGAGCAAGAGAAGTTAGAAATTAACAAGGCAGATTTTCTGACAAAAATACTTCAACAATCTTTCTCCCAACAAACACCTACACACTTCACTGTAAGCTGAAATAAAGATCATAAAAGCATAACATAAATGACGGAAATCTGAGATTTTAGACCAAGGCAAAAGAGGCTCATGATTTTATTACTCAAATCTCTAAAACAAAACTCCCTTCTAACATGCCTTGAATAAGAAATTGCAGCTAAGGAGGCTTGCAAACTTATTCTTAACACAATAGAAAACAGCAATCTCACTAACTCCTTGTTGGCTGAAGAGGCTCAACAATTTGCTTATCACAACACAAATGAACAATACTTGAGCAACAAATAGAAGGCACAATAGGCTCAGCGTTTTGTTCTCACTAGCACGGTTAAAGAAAAATAAATGAGCAAAGGCTCTTATTTATAGAGAAGCAGAGGAGTAGGGAACCCTAAAATCTCCTTGCTTTCACAATCTAGGGCTTGCTCAGCAAGCAAGTTTTATTACTAAATCTAGAAAGAAGAAACCCTAAAAAGCAGAAAAAGCGGGAAATGCCAACTATTACATCTTATCTTCTTTCTATCCTCAAAGAATGGATAAGGATTATTCCAAGAATAGAAAGAAAGCGGGAAAGAAAGCTTCTAGAAGAAAGCTGCTTTAAAGCTCGATCACATCCGCTAGGAAGTCTGAGATTGTGTCCCGGTTCGGTGCATCTATGCCATCCACAGCAAAACACCGCTTTTCAAGAATATCTTCAGCATCTGCAATGGATCTTTGGAAATCTTCAATCTCATTGGCCGCTTTATTGAACTTTGCTGACATCATTGAAATATGACCTATCCTTCCACCAACTGGGCAGCAATTATGAACAACATTCTGGAACTGATTTTGCACCTCCTCAAGCCCGACGTAAGAACCATCCTCAAGACTGTACTGAGAGGGGATCTCTATGACAAATTCGCTGATGAAAAGGAGAGCTTCAACCACCCTTTGTCTGTAGGTGATGAATTCTTCAGATATTCTCTCATAAGTTTTAATTTTGAAAACATGACGCTCTCTCCAAGCAAGGATTTGCCTTTTGTGCTCCTTTGAAACCGCTGAACCGTAGGCTGTGTCTAAATCAGCAATGATAATCTCATGCCTAGGTTTTACTTCAGCCAATGTTTGTTCAAATCCTTGGATGCCTTGACGAAGTTCATGAGCGTTTTCTCTCAACTGGAACATCTGAGCCAAGATCTCCTTTCCTCTGACAATGAAGCTCTCGATCCACTCCTGAGTCTCTTTCCCACATATGACCAGCTGTCTTAACTGATGATGATCAGCTGGTGTCTCTAAGACCTGGGGCAGCAACTGAGTTGCTTGTGAAGAACCACGAGCTAGGTTAGAAATGAAAAGCTTAAGCTGCTGATTTTCAGCCTTGAGGGCTGCCTTGTCTTCTCCGTCTTTAAGCACTCTTTCATGTAGGTTTTCAGATACAACTTTGAAGAGACTCAAATCTGCATGTCTGGTATTTCTACCGAGATTAGCCTTGACCATGACAAAATCATCCATGTTCACCTCATCCCTATTCTTATCTTCTGGAGGCACTGCAGTCTCTATGACAATCTCGTTATCAGGATTCCTATCAAAATGAACTTGCTTCTTTGCCTTCTTCTTAGGAGGTTCCTGATAAATGTTATCGAGATCATCAACACTCACTTGATATGAAGGCCTTCTCCTAACCCTTCCTAAGGAGTTCTCAAGCCAAGACACCGTAGTATCTTTACTAACTGCCTCAGGAGGTACTGCTGCAATCTCTTCATCATCTTCGATATCAAGATCAATGTGAATTGGTGACGAACCCGTCAAAGGCATAGGAACATGTGTTGAAGGTGGTTCCTCTGCTTTATTTTGAGGTATGGGCTCGTCAAGAGGAACTTCTGAATCTACTGTAGGCTGTTCCTGTATGACTATGCCTGAGAAATTCAACCTTCTTCTTACATTTTTATTCGATCTACTACCTTTGATGCCATCTTGAGACTGACTTTTATCCTTTCCTTTTGACTGTGCTGTAGAAGAAGAGGGAATTATTGTTTGGCGGCTCTGCTACTGGAATAGAGTTCTTCCTTTTAAGCACTAGGAAAACCTTACTATACTCCACAACTTGTTTTGTTCTGTCTTCAACTGAAAGAGATTCCTTGTTTGCCCAATTAACTTGCGGAAGAGGCTGATCCTCGATTCTTTTCTGAGTGTACATTGGTAGAAGCACATCTTCATCATCATCGGAGAGTCCTTCAATGTCTTCATTCAAACAGTCTTTCATCTGATGGAGAGTCAACCTGCTGTAACTACGCCTTCGCACTTCAAACTCATCTGCACAGTTAGCCCAAAAATCTTCAAGTGCGGGTATGTGATTGTAGTTCTTCTCCAACCGGCCAGCGTAGACACCATGAGGATCAAATGACCGCCTCTCACTGTAGGATTTGAGACCAAATTTATCTAATTCTTCTCCAATTGTCTTGGCATCTGTAGCAGTCCTGCATGTATAAATACCCAACCCTAATGGAAAGTGAAGAGAGGGTTTCTTTCTATTTCTCAAGACTGTATGAACACCGTGAGCTTGCCTCAAGAATTCCATGAAGATGACCTCGTCTGACGGATACCTTGGCAACATGAGCGGGGCACCTGAATAACCATAAACCCTGAGATAGGTAAAGGTAGGAAACTGTATAAACCAATCTGCCCATTCTGCCATTGCTGCCCTGGCAACTGAAGAGATGCGGACGTGCAATTCATTGTCTAAGTCACGCACCGTGTACATCAAGAATGCCTCGTTCACCCTTTTGTAGTGGTGCAACGACTTTGTGAACTCCAACTGGGGATAATAATTATATATGTGTTGAACGCTCAATGATCCCTCGGTGTTCAATCCTCTGAATTGACCTTGATAGGCCACCAAGTAGACTAGATATGACACCATGTGGAATACATGAAACTGAAAATATTCTGTTATTTGCTGATGTAGGCAGTCACTTATCAAAGTAGGCCAATCATAAAACTCGGTCTTTTTCATAATGTGAGGTATGGCATAAAACATCCAAGGTTGGAACTTGGTGGCATCCTCTGAACCAGTGACCCTGTTGAGCAAAGTGATGATGATGGCAACCTCGTCCTTGAACTCCCCTCGCCCGACATTCTTGGGCAATGTCTTATGTTTTTCTTTCATCCATCTCTGTGCAATCTTCTTGCTGTATTTGTCCTTATGCATATTCCACATCTTTTCACATTCATCCCTTGAAAGGTTACTTTCGCCATGGGAAAAAACTTTTATGACTGCAAATCAACCTGCCATCTGCTGGATCTCCTAGTAGCCGGGTTGTAATGCTTAATGCAAGCGATTACAAACTCAAGGCTCTGAACTGATATAGGAATAGACGCTGCTGCGAGAGTCCAGAATGACCCAGGTTCTTGATTGAAGTGTTGCCTCTCTCCAATGGATGAAGATCGAATAATTATGTAATTAAAGAGAGCTGATTCGGACTTGAAAACATTAGGAGTGTACTCCATTTCAGAAAACTTGAAGAATGACTGTAAACTCGCCTTGGTTCAGACAAGTCTTGTGCAATTTCTATTTTTAGAATGCTGATTTTTATGCTTCAACGGACGAATTTTTGAGAATTTTTCTGAGATATGGGTTTTGTTCAGAATATCAATGCAAGACAACCCAGATCGTCCGTTTTGAAAATCTTGAATTTTGCCTGAAAAAGCAGCAAACCCTAATTTCTTCAATTTTTCCCGAAAAAGCTGGCATCTGGGTTTTGTTCAGAGTATCAATAGAAATGGACCCAGTTGATTGAAATTGCAAAACCCTGACGTTTGATCGAAAAAGCAGCCAACCCTAGGTTTTCGAAAAAAGCTGCGATATGGGTTTTCTTCAGAAGACTGATTGGAAAGGACCCAAATGGTTGAAATATGAATGCTCTGAGGTTTTCACTGACATGCAAGATAAAAGCACTTGCTGCAACTTGATGAAGTTTCTTGAAAAATTCTTCAGAAGATGAAGGCAAAAAGACCCAGATGACTGAAAAATTGAAAGCCTTGGCCTTCTACTTGAAAAACTTGATCTTCTGGAACAAAAAGCTTGAGAAAACAAGGGTTTATGCTTGCTGGTCTAAAAAATCTGATGTAAAACCAGCAACTATGAATTCTTTAATCACAAAAAAATTTCTCAAATTTGCTGCTCCAACTTTCTCCTCTGGAAGTTACCTGCAAAAATAATGAAAAATACATTGAAAAGAGGTGTTAAATAGACTTAGGTCTTGATTTTAGGTTTTGCTTTTTTTCTGCTTTTATCCCAAAAACCCTAAATCTCATCTTCTCAGTTTGGACGCCATCTTCTTCTTCTCACAATTTTGAAATTTTAGAAATCTTCAAAAATCTTCTAAGGCATGAGGATTTGGGCGCCTTTCTCCAAGAGGGGCGCTCAACTTCACCAGACTTAGTCAAATTTTCCACTTTTTCAACTTTTCTCCATTTTAACATGCCACTTCGCCTCTGATTTCCCGTTGACAGATCAACCCGACAGACGAGCTGAGTGATTCACGGCGAAGCCTGACTGATTCTGAAAAAGATGTTTTGGAGGCACCTCCTGCTAAGAACTTGATCTCGACCTCCGAATTCACGGGAGGCTTTTCCTTCTAGGGGCGCCCAACTTCTCCAGTGTTAGCCATTTTTCTGATTTCCAAGCTCTTCATTAACTTCTCTTTGACAGATGATCTTGTCAAATTTTGAGCTTCGGACGTCGGATTGCTGAATGTTTGTGCTCATCGCGAAGCTGACTGAAAATGAAAAGGAGTCTTCTGGAGACACTTTTGCCAAAAAGTGAACTTTCACCCTTCAAAAGGTTGGGCGCCTATCTTGACTGGGGGCGCCCAGTTTACTAACACTTAGTTTATTTTTTGACTTTTTCACTCTTGCTTTGAATTTCTCTTTTCACCTCTCGTCGGACCCTCTGTTCAGCCTTTTGAATCTGATGACTGCGAGCTCCGTTTGTGGTGCTAAATAGCTCACTGCAAAGCCAGTTGAATTCTGAAGACATCCCGTTATAGCTTCGACTGCAAATTCCTCTGTTTGCACCCTTGAAAAGTTGGGCGCCTTTCTCTTCTCAGGGTGCCCAGTTTCTCTAGACTTAGAAATTTTTTCAATTTATTCAACTTCAAGTTTCAGATTTTCACTTTATACCTTCCGCTTTGACTTGAATTTGCTGGTGACTGGATCGTTAGATGCTCTGTCGGGGATATCCATCGCGAAGTCGACTGAACAGTGAACAACTTTCATTGGAGACCGTAACCCTAATTTCTTCATCTGATGCCCTAAAAAGGTGGGTGCCTTTCTTCAACTGGGGCGCCCAAACTCAGCAGACTTAGAAAATTTTCATGACTTTTCACTTTCCTTCCTCGATCCTCGTGCAAGTTCATCGTTTCACCTTCTGCTGGGAATTTGAATGCTGAAACTGACGCCTGGCAGTCGGATGACCTCCATTGATGACCTCGGAACTCCAGATATGCTTCTGAAAAAGCTGAATAGACCCAGTAGGGCAAAACTGATTATTTTAAGATTCTTGCACCACCTGATACGGACATATTTTGAGCCAATCAAAATCGGTTCGGACCTTGTCGGACCAACTTTTCTATTTTTAGAAAATTTTGCCAGATCCGTTTTAAAGAAACCCAGAAAACTTTACTATTTCGAGAAAATTTCTAAAAATAGCAGTTTTCCTAAAATTTAGGGATGAAAAACTGAGATCTGGGTTTTGTAGGTTAAGCTGCTCTTAGCAGACCCAGATCGTCAGAAATTGAAAAATTTGTGTTTTAACCCTCCATGCAAGACATGCGCACCCAAATTTTGACCTTTTTGACTGATTTAACAAGACTTTTACTCATTTCTTCAAAATGTCTAAGTGTAACAAAAATTTTAATTTTGGGGTACAACAAAACTTCAGATCTGATTAGAAATGACAATTAAAAAGTGTTTACTTGAAACCCTTGATCATTAAATAAATTAGATTCAAATCCCTTAATCAACAATAATTAGATCAGTATTAGATGGCAGATTTGTCGTTAAACAATAGTCATAAGTCAGTTTGAATATTATAAATCAAACCCCTAAAAGTCTACATAAGTTCCAGCTAAATATGCATAAAGTTAATGGTACATAGCTTGGAAGAATGGTAGCAGCCTAGAAAAATAAATGCAAACATATAGATGTTGAGCAATTTATGTGAAATGACACCAATGCCCAAATGCATGTAGTGGCAAGCACCAAAATAAATCGCAGCAATGATAAAATGTGTTCAAAAACTTTTATGATGCTGCTGGTCAGTTCCAAGAATGTACGACTGCTAGTAAACGATAGGCTACAGGACTTCAATTAATCCTTCATTTTTAAGAAGTGGACATGACATTTGGCCATGCCAAAAGTTGAGAAAGTATTGAGAAATGCCTACTTTTTTCAAGAATTATTTGTTTTTTGATTTTCACTAGCTTGATATTTTGTGTATTAGCAACTATTCTAAATTACTTAGTAAACGATGGAAGAATACTATCTCTTTTTCCGGATGGTCACATGGTATAAAATTTCTTATATTCATATAAACTTTGGAGTAATTGTTTATTATCATTCTGAATATTTTGATGTCCATGCAGAAACTTTTTTGATCACAAAGAGTATGAAGATGCAATGTCAAGTGTTATCCTCCAAAATATTCAAGCTGACAAGTAATTTATGAACTTCCCAATTTTCTTTTTCTTAATGATGTAAATATTGAATGCTTACTGCCTTAATTAGTTTTCATATCAACAACATTGTCACTGTGAATTTGAGTTTGTGCTTGACAATCTATAATGTATTCTGCATCTTGTGTTTCACATGCATATACTCATTTCAGTAAGTCACCATGGGGACCAACTTGGCTAACCTGGAAGTAGATGGTCGTATGTGGCAAAATTTCTTTATGGTTTCTGAGTTATCTAATTATCTAGAGAATAACGGGACAAGTGAATTATTTTTCTTGTAAGAAACTCATAAGGAGAGGAACATGGCTAGATGTCGGTGTTATTCTATTTTTATCATTTTTTCATTTGAACCATTATTTCTGGTTAGTTTATGTTATCTGTTTAGAATCGTAGTTAGCCTATCTGTACTTTAACACCTATTCAATATCTTCTTTTTTTCCTATGTAAAATAAAGATATTCACTTAATTTTACATTTGGAAGTTAATTGTTTTATTAAGGAGCAGTTCTATAAAAACGTTTGAATGCATGATATTCAGTCATCAAACTGCTTGTGAACATCATTGGGCCACATCATAAGAACATTAGCAGATGTTCTCTTTTTCTAGCAACTCTTGACGATTCCAACATTTAGGCATTAAAAAACATTTGATTTCAAGATTTAAATGTTAAATGAATATACTTGTGTTTTGAACTTTGGATAAAGATATTGACCTTCATGTGGGTTGATGTTTTCAAGATGTATACTTGATGGCGAAATGCTAGTTTGGGATAAGGGTAGCAATCGGTTTGCAGACTTTGGAACAAACCAAGAAATAGGTCAGAAAACATTTTCTAATATCTTTGTGTCTCATTTTTAAGGGTTTAATAACTTTGTTGATTGGGTTTGCTTTAATTTTATTATAACCTTATATTGAACAGCAAAGGCTGCTAGGGATGGAGCAGAAACCAATCAACAGGTATAATTTTCTCTTTTGAGAATATTAAACTTTGCTAATTTTTACTTGATATGGATTTTGGCATTGGAGTCCCAATATTCCCTAAAAGCTTGTTTTTAATTGTGTCTTTGTTTATGTGACAGCTTTGCTGTATCCTATTCCATTGCCAAGAGCAAAAGGTTATAGTTATACTAACATTGCATTCTTGGGACCTGAGTTGCTAATTCAAGGTCAAACTTTTTCTTTTCTATAGAGTAGACCTATCATGGATATACATGTATTTTTCTTTTTTTCTTTTTCTTTCTGAAACAAAATAAAATCTTAAATTAAAAGAAACTGGCCAAGAATGCAAATACACATTCCAGCATCCAAATTAGTATAGATATTCTATACTAGGACTGATTTATCTCATGCTGATTGATGCCTTCCTGTTCATATATTTTCGGAGGTAGTCCTAGAGTGTTGTGTTAGTCAAAGGCATTGTAAAGTAAATCCAGTGGTCATTGCACATCAGAAGCCCATTCCTAGATAATGCATTTTGTCTACAAGAATATCTACCTATGCATTTGAAACATAGTTACAAGACTTGGACTTGGCAAGCTGATTTTTGACTTGGACTTGGACTTAGCACTCAGACGTGGCAAATTGAAAAGCTATGAAATATAGAACTTTTTTGTTTATTTAAAGCTTTTACTATGTATGCTTCAACAAATCAACTTTAAGGACATACTAAACTTATCAATTAGAAGCTACTTTGACCACATACACAAGTATACATTGATCAAATGAGTATAAAAGAAGATTTGAATTGAAGGACACATAATTTTTAAATATATAAATATTCTCAAGTGTTTTATGTGTACAAAACTTATGGATTATGATATCTCTGGCTTCAAAAACAAAAATCACAATATGGTGTTATGAACTATGGTAGAGAGGATCTCGTATCACTCAACTTAACATCACTAGCTCTATGTAGACTTTGTTTGTAGCTTAGACAAGCTTGCAAATGCTATTATAGCCTTAGGAGTGTCTTGGAAAATCAAAAGTATAAATGTAATTCAATTACTTGGGATTGATATGGGAAAAGGTCAAAACAATAAAAAAACTTTGCTTTTCCAACCGACATGGTCCAAAATTATTTTGATTTTTTCTTTTAAAAATTAGATTTGGGGTTTGAGGGCAGCAACCATTTTTTCATAGTTTTGTTTGATGAGCACATGATTATACTGTGAGGGTGGGGTGAATCAGTATAATACAAACTTTTACTAATTTAACCTTAATTAATTATAACAATAATAACCATACAGGATTTTGACAATTAAGAACACAAGAACACCAAGATTAACGTGGAAACCCTTATGGGAGAAAACCATTGCACAAAATAATGCTGTTTTATATAAATCACCAATTACAACTATTGTAGGCACCAACCCCCTATGGATTTTTGTAGGCACCAACCTACAGGAAGCACCAACTCCCTTTGCAAGGCACCAACCTCTATGATAAACTGAAATCTGTATGAATGGACTTCTTCACAACTGATCTCTACTTTCTCCTCAAACTAATTTCTCCTTTGTGATGTGTAATGCTTCTTTAAAGCTCACACAAACTCTTTATTATTTCTGCTCTTCTTATCTCACATTTTCATTTTACACTCATTTCCAAATCTGGATTGAATCTGATTTTATATCCATCTCAACCTATCAAAGGTTGAAACCTTTATAAGCAACATGCCCCTTGAATGGATCGCTGCCCTTTGTAACAAAGATCACCACTTAGTTTAAAAATCTGACTTTTAATATTACACTATTTGCCATATCTTTTTAGATATTAATTTCTGCTTATCAATAACAAACTCGTGGTGATTTATGCTTGAAAGAATCGCACCATTTCATAAGTGTTATTTTAGTCGTACCTTATAATTAATTTGCACTATTAATGTGCCTTAATCATGATAAAATCATATTATTTTAGAAATTTATCTGAGGACACATCATATATTTCTTCCTTCAGCAATTACTTCTTTAAACAAAGTCAATCTTTTGTATTGTGTGATGAATGAAATTAATTCTTTAACAATATCGCATGCCTTAAAACTTTGCTTAATAGATTCGTTACTTTACTTCATCATCTCTGCTGCTTTTCTGTTAAAATAAACTTTATTATACTTGGACGATTTTTTTGTGAAGTGCTGCCCTTTTAAAGCTTATGAATTGTAGCCTTTTAATCTTGTCTTATGTGCTTTGTCTTTTTCATTTTTTTCTTTTTCCTCTTTTGTCTTATTCACTATGAGTGGCTTTAATTGCTGTTTTTTATTTATATATATATTTACTGTTTGGTATTTCTTTTCCAACTTTGTAGTCAATACTGTTTCAACTGGAAAATTAACATCACTGTTTTCAGGTTCAAATGCAGTTAGTTTGATTTCTGTCAGCAAGACCAACCACATTGAAATATAGACCTGTTAGTCCCGTAAACCAGAACTAAGTCCTCAGAAAGTGAATTAAAAAATATCTCAACTAGTATGAGGCTTGAGTTCTTCTGTATTTTTTCGTACACTGCAGTAATACCAGGGAGATGTAGATTCAATTCCCTAACTTTAGCTTTGCCTTAACCATGAGCAAACTGGATAGAGTTATTTATTAATTCTCATGGAAATTACTCCCCCTAAGCTTATCTTTGAAGTTTGCAGACTCATAATTAGCTATTTGGTATGCCCAAGAATTCTATGATCCGATGAGCATAGACTACATTATTTTTTATCAAAAACTGTTATCACTTCCTTCATCATAATCTTTTAAAGAACAAGATTCTTGATTGGTAAGCTCCTATTATAAGCTCTTTGGTGGTCATGAAGTAAGCTTGTCCTTTCTTTCAAGTATGTTATCTTTAGTTATGCTCATTGACATTCATTAGATCAATGACAATCTTCTCACCTTTCAAACCAACAATCTCACTTATACACCTTGACATCATTGACAATATTTCCAACATTGTTGCTTTTAGTCTAAGTTGCCGGTCTTAGTGCAGGGAGGGGTTGGGGTTTGGGTATGTTAGTGACTGCAGGTATAGGCTCATGTATATATTTATTATTTTATATACTAAGTTACTGGGTTCTTCTGTTTTGCCCCCTATACCTGTGTGGGTACAGTTCGAGCCTTGGTTCTTTGTTGGTTCTTCTTTGGGTTCTCCCAAGGTCCCTCTCGGGAACCTGGGGTGCTCGGGAGGGACCCTGGGCGAACCTAGGCCGAACCTAGGGGGACCCAAGGGTTCCCCAAAAAGAAAGCAGGGAAAAAGTAAATTTTAAAACATTTTTATAAACAAAAAAACCGCTTGCTACATAATTTCACCCTTAAGTGACAAAATTGTGAAAATAGCATGCGTCATGAAGGTTTGTGTTGTTTGAAAGGTTTGTGAAAATGTCACACATACATAATGAGGGATGCTGCCCCTCAACCTCATTGGGGTCTCCACTTCCAGATCCCCTCTAGTTATTAGGATCTCTTGTCACATAAGAAACTTGATTACAATGAAGGGATGACGAGGAATTGGGATCTAACTCTTGAGTGTGTTGACTTACATGTTATTGTTGCACAACTTGCCAAAAAATATCTTTAGATGAGGCAGCTTGTACAGTACATGGCTAGTGGAAGTGGCATTCTAACTCATTGTGGTTCAAGTGAAATTGAACCAAATGTTAGAAAGCTTAAACTTTGATGCTTTTGATGAAGAGCAATATGAAGAGTATTAAATATTGATTGTAATTTTCATTGTGTATTGACATTTGTCAAATCATTGAAGTATGAATGTGTTAGTATTTTCATTTTTGCAAATAATGAGTTATTTAAATATTTTTTTTGTTGGCAATTATGAATATCATTGTTTTATATTATATAATTTCAAATTTTGTACTACATACATGATACACACATACATACATACATGCATGCATATACATACATACATACATACATGCATGCATATACATACATACATACATAAATACATATACATACATACATACATGCATATACATACATACATACATAAATACATATACATACATACATACATGCATACATACATGCATACATACATACATACATACATACATACACACAGATATTCCCTACATGTACCAAGGGAAAAAATTCTCGTACCACCATACCCATACCCATAACCATACCTGTATTTGCACTTATACCCAAACTTAACTTATACACACATTTATTGGCTTGTATATATATGTGTGTGTGTGCTCATATATATATTAAAAATATAAAGAATATAAAAACAATAATACTCATAATTGCCAATAAATGAAATAATTAAATGCCTCATAATTTGTAAGAAAGAAAATACTCATAAATTCACAATATGATAATTCATGAAGAGCATCAAAGTTAGAATTTAGTTCAACTCCATTTGAACCACAATCAACTGCAGTGCCACTCCCACTAGCCATGTCATATACAAAAGCTGCCTCATCCATAGAGACTTTGGCAGGCTATGCAATTGCAACAGGTAAGTTGGCACACTTAAAAGTTGGATCCTAATTCCTTGTCACTCCATCATTGTAATGAGGTCTCTAATGTGACAAGAGACACAGGTTAGAGTGCAAAAGCCCCAAAATTCAGGTTTTTTTGCACTCAATTAGTTGCACTTAATTGAGTATATAAATTATTATTTACTTCAATTTTGCTATGTTGAAGAAATCACAACTTGTTGAATTTACATTTAACATTTTTAGTTATAGAACATAAATTATAAATTATAATATATAGCAATGAAAGAAAAATAAGAATATTAAAAAATAAAAAAATGTATACTTTAGAGGGAATTTGTATTGCAAGAGGTTGCAAGTAAATAGAGCCTTGGCCATGTATGTACCAACATTCATGAACATCTTTTCTATATTTGTCTCAAAGATGTAAAGAACACTTCAAGATGTGCAAAATTTTTCCGTTTGTTTCAGTTTGATAGACCTTGTTTTATCAAACAGTGATAAGCATTATGCATGGAAATGAACATCAAGATATGAGCAGTAACTGGACACCTTCAGATTTCTTGCATTTCAGTGGACAGTACTACATTTAATAATTGTAGCTATTGACAAATGACTGTAACAGTATTATAATGCTAAGTTCTTCACTCTAAACTCACTATGCTAGTATTGGCATTGCCGCATTACACAGCAAAAGTGATAAGGCTGAAACAGCAGATTTAATGACACTTTCTGAGCACAATAAAGTCTGAAACACATAAACAGCAGCTACAGACTTGCTACAGCAGATTACTAGCTCACTTCCCTAGCACAATATTTAATTGCAGACCAGATTACTTTCAGAATACTTGAATTAAATGTGCCCAGACCTGGAAATCCTGCTGCCAGGAGCCACAAATGAACTCGAGCTGCTAAGGAAAGGTCTCAGAACTGTTGCAGACTACAGGGAACACCTTCATACCCGCCCAGCATACTGACTTCAGTCCATTCGAGAAGATTTCAGACCCAAAACGTGCTTAATGGCCTCTTTAGTTGATGCGACTCACTCCCAGGAGAGTCACACCAGGTATGTATGACTTCAATCGACCCTCACAAGAACCCAAGAATGCTTTAGAAATACTGCGAATTGGATTGAGGGGATGATTTTCCTTCTTCACACATTTCCAGACGGCTAATACTTGCACAAAATGTGTTAACTAAATCATTTCCTTCAGAGAACATAACGCCTTCCAGAATGAGGCTCATGTCCTCTCAAAATACCCACAACTTATGTAGAATAGATGGTGAGTTGACAACGGCAATTATATATTGCAAATCTTCCATTCATATAATATACCACCTCATATTCAGAACAGAAATGAGAATATGCAATCATTATAGAAACATATCGGCCATCTTCTTGGGTATGGTGCTCAACAACTTGGAACAAGCACCTAAGTAGGACCCGACCCTCTTATAGGGTTCAATTCTTTTTGAGATGGCTTATTTGGAGCTTCAAGTCCACATCACCTCTTCTTGTCTTTTTCTGCATAGACTTTGTCCTTATCTTCCACACTTAAGTAAATAATGTGACTAATGGCAACTAGATAAAATGCATAAAATATACTAGATGCGAGATAGGGAATAATATAAATGTAGATATAAAATAAATAGCACTAGGGAAACCCCCTTGCCAATAAACTCTGAAAATTATAAACCCTTGCTTCTTAGACAAGCATATTTCAATTGCTAATCTTCAAATTTATCTCCGAAAGAGACACATAAATTTGCCTTATCCCGCAAGTGCAAATCCAAGATGAATCCGCCAACGCCAGCTAGGGAGGAATCT
Source organism: Sequoia sempervirens (assembly GCA_007258455.2). Classification (NCBI taxonomy): domain Eukaryota; kingdom Viridiplantae; phylum Streptophyta; class Pinopsida; order Cupressales; family Cupressaceae; genus Sequoia; species Sequoia sempervirens. Next base: position 89,009,480 of record VDFB02270651.1, read on the forward strand.
TTCACCACTGAAATTGGAACTCGTAGGAAAATCACCTAGGGTTTCAAACTCCAAAGAGCTACTCCAAACTTCAAATCCCAAATAAAATAATAATCTAGATTATGAGAGAATGAGCTCTCAAATCCTTTTTATAATGCCTTCTAAGTTGCCGGTTTTGGTATTGGTTCAGGTTTGGGTTTGCGGGTTCAGCTAATTTTTTTTTGGGTTTTGTGTTCGTTTGTACAAAAAACATGTAACAAACAATATTATATTATATTATATATATATATAGACTTTAAAATCAAGAATTTTAGATAATATATATTTTAATATAATAATTATTAATATTTATAAACCTTATACAATAATAATAATAACAATAATAATAATAATGATAATAATAATAATAATAATAATAATAATAATAATAATAATAAAATTAATATGAAAGTTAATAATATAACTATTAATTTTAAAAATTAATTTACATAATTACTAATTTTTATTATTAAGAATAATTATTACTAATATTAATGATTTATTTAAAATATCTATTCTTTAACCAAAAATAAAATAAAATGAAATAATATTGAATTTAAATATATTAAATGCTAAAATATTCATTAAAAATTTAATGTAAATAATACAATATTTAATTTAAAATAAATGTCCATTATAAAAATTTAAAGTGCATATTTAAAATTTTATAAAAGAAAACCAAAACAAAAAATAAAACTAAATAAATAAATAATTAATAAATAACTGAAATAAAAAAACCTAAAACTAGACCGCGAATGCGTAGCCTACCTAGAAGTTATTGTAGGACTTGTGCAATTTTTACAAGTCAATGCTTGGCTGGAGTGCTTAAACGAAACTTGCAGAATGAAAGTGTGATTTGAAGTCAACGTCTCGACTGCCTATTGACACTCAACTCTCACTTGAATCAGCCTTGGAAGAAATCCATAAGCAGTCAACAATGGAAGAAAATGTCGTGCCAGAAAATGATGTGCCTCGAACCCTAGACATTTTTAAAAAAATGGCAAAAAAACCTACAAAATTTGTGATGGGTTCCACCTCGGTTCGTCAAGGATGAATCCATGGAGTTTTCCCAGAACCCTAAGCAAACCCCAATGCGTAATGTACCCGGACCCGAACTTGCAGCGAACCGAACCCAAACCTACACCTAGGATGGACGAACCCGGTAACATAGAATGCCTTTTTACCTTTTTAGGGTTTTCCCACCTAATCACTTAACACATTATTATAAAGTGACTTTATTAATTAAACCTTTTAATATTTCTCATCGTCACTTTATAGCCTCTTAATATTTAATCATTTAATATTAGCTTTATATTTGTACTTTTTCCAGACAATGTTAAATAATTAATTATATTAATATTATTTAGGCGAGTTGGAAAACGGGGACATTATAGTCCTCCCTATCCAAAGATTGCTTGCCCTCAAGCAATTTGCAACTGCAAACCAACCCAACTGCCATAGCACTTGTAGCCACAGCAGAAAACCAACTACACATGTCCACCAACCACCCGAATCCCAAATGATCTTGCAAAATGCTCCAACCCAAAACTTTTGTATGCAGCTGAAGTCCAAACACTGTCAAGCTGTATCAATCGTTGGAGCCATCCACCCAACCTTAAAATCCCTCAATCCGAAATCTAAAAATCATCCTCATATAAATGGCATACAAGGATCAGTTCCACCTGCTGTTTCGTGAATTCAGTCATCTGAGAACACAAATTATTCTTGAGTGCAACCATAGGTGGACTCTCATTTGGGTACTTGGTCAAAAAGCTCATAACCTCATCATGCCTACTCGAAGTACTGCAGTGATAAACCTCATGTGTTATAATTGTCCATAGGTGCATTTCACCTGGGTCCCATGGACAAATTGGAAGTCCTTGAATCTCAACACCTGCTGACTTCCATTGTGCCACTTTGATAACCTTTGGAATCCAATTGAACCAAGTCTCAAATTTTTGTTTTTGAAGGCAACCGTTTGAAGTGAGCAAGCTAGGAGACTTATAAAGCTTAGATTCATCACCTGTGGTTGAAAACATATCATACCAGAGTGTACTAGAAAATGCCTTATTCAACCCACCTCTATGTGACATCAAAGATATGGTAAAATCTTGTGTATGTGGGTTGAAAGTAAATTGATGAACACACTTCAGTATGCAGTCAAGGTGAAATTCACCTGTTTGAGTTAGTGGAATCCTAGAGTAGTCATGAGGATTCCCTACTTCATTACCATCATTAGAGGATGGTTCGTGACTTTGAACATGCTGGACAACCCTTGCAGGATAAGGAAGAGTTGCATTTGTTAACAAAAAGGTGTGCGGTTTTAATGAGAGTTATCTCATGGCAAGAGGTTCGATTGGGGTTGTAATGAAGAATTGCATCTTAAACCAAGAGTTGTATAATCCATTGTGAAAGGTGATATACATTGTGAAAGGGTATGTCATTCACCCTTATTGAAGACATATAAAAGGTAAGAAGAAAAGTCGATAGAAGGAAAGAATTTTAATGAAATATCTCTGAGAAAAAGAGCAGATTGAAAAGAGATAAAGGGACATAAAATGAAAAGCAATTCAGATCTATATTAAGAAGAGATGCTGTTCATGCATGAAGGGTAAAATACATATATATATGACGTATATATGTGAAGAGTAAAAGCAGATGGTTAAGTGAATTTGAGAAGATTGTAAGGCAGAAAATTAAGTGAAAATAATGCCATGGTTATAACCAATTTTTTGTAAAGAAGTTGTGCCTGAGTTAGATCAGTTTTGTGAGGAAAGAAAGTGTGATCAAAATTGTGAGAGAAGAAAGTATTTGTGTGTGTGAACCTGATTTGAAAAGAAAAGACTTACATCATACAGAATCAGAAATAGTGATCAGATTTGTGAGAGATGGTTATCGTGTGGATTGTGATCAGATTTGGAAGGAGGTTATTGTGTGGATAGTAATCAAATTTGGAAGAAGGATATCATGTGAATAGTAATGAATCTTGTGAGAGGAAGATTCTGTGAAGAAGCATACTGTATCAAGATTAAGAGGTTGGAGCCTCTTGCTGGGTTGGAGGTCAGTTTGTGTTGGGGTTGGAGTCTCCAATAGGTTGGAGCCTATCAAATAGAGGTTGGAGCCTCTTGCTGGGTTAGAGCTCAGTTTGAGTGGGGATTGGAGCCTATTGGAGATCAAAGTCTCTAGTCTCTAGTAGGTTGGAGTGTACAGCAAGAAAGAATATATATATATATATATATAAAAGCAATATTTTGCCATGGTTTTCTCCTGCAAGGGTTTCCACGTAAGAGATAACACACGATTTTATGTGGAAACCCTTGCGGGAGAAAACCATGGCAAAATATTGCTTATATATATGTATATATAGATAACACACGATTTTATGTGGAAAATATATATATATTTTGCCGTGGTTTTCTCCTGCAAGGGTTTCCACATAAAATCGTGTGTTATCTCTATGCTCTAAATTGCTAGATCGATCTTGAATGTTTTATTGTGATTGATTAAGTTTTGAAAAGTAAAGGATTGTTAGATATTGATTCACGCCCACCCCTCCTAACCTACCCTACTCATGCTCCTCTCCCCCTCTCAGTATCACCGTGTGCTCATCAGAAACTTCAACATGCAATTGTGTTAAATGTTGATAGACACCAATATGCCACTACTGTGATGCAGGACACCATCCAAAATTGACATGCAATTGTTAATTTAATATGCAACACCAAAATGGAACTGTTGTGATGAAGAACACCATCCTAAACCAACATGCAATTGAATAACAACTGAAATCCTTTTCCATATATTATAACTAGCTACTGAATGTTATTTCAAATTGAAACACACTATAAGATCAGTTATGACAGCAGTAACAACAATACTTTAATTTGATTTGAAATAAACAATTGTGTAACTAGATTGCAGCAGCCAATGTAGAGAAGGATTTAATAGTTATTAGTAACCAATATTCAGTAAAAATCAGAAATAACTTCATTATATCAGTAAAAAGATTTGTAAACAAATAAATATGATTTTCTTCCTTAAATCCATCTCTCAAAAACTAAGCTCAAAACTCAAACAAATCATAAATATATTTTAAATTTTATCTTCAAAATTGAAAGTACATTGAATATTTTCACGAACTTAATCAAATCTAAGAACAACACTAATCAACAAAGAAACTGGAATCATTCAACACCAAAGGTGACCCCTGAATGGAATCAATTGAAATGAGATGAGCTTTTTTGTCCCCAAATCCAACCATTGTAGTGTTGATGTTACATGGTAGTGGTGGGAGATTCTTTCTCTCATAAAATAAGTGTGTGAATGAGGCCGACTCTTGGAGACAGTTGTCTCATTTAATACATTAATCTATATTCTATTTTTAATATGCAAGCCTACTTAGATCTAAAAGTCGGCCACCCTTGATAAAGTCGTTTCACTTGAAGCAGGCCGACTCTTCACCAAGAGTCACCTTGACGGGTTTAAATACAAGTTGTTTCTCCTTCATTTGTAATTCAATCAAGTTAAAGATGAATTCACATCAATTCTGAAAGGAGTCTGCTATGTAAGAGACTAGGTGTCTCTCAACCCGATCACTGGCCAATAAACTGAAGTTTTGTTTTGTTTTCTGTATTTTTATTTTTTTTTGTGTTTTTGTAGTAAAAAGAGAAGAAATGCGATTTTGCTTGAAATGCTTGAAAAATTAAAATAAAATTCCAGAAGTCTATTATGATTGCAATAAGTCTATCAAACTGAAGCTAGATGATCTATATATCTTCTCAAATTATCTCACTGCGAAATACAGACATTACAATAAAAAGGCAATAACTTTTATTGTGAAAACCTGGTTATTGCAGCCGCTATAAAATGGTGAAGAAGAAGTACGGCTAGCTTCAGATCTTGAATCTCCAGCCTCAGAACAATGCAGTAGACCCCAGTGACCTAGGCGCCCAAGTTGCAATAGATAGAAGACCAAAAGTGAAGGCGTCTTCTCCAGTTAAGAAAGTACAGCCCTTGCTGGTACAAAAAGTACGGCCCAACCAGCAGCAATAAATAAATCCGTATCACTCTGAATGATTTGCCAGATACTGTAAATGGATCTCTGGAAGTCGCCTCAAATGAATGATGAATAATCTACTTCAAACCCCTTCCTGAATCGATTCAATAAGCACAACTGCAACCTCTGAATGAAGTCACCCTGTTTGACAATCTTCAACTGATATTTCACAGTCTCAGTATGTTAGATCTTGAAGAGGGAATGTTCCTCAAAACCTGTTGATCTGTAGAAACCCTGGTTTCTCAAACCCCAATGCTCTCAGAGAGAAAAGATAACAAATTCGAATAATCAACATATGAGTTCGATTTTCCTTCAGTTGAATATATATGCTCTCTCAAAAATTCGACCCCCTTTGTAAAAATCACTTAAAATGCATTTAATAATAATAATTCGCCTCTTTTGACTTAGGCAATAATATTAAAATAATGGCATTCCCTTTTAATGAATAAATAATTATTCATTATAATAATAATTCTCCTTTATTATAAAGTATTAAATACTTTATAATATGCCATTAATCATTAATATTTTAATATATCATTAAAGTGACTTTATAACATAAAGTCAAAATAATAATTATTTAATAATCATTAAATGCTCCATTATTCATCATCTGCTCATCAAACTGTCAAATTGGGTCGAAACTGAGTTGACTAGCTGAACCAGGTGCCCTTAACCCCTGTTTGTTTGACTTACTATAAACAGTAAGTGTCTGAATATCACTTTGTAAGTCTTTGCAAAGGCCCAAACCTGAATCAGCTGATGGAGTGATGTCTCGAAACTTTGGATAACTGCTATGGACAACCCTCTAATCAAAACTGTCAGCCTATGAGGGTCAAATTGATAGGCTCACTCCTCAACAAACAACGTCAGCTAAAACGGGGACATTACATGCTATCTACAGCAGTTCGATTTATTGCTTCAAGAGATAGACATTGAGAGAAATTACTACTTGCATCTAGAGAGAGGTGCTGTTTTCATTGCATCATATTGGTCTTGTATTTGACCATATTGTAAAAGCGAATTGCTGCTATTTATCAATATATAAATGATATATTGTTGCTGAGTTTTTTCTCCCTCAAGGAGGGTTTTCCTAGGGTATATGCTATGTTATTTTGTTTAGAATTGTTCTTATTTCTGCTTAATTTAAATCTGGTCATAAAACTAACATGGTATCAGAGCGGGTTTAAGCAAGATCGTTATCAGATTTGTGTAAGCAGCGAAATCTTCATCTCTTCTTCTTGTCCAAGGGAGTCTATCTTAACTATGAAAATGGTGAACATACTCAAGGTTGAAGTTAGATTCGATGGTGCCTCTAACTTCACCTCTTGGAAGTTTAGAGTTCTTATTGCAATGGAAGAAAATGATATTCTCGAGTTCGTGGAGAGCGAGGTGCCCGAGCCCTATGATGAGACTGAGAAGACACAATGGAGGAAGAATGGCACAAAGGCCAAGAAGATATTGATTGGTTCTGTGAAGGATCACCTTGTGCCTACTATCTCCAAGTTGAAGACAACTAGAGAGATGTTCAAGACTTTGGAGGGATTGTATGAGATCAATAACACTAGTAGAGCTCTTTCCTTGGGGCAACAACTACATCACATCAAGATGGCGAAATGAGATTCAGTCATCTCTTTCTCCATGAAGATCACGAAGTTGAAGGATCAACTCTATGCCATTGGAGATATAGTTGACGACAGAGACTTAGTCATGTTGGCGCTTAATGGTCTTCGTCAATCTTGGGAGCCTTCTATCCAAGGTATCAGTTGAAGATCTAAGCTACCAAAGTTTGATCACCTTAGAGCAGATTGCATTCAATAGGAATCCAGGTTGGCAACAAGAGGTAATGATCGAAGCTCTCAGAATGAAGTCAATCATGTTCTTGCTACTCAAACTTCAAATAGGAAAGGAAGAGAAGGGATAAAAGGTAATTTCAAGAGGAATAGAGATAGGAAATCAGATGCTGCTCCTGAATCAAAGAAGAAGGATCTCTCCCATATTTAGTCCTTCAGATGTGACAAGTATGGTCACTATGCTAGAGATTGTGCAACAAGACCAAAGCAACATGCTTCTATTGCAGATGTGGATGATGTCTCTCCTCAGAAGGAATCAAGAGATAACTCAAGTGGATTTCTATTTATCTTTGCCCTATCAAGCAATGTTCCAACCGATAGTAGCACATGGTTGATTGATAGTGGCGCTTCTCGACACATTACAGGATATAGAGAGCATCTTTTAGATTTGGTTGAAAGAGAAACCAACATTCAAGTAATAATTGGAGATGATGCTTGCTATTCATTGAAAGGTGCTGAAGCCACCTCTCTTCACCTAGATTCCGACATCCCTCTTCATTTGAGTGATGTCTTGTTTGTACCAAGTATCAAGAGGAACCTTGCATCAATTTCAACTTTGGAGGACAAAGCATATCAAGTTACATTTTCTAAGGGAATAGTTCTTGCTTGGCCGAAGAACTCTAGCATCAAGACAACCCGAGTGATTGGTGTTCGGAAAGAGAGACTTTCCATTTGTCCAATTCAAGCATTGATGCATGATTCCACCAGTTCGAGTGAGCTATGGCATAGGAGACTTGCTCACCTTCACATCAGAGCTCTTCCATCCATGGAGAAAATGGTTACTGGCCTTCCGAAACTCAGTCAGGAGCATGATGGTACTTGTAGAGGATGTCCAATGGGTAAGAATACTAAGGGTCCTTTTCATAGTAGTGAAAGTAGATCAAAATGTATTCTAGATCTTGTTCATTCTGATTTGTGTGGTCCAATGTCTGTGGCATCCTTGAGTGGTTTTTGGTATTATATAATTTTTATTGATGTCTACTCTAGAAAGACTTGGATTTATTTTTGAAGTCTAAGGAATCTGAAGAAGTACTTGAGAAATTCAAAGAATTTAAGGCTCATGTTGAAAATTTGTCCGGGAAGAGGATCAAGGTTCTAAGATCTCATAATGGAGGAGAATACACTTCTGGAGGCTTTCGTAATTTCTACATTGAGGCAGGGATTAAGAGGGAGTTTTGTGTTCCTTACAATCCTTAGCAAAACGGAGTTGCAAAAAGGAAGAATAGATCCATAGTTGAGGTAGCCAAAGCTATGATCCAGGATCAAGGCTTACAAACCTTCCTTTGGGCAAAAGCATCCAAAACTGTAGTGTATGTTCAAAATTGGAGCCCTCATCGTATTTTGGAAAATATGACTCCTGAAGAAGCCTTCACAGCTGTGAAATTTGAGGTTAGTCATTTGAGAATCTTTGGTTGTCTTGTTTATGTTCATGTGCCTAAAGATAAGAGATCTAAGTTAGAACCATAGTTACAAGACTCGGACTCGCCTCGGACTCGGCAAGCCAATTTTTGACTCGGACTCGGACTCGGCGCCCAGACTCGGCAAAGACTCGGCAAATAGAAAAACCCAAGAAATTCAGAGATTTTTAAGGATTTAACACTTGTTTCACGCACCCTTTAATAAATAAACCTTAAAGACACAATAACATCATCAAATAGAAATTACTATGATCTCATACACAAACATACATCGATCACATAAGTATAAACGCAAATTTTAGCTGAAGGAAATAACACATTCAAATATATAAATATTGTCAAATGTATACAAAACTCATGGAATATGAAATCCATGGCATCAAAACAAATATCAAAATTAAAAATATAAGTCTATGGCTCAAAAGAGCTTGCATTACTCATCCCAACATCACGACAAGTCATGCGCTAGTGTCTAAGATAGGTCATAGATGATGATGCAGCCATGATATTTTCTTGCATCTCAATGATTGGTGTGTATATTCAAGTGAGGAATTTATTATTAAATTTTTATTGTAGCCTTCAAGACTGCATGCTTTGTTGTCTAATGTATGGAACAAGATAATCCTTGATTATGGCTTTGACTGCAAAAGATGCAAAGATTTACAACAGGGGATATGTATTTTGTAGGTTTAACGATCATGATTCATCATTGGCCTATAACATGCTTAGACCTATAGTTTGATGAGGTTTTGGGGGAAACACCCCAATAGGATCAAGGGGTAGTGCCCCGGGGGTCAAGGGGCAGCGCCCCTTGCGGGGGTCTGGGGGCAACACCCCCAGCGGGGTCAAGGGGCAGCGCCCCTTGCGGGGGTCGCAGGGGCAGCGCCCTGGGCGCGCTCCCTGTCGCGATACAGGGCGGGGTCGAGGGGCGGAGCCCCCGCCACCAAGCCCAAATGAAGACCTTCAAAACCACACAAACCTTCATGGCGCGCACCATTTAATTAAAAAAATTGTAAATTAAAGACACTAATTACATATTTAAAAAACATCAAGGTCGAGATTTAGCCATTTAATTAAGCAGTTCTGAAACTTTAAAATGTGTTTTTTTTGACACACACGCCCACAAACTGATGGCCGAGTCTTTGGCTCGGGACTCGGCGAGTCTCGCGAGTCTCGGCGAGTCTGGCGAGTACTCGGCAGCCGAGTCCCAAAGACTCGCCCAGCCTCACTCGCCTCGGGACTCGCCAAGACTCGCCGAGTCTAGGCGAGTCTTGTAACACTGGTTAGAACCATCTGGCAAGAAAGGAATATTTGTGGGTTACAGTGAATCTTCAAAAGCCTACAAGATTTACATTCTAGGACATAAACAAATTGAGATCGGCAGGGATGTCTATTTTGAAGATGTTGCATTCAAAAGATCTAAAGGCTTATACATGGAGATAGATAATGAAGATCAAGAGACTCCTCAAGACATGGATGTTGATCATACTCCTGAGATTCAGAGGGAGTCTAGTGAACTAGAAGAGGATATTGATCTAGTTGAGCCTTTGGAACCAATTGATGGGCCAAGAGATATTGCCATATGTCGAAAGAGACCTGTATGGGCTAGGCAAACTATGCGAGAGGCAGAAAAATCTGCAGCTTCTAGAGGCACATTTAGAGAAAGCAAAAAACCACAAAAGTTTCTAGGCTATGTAGCATTAATGAGTCATATCATTGAGTTTGAGCCTTCCAGTGTTGAGGAAGCACCAAGTCAACAAGTATGGAGAGATGCTATGGCTGAAGAATAGCAATCTATCATCAAGAATGATGTTTGGGATATTGTACTGAGACCTGAAGGGAAATCAGTTGTATCTTCTAAATGGCTTTTCAAGATCAAGCATGCAGTTGATGGGAGCATTGAGAAGTTCAGAACAAGATTTGTGGCTAGAGGATTCTCTCAGAAAGAGGGAATAGATTATGAGGAAACATTTGCTCCGGTTGCTTGTTATACATTCATTAGGACCATTATTTCTATTGCAGCAGCAAAGGGATGGAAGCTACATTAGATGGACGTGAAGACATCATTCCTTAATGGAGTGATTGAAGAAGAAGTATACATTGAGAAACCTGATGGCTTAGTGATTCATGGGAAGGAGTCTCATGTTTGTAGATTGAAGAAGGCTTTGTATGGCCTTAAGCAGGCTCCTCGTGCTTGGTATGAGAGGATTGATTGATACTTGATGAGCCTGGGCTTCTCCAAGAATGATGCTGATTCAAATCTTTACTTCAAGGTAGTTGATGGCGAGGCTTTAATTTTGGTTCGTTATGTTGATGATCTATTTCTTACCGGAGCAGAATATCTCATTGTCAAATGCAAGGAGTTAGCTTCTAAATTTGAGATGAAGGATCTAGGTTTTATGTAATACTTTCTAGGATTGGAAGTGTCGAAAAGACCGAATGAGATTATTTTGAGTCAAGGGAAATATACTATAGATATCTTGAAGAAATTTGGGATGTTGGATTGCAAATCTATGTCTGGACTGATGGAGACTAATTTAAAGAAGTTAAGTTAGTCTGTAGCTAGTTCAGATCTAGTAGATCCTACTGTGTATAGGTAGTTGATTGGATTGTTGATGTATCTAGTCAATACTAGACTAGACATTTGCTATGCAGTGAGTGCCCTCAGTCAGTTCATGTGTGAACGAAGGCAAATTCATCTAGTTGCAGCTAAACATATCTTGAGATGCTTGCGTGGCACAGTTGGATATGGCTTTAGATATACTTCCAGTGTAGATCTAAACTTGCTGGGCTATTCTGATTCTGATTGGGCAGGGAGTGTAGCTGATCAGAAGAGCACCTTTGGATGTTGCTTTAGCTTGGGTTTTGCGATAATTTCTTGGTGTAGCAGGAAGTAGTCTTCAGTGGCACTAAGCACTACAGAGGCCGAATATATTGCAGCATTTGTAGCAGCTCGAGAAGCAATGTGGCTTTGGAAGCTCCTTGTAGGATTGTTTGGACAATCATTGGAGCCGACTATTATTCATTGTGACAATCAAAGCTGTGTGAAGCTATCTGTCAATCCAATGTTTCATGCCAAAACAAAACATGTTGAGATCAAATGCTATTACATCAGAGATATGGTACTGAGGAAAGCTATTTAGTTGAGATATATTTGCACTAATGATTAGACGACTGATATTCTCAGCAAGCCTCTCTCTAGAGTGAAGTTTGTGCATTTTTGAGACAAGCTTGGAGTTGTGGAGAATGAAGTCCTTGCTGAGAGGGAGACTCAGCATCAGTGATCTTTTCTGATTTGCTATAATGCATCTTTCTCTGTGATAGAGAAATTTGAGGTGAAAGCCCTTGTTAATGCATCTTTCTCTGAGATGGAGAAATTTGAGGTGAAAGCTCTTGTCCATCTCAGAGAAGGAGATGTGGTTCTTTTCGCCCTCTGGGAGTAGCCATGGTGGATGTCATGTTGAGAGACTTCATTAGAACATCACATTGTGATACTCCGTGATGATTCCCTTGTACTAGTGTTTATCCACTCTCTGGGAGTAGCCATGGTGGATGTCATGTTGAGAGACTCCATGACAACATCCCGTTGAGTGACTCCATGATGGGCACTCGTGCACATGTTCTTTCCATACTTGGGTGTAGCCATGGTGGACGTCATGTTGAGTTACTCCATGACGATATCACGTTGAGTGACTCAGTGCTGAACTCTTTTCCACAAATGGGTGTAGCCATTGTGAGTGTCATGTTGAGAGACTCCATTACATTGGATATTTGGAAAGATATCTCCCTAGCTAAGAGGGGGTGTTGATGTTACATGGTAGCGGCGGGAGATTCTTTCTCTCATAAAATAAGTGTGTGAATGAGGCCGAATCTTGGAGAAAGTCGTCTCATTTAATATATTAATCTATATTTGATTTTTTATATGCAAGCCGACTTAGATCTAAAAAGTCCGCCACCCTTGATAAAGTCGTTTCACTTGAAGCAGGCCGACTGTTGACCAAGAGTCACCTTGACGGGTTTAAATATAAGTCGTTTCTCCTTCATTTGTAATTCAATCAAGTTAAAGACAAGTTCGCATCAATTCTGAAAGGAGTGTGCTATCTACAACAGTTCGATTTATTGCTTCAAGAGATCAACATTGAGAGAAGTTACTACTTGCATCTAGAGAGAGGTGCTGTTTTCATTGCATCATATTGGTCTTGTATTTGACGATATTGTAAGAGCGAATTGCTGCTATTTATCAATATATAAGTGATATGTTGTTGCTGAGTTTTTTCTCCCTCAAGAAGGAGGGCTTTCCTAGGGTATATGCTGTGTTATTTTGTTTAGAATTGTTCTTATTTCTGCTTAATTTAAATCTGGTCATAAAACTAACATGTAGCACATAGGTAATCCTTGGATGGAATTATTCAAATTGCTGGAAGGGTTTTCGTCCAAGAAATCATTTTGCCAAGAAAATTTCATTCTAAGGAAAACAAATAACTCTTGTTCATTCTTAGGAAATAAGAAATTGATAATAAGTTGGAATCCTTCTTCTATCGACAACTTGTAATATACACCCCTTTCTTTTTTTTTTGAAAATATTACAAAGAGAAATGAGATTACAATGTAGTATCTGCTCTACTTTCCGATCATCGATTTCCCAAGATGGGCAAGGTGAGAACATACAGTCCAAGGATCAATAAAACAAGTAAATTGCAGTAGCTGAAAATGAAGCACTAGGCGGCAAGCCAGCCAATACCACTTATTCAATGAAGTGATTATACAATATTGAAGAGATACATTTCACAATTATTCAGTTAAGTGTTTAGAACAATAAAAGAACAACACTTCCACTTATTTAGTGGGAAGGCCCAATTTGTAATGTCCCCATTTTGAGAAAAAATGATTTGTGAGCATTTAGCTCAGTTATCGAGTTTTCCCGTAAGCTTATTGATGAGTTGGGGAGAACTCCAAACTTCTTGGAGTGCTCTAGGTTGGTTAACAGTGACTTTGGTTTTGGAAATGAGCTCAGTAAGTAGTATGGATCAATATGACGCTTTTAGAAATAAATTCTGACTTTTGGTGGCTTTTCCAATCTTCTTGGAGAGACTGTCTATTTTTAGTAAGTTAGTTGGTTGGCTCTGATCATCGTTGCAAGTCTTCAAAATCATTTCAGGATAATTAGAGTGTGATTCTAAAGAAATTTCAGTGCTTTTTGCAACTTCGGTGAGTTATCGAGTTATTAATTAATATTTCTTTAATGTTGTCTAATGTTGAGAAATAATAAAAGGACAACTTAGTGTAATAGCTTTTTGGAAAGGTAATTATGTGTTTTAAAAGTTGGATTCCTAAATAAGGGGCCTTTGAACATGAAATATTACTATTATTTCAAAAAGGTCTATTTGAGCGAAATAAAGTGAATTATTATATTTTTAAGTTGTATAATTCCCTCCAAAAATCTATATAAGGAGGTATTGGGGGTCATTTCGAAGATAACTTTATGAATGATATTGTTGTGTTGTTGGAATGAACGTAAGTCCTTCCACAATCTTTTGAGGACGAAAACTCTCACAAGATTTCTAGTTTTAGGTTAGAAAGATAATCCCTAGCTAAATTGGAGTGTTTTCATTATAGAGATCACCCTTGTGCTCAAATAGAGTTTTCAATTTTGGTTTTAATCACGAAGGTATTCAATGACTTCTAGTTGCAAATATTTTGGATGTGATTGGTGGATGATTGGAGAAGTTTGTTCCTGTTGGGGGCTATACCTTTCCATTTCCTAGCCATATCATCTTTGTTGTAGGTATAATGGTGAAATGAATAATATATTTTAAGTTGAATAACCTTAAATTTTTGCTGTTTCTGCTAGTCACAAGGTTGAAGAGTGCTAGGAAAGTGATACAAAGCTATGTGTGTAGGAGTTTATGGTGAACTCCTCAAACACCTCTGAATCATCTACAAGACAAAATAACTTCCACAGGAGAGAAATGGTAGAAATATAATGCTATCATTAAGATGCAAGAATTCCAAATTGAATATGGCAAAGTAAATATGAAGCCTTGCTTATACAGGCAAGGTTGAGATGTAGAATGTAATATGATGTTGACATGTGTATAATATTATGACATGTGACAACTAACTACCTAGGAAATGATGCTAGATAAGATAAGACTTCTAGAAAAGACAACTCATCATTCTAGAAGGAATCTTATATCCTAAGCAAACATGTGAACCTATCACCTAGTAAATGATACGTAGAAATGCAATTAAATGCTTAAGTAAACTTATGTAGGTGTAATTAAATAATTAATTATATCAATATCCCTCCATAAGTGCAACTTAGGGAGGAAATTATTATGCAAATGATGCAAATATGCAATGATGGGTCCCTGCTATGAGGCCATGTTAGGTACCCATGTACAAATACAGGTGTACGACCTCAATTGTTGGTTCTCAGCCTTTAAGGCTGCTTTGTCTTTTCCATCCTTGGCCATCCTCTCTTGTGTGCTCATCGAGGCGATTCCGAGAAGGTCTACCTCCACCTGTCGTGTGGTCTTTTCGAGGTTAAGTTTAGACAATGTGAAGTCTTTCACTTGTACCTCATGTATGCTTATATTTGGTGGTGGGGCAACAGTCTCTATGATGAGCTCACAATCTGCATTCCTTTCCACGTGAACTTGTTTCTTCAACTTGTTTGCTGACATGTCTTGTGGGACATGGTCAAATTTTAATGAGTCAAGTTCATAGGAGGGTCTTTCCCTCTTCTTGCCTAGGAGACCCTCAAGCTAGATAGAAACTCGGGTAGCTTCGCTAGGAGGAATATGGGGCCCTTGAATGCCCGATGTGTGAGATTGTGCTGAAGTGACGTCTCTTGGTGGTGAGTCCAAGTTGATGGGGACTTGCGAGTGTTGTGATGGTGGTGATGTATGCAGCTCTGTTTCCATTACAGGAACCGTTTCTGTTGCTGTTGCTTCTGCTGCTACTGGCTTTGCCTCTTCTGCTGCTGGCTCCTCAACAACTATCTCTGTAATTTGCTCTAGGGTAGCAATACCGATGACTACTTCGGGACTGTGTGGCTGTCTCCACATGTATCCCCTATGTTCTCAGCCTTGAATGCCCTGCCATCCTCATCCCTTGGGGGAGATTGCACCACTGCTTCTGCTTGGGCTTCTTTCTTGACGTGGAAGGTGGTGTAGACTAAACCTGTGCCAGCTTTGTTCTAGGAGGTATCACCTTCCTTGTTCTCTTGTTGTCGAGGTAGAGTTGGCTATTTCTGACAACTCTACTCGTCCTTTCCTCTATAGATGGGTTATCCTTTGCTTACCAATCCACTCATGGGAGTGGTGGTGTAATGTCCCCATTTTGCGAGCATCAGAGTTCGTAATAATTAGCCTATTATGCGACCCTCGTAGGCTGATAGGATGGATAGAGGGTCTTGTTGGAGCTTGGCTTGGATTCGGTTCGTCAGAATTTACCAGTTGGCTTTCGTTCAGGCTCATTCGGACGTCTTTTGCCTGACTTGCAATTTTTAGCAGTATTAGTCATTCAGCGGAGCACCCCTGCTATTTTTAACAGTATGGTTTGGTCATGAGCAAAATCAATCACTTATTCTCCAGCTTCAGACGGTTTGTTAATCGGACGTAAATTGAGGAAGATATTAATATTTTAATTGTCAAATTAAATATTAATTATTGAAGCTTATATTATAAAGTTATAATATTATTTAATATTATAACTTAAGTGATTTCTTGAAGGGTTCGACCAACATTGAAGGGGGCCACTTTTTAATTATATTTTATAATTAAAAGTGTGTCGAGACTATTGAAAAAATAAAAGTTAAAATTCAACTTTTATTTAAATGATGCCTTTTGAGGAAAAAGTCGACCCTCTTGAGGATATAAGGGTTTTCATTGAAAACAGAGCTCATTATGTTGAATATTGAAATTTTGATCAAGTCTTCTCTGGAGAATGAAGCCTAGGGTTTCAGTTGTCTACAGGCATTGGAGAATGAGCCATCTTCAGTGTTGCAATTCAGAGACTGTGAAATAATAGTTGATCTATTGCTTTCAGAGAGATAACTTCACACAGAGGTTATTACAGAGCATAAACAGAGATTCCTATTTCAGTAGTTTATTCCAGAGATTCATTGGCAGGGCAGAGAAGATCTTTGAGTGGCTGGTTATATGCATTTGGCATCTTTTTTTTAAATCTGTACGGACTTCCCAGCTGCTGCTGCAGGGCCGTACCAGCTAGTACCAGGCCGTACTTCCACCTCTAGGGAAAAGCGCTTCTTTTATTTGCCTTCTGGTTTCATCAAATAAGGCGCCAACACTTTTGGATGCATTCTAGATCATTCGACAGAGGGAGAAAGTGATTATTATGATAGCCGTACCATTTCTTCTTCAGATCATGTGCCTGTAATCAGCAAATCAGGTTTTCTTTAATTGCAATCATATTGTTGCTTTTTAGCTTGCATGTTATCAGATCTCGTTTGTAATCAGTATGAAAGATCAATAAATGTACTGGCATCAATAAATCAATCAGTTTCGAGCATTTGTAGACTTGTGGTATTTTATTGAAATTTATTAGCATTTCCCTTTCAAAATCGCATTTTACCTTTGTGCACAAAAACATCAAAAAAACAAAAAAAACGACCGAAAACAAATCAAAACAAACAGTTTCAGAGAAAGTGAGAAACAGGGGTTTCTACAGTGGTATCAGAGTGGTTTCCTGCCAACCTGTTGGGTGATGGTTGCATTCATTTGGTGGGAAAATTAGCAGTTACACAAGTGAATTGGAATTGTTTTCAATTTGAACAGCGAAAATGGGCTTCATGAAAACATTGCTCAGCGATAAATAGGTGTTCGAAGAACTTGAACAATCCCAATACAAGCTCAATCGAGAGTTGCTGCGTTTAGAGCAAACGCTTTCAAAGTTTGGGTTGCCTAAAAGATTCAATTCACTTCCTACCAGCAAAGGTCGAACACCACAAAACACAAAAGAAGTGATTAGCGTGTTTAAGGAGTATAGCACTCTTCCTCAAAAAAGTAAGAAGGAACTTCCTTTCATGAGTTACATGGATTTGTACCCAAGACTTTGCCATAAGACAGAGTTTGCAAGGAAGAAATATCACACTATAGCTCATGAATTGTTTACACATGAAATGGATAGAGAATCTACACATAAAGATGATACAACTCTTCATCAGAATGATTTGGTATCTTCAAATTCCTATGAAGTATGCAGAAATTTATATGATGAATTTGATAGACATGCTGATTTGATTCAAGAAGACACTAGCACAGCTTTGGGTAATGATTTATCTACATCATCCTTGCAAGAGGTGACTCAAGAAGTTTCTAATATAGAGGCTACTTCTGATTTTCATGACAGCGATGATGAAACTTTGCATGAGCATGAGACAACAGTGTTTCCACATGTGCAAATTGATCTTATTGAATTGTCACATGAAAGTACTCAGGAATTGGGTACTAATGATGCATTGTATGTGGAGGATTCATGTCATGGTGAGTCTGATTTTCCAGATCAGACCTTTGAAAACAAGCTAGAAGATTCATATGTTGATATGGAATCCCAGGATCGTGCTTTGGATGGGCATGCAGTTACTTTGAGAGTGGAGGTGTGTGAAGATACTGTCATACCAGCAACTTCTACCTTATCAGTTGAGCCATCCTTTGAGGTACAAAGCAGCAGTACCTTAGATGTTGAGGTGTGCATGGATGAAAGCACACATGATGCTGCTTATCATGTAGTGAGTGATGACGAATCAGCCTCATATCATAGTGCATATTGTGAACCGGAAAACTTGTATGGGGGTCATAAGCTACATAATCCTCATCATTTGGTTGAGCAACTAAAAGTGAATGACAATATGATTGCCACAACCATTGAGCATTTTGATGTTGCTCGTCAGATGTTGGCTACCTATGGTTGGAGTACTCCTTTGACAGATAAGCATGGTGATAGTGGTTTTTCCCTTGCAGAGATACAAGCACTTCGAGAAGCAATTGGGATGATGAAACAAAACTACCTAAAACTACTTGTGGACAGGGATTTTCTTCTCGAGTGGGATTGCATTTGTTATGATGCATTGAAGGGAAAGGAGGAGCAGGTCGATGAGCTCACTCATGAGCTTGAGGTGAATATGGACTCGTTGCAAAGCACCCAGTTGGCCCTTCAGGAGTCTCAGTCACGGTTGGTCAAGCTTACCGTGGAGTTAAGTTTGGGACAGTCTCAACTAGCTGCAGATACAGTACAGTTACATGCAGTGGCAGTCAGTGAGGATCATATATCCACGGGTTGTAGTGAGGATGTGGTTACATCCATCACGGTTACAGGAGCAGTTGATATAGATGGGACAAGTGCATTGGTTGAAAGTTGCAGGGAACCACATGTTGCACTTGGTTCTCCTGAGGTTACTCCCATGACAGGTGTTGCAGGGGTGATTATTTTTAGCTCTTGCGACATAATAGTTGATTCATCAAAGAGTTATGTGTCAACTCTCGACACTACTCCATCGTCTTCACATGAGGTTGGCAGAATGCCATTCAGGTGGGAGATCGATTCTCATGATGATTTGTTTCCCTTTTCTAGAAGCAAATCAGTTATTTCATCCCATGCAGTTGATTATGGTCGGTCGTTTGTTGAACCAATTCAGGATTTTGATTTAATCTACTATTCCAGGGGCTCAACGGTGGATGATTCAGATCATAATAGAATGATTGTGCAATTTGTGAATAATCCGTTATTTGAGTTTGATGGTGGCTCGACCTATGATAATCCACTCTTCAAGTTGGAAGCCAATAACACTCCTGAAACCAGTTCAGGATTGAGCGATAATCGCAGTGTTTGGAATTTTCCTAGTGCATCGAAATTCCAAACAGAGATCACAAAGGAGTTTTGTAGTGTGTACTTAGTGAGGAGTGCCTATAGTTTTACTTTTGATCCACTAGTACACGATCTGTATTTGATGCACAATCCTTATGCACAGGATTTTTCTTTGGGTGCAGTTGAGGGGAGTAGCCCAATACTGTGTGCAGAGTTACCATCTTCCGAAGATGGGATTAGCGGCTGCAAGTACCCGATTCAGTTATTTACAGGAGATTATTTGCAGGGGTAGCAATCAGTTATCCATCATGATGAGATGTACCTGATAGGGATTGCTACTTTAGTGTCACAGTGGTTTCATACGGATACATGGTTACAGGGTGATTATGATGCCAGTGGACATGATGGTTTGGTTAGTCAACACATCCATGGGAGTCTAGCAGAGGATGGAGATAGTTGTTGTGCTACAAATACTTTTCGATGTTCATATTCCCACAGTATGGTTGGATGTGTGTACAAATTATGTTGGGATCCAGGTGGCGACAGGATTGGTACTGTGTTTTGGACGGGTCCCAGTGGATTGCTTCACCACATCTGGCATGGTGAAGTTGAGGTCAGAGTAGCGCAGAGGAAGTCGGAGGGTATTAGGCATGGCAGACTTCCATTCTGGGTTTTGGATCCAGGGATATTTTGCGCAACTATGTTTATGTTGGTGCTACAGGAGTCGGTTAGGAATGTGTGGGACATTTCACAATTCTTCTTTTGGGCCTCCTGAGGATTGGAGTTTCTTTGCAGTGGAGATTGCTTGGGGACAAGCAATTTTAGGGAGGGTGGACTGTAATGTCCCCATTTTGCGAGCATCAGAGTTCGTAAGAATTAGCTTATTATGCGACCCTCGTAGGCTGATAGGATGGATAGAGGGTCTTGTTGGAGTTTGGCTTGGCTTCAGTTCGTCAGAATTTACCAGTTGGCTTTTGTTCGGGCTCATTCGGACGTCTTTTGCTTGACTTGCTATTTTTAGCAATATTAGTCATTCAGCGGTGCACCCCTGCTATTTTTAGCAGTATGGTTTGGTCATGAGCAAAATCAATCACTTATTCTCTAGCTTCAGACGGTTCGTTAATCAGACGTAAATTGAGGAAGATATTAATATTTTAATTGTCAAATTAAATATTAATTATTGAAGCTTATATTATAAAGTTATGATATTATTTAATATTATAACTTAAGTGATTTCTTGAAGGGTTCGACCAACATTGAAGGGGGCCACTTTTTAATTATATTTTATAATTAAAAGTGCGTTGAGACTATTGAAAAATTAAAAGTTAAAATTCAACTTTTATTTAAATGATGCCTTTTGAGGAAAAAGTCAACCCTCTTGAGGATATAAGGGTTTTCATTGAAAACAGAGCTCATTATGTTGAATATTGAAATTTTGATCAAGTCTTCTTCTGGAGAACGAAGCCTAGGGTTTTTGTTGTCTACAGGCTTTGGAGAACGAGCCATCTTCAGTGTTGCAATTCAGAGACTATGAAATAACAGTTGGTCTATTGCTTTCAGAGAGATAACTTCACACAGAGGTTATTACAGAGCATAAACAGAGATTCCTATTTCAGTAGTTTATTCCAGAAATTCATTGGCAGGGTAGAGAAGATCTTTGTGCGGCTAGTTATATGCATCTGGCATCTTTTTTTTAAATCTGTACGGACTTCCCAGCTGCTGCTGCAGGGCCGTACCAGCTAGTACCAGGCCGTACTTCCACCTCTAGGGAAAAGCGCTTCTTTTATTTGCCTTCTGGTTTCATCAAATAAGGCGCCAACACTTCTGGATGCATTCTAGATCGTTCGACAAAGGGAGAAAGTGATTATTATGATAGCCGTACCATTTCTTCTTCAGATCATGTGCCTGTAATCAGCAAATCAGGTTTTCTTTAATTGCAATCATATTGTTGCTTTTTAGCTTGCATGTTATCAGATCTCGTTTGTAATCGGTATGAAAGATATATAAATGTACTGGCATCAATAAATCAATCAGTTTCGAGTATTTGTAGACTTGTGGTATTTTATTGAAATTTATTAGCATTTCCCTTTCAAAATCGCATTTTACCTTTGTGCACAAAAACATCAAAAAAACCAAAAAAACGACCGAAAACAAATCAAAACAAACAGTTTCAGAGAAAGTGAGAAACAGGGGTTTCTACAGGTGGAGAGTCAACTGAATCTACGAAGAATGACTTCCCCTTCATCGTCAGATAAGTCGTCGATGTCTTCTGACATAAAGTCAGCAATTTGCGAGAGCCTGAACCTGCTATAGTTCCTCCTTTGCACTTCATACTCATCGTCAGAATTGACCCAATAATCTTCCATAGAAGATTCATGTGATGAGCGTTGCTCGAGATGCGTCGCATAGAGACCTTTGGGATCATATGACCTTCTCTCAATGAGGTACTTGACATTAAGCCTCACTGTTTCCTGGCTCATTATCTTGGCATCTGCCGCTGTCTTGCATCTATGGAGTCCCATCCCAATGGGAAAGTTCAGAACTGTCTTCTTCTTTAAGCGCAAGTGAATGTGAACTTCAGATAACTGCCTTAGGAATTCCGTGAAGACTACCCTATCTGAAGGGTATTGTGGCATTATTGCGGGGTGACCAATGTAGCCATCCACGTGTATGTAGGAGAATGTAGGGAATTGGATAAACCAATCTTCCCAATCCGCCATTGCCTCTCTGGTTGTTTGTGAAATACGTATGTGCATCTCATGGTCTATATCTCGTATGGTGTGCATGATGAAGAGGTCACTTGTTCTTTTGAAGTGTCGCTCTGCTTGAGTTAACTCGAGACTTGTGAAGTGTTCATGAACCTTCTGCACACTTAAGGTTCCCACATTGTTTAATATCCTGAACTCGCCTTGGAAGGAAATCAGGTATACCGGGTAAGAACACATGTGGAACCTATGAGCTTCTAGAAGCTCAGTAATCTGTTGGTGAAGTGTATCACTGATTAGGGTGGCTCTTAATGTTCCCTCTTGCTGATTAAGTTCGCAATGACATAATACATCCACGACTGAAATAGATTGCCATCCTCCTGTGCAGTGATTCTGCTGAGTAGAGTGATTAACACTGCATACTCATCTTTGCATTCTTCTCGTCCAACCAACTTAGGCAAGTTAGCTTTTTCACTTTCAGCCATTATTCCTTGGCATTTGCTCTTGGCTGCCTCAAATGCTTTGTCGCATTCTGTCACTGATATGACCCTGCTGGTAGGGCATGGTGGAGTATAAAAACACTTTTTAATGTCCTTGGGCTTCAAACTACAGACAACCCTCCCATCCACTGATCTGATTTCTCTAGTGGTAGGATTGTAATGCTTAATGCAAGCAATTACAAGCTCCACACTTTGTAATGTGATGGGCATGGATGCAACTTGAAGCAACCCAGATTCTTCTATGCTTTGCAACGTGATTTGATTCATGCCCTCCAAGTCTTCTGGATCAACCACTGTGTTTACTTGATGCAACTTCGTGTTAGTCATTTTTTCAGGTAATCATAGTACAAGGCCGTCTTGGTCTTGTAATGTACCTGAGAGTACTACATCCTAAAAAACTTAAAGATTGACTCCACACTTGACCCTGTTCTGACAATTTTTGAAAACCCCTAAAAATAGCGCCCTGCCGAGAAGTATTTTTCCAGAAAAAATATGGCACATAGGTTTTGTTCATGCTTGAATGCTGAACAAACCCAGTTCTTCAGAATTTTGTTCAGAGACTTTTTCGGAAAAACCCCAAAAAATAGGGGCAGCAAGTTTTGTTGATTCTAGAAAATTTGACGAGATGGGTTTCATTGGAAAATTATTTTGAATCTGCCTAGTTGATGAAATTTGTGGTAGCTTGTTGATTTGTGTGACATGCAAGAATACCTAAGACAAGAAAAGAGGAAGTAGACAGAAGATGGATTGGAAGTTTTTAATCTGACTCTTTGAGAAAATCTGTCTGTAAATCCAAGCTTTGATTAAAAATTTTCCTCTGCCTCTGATCTTCAAGAAATATCAAAGAACGGTCAAAAACCGTTGCTAGATCTAAAAATGGCGTCCTTGAGAGCTTATTGCTGCTTTTTTATCATCAACCTGCAAAGAAATAACGAAGAGGGACGCCTAGATCTTCTTTATATAGACTCAAGCTCGAATCCTTGAAGTTTGGGAGTCTAACTCATGATCTAAGCCTGATTAGGCTTGATTTGGAGTTGAAAAGGTTGATTTCCATTGATTGTGGGTCAGTTGGCCAAGTTTGCTTCCAAAATATCTTAACTGAAGTCAACAAACTTGCCTTTGACCTTTTTAGGCGTCCCTTTTGAGTTTGAGTGCTTTTTCATCATTTTTCGTTGTTGAATGACCTCTTTTTGATCCTTGCTCCAGATTGATTAGTTGATCCAGAGTAGTTGCTGATAGATTCATTGTTGAGCTGGATCTAAACTGAAGAGATGTACCTGGGAGGTGTTAAGCTAGAAAACTGAGTTTGAGGCTCCAGAAAACTGGGCACCTTTCTTCAGCAAGGGCGCTTTTGCACTTGCCTATGTCAATTTTCAGAGTCTGTGTTTCAACTTCTTCATTTTGACCTCCTGTGCTCTGATTTGATCTCCTCGTTGATAAATAAACTGAATTCTCAGGCTCGACGATTCATCAGGTGACTATCTTTGTCCTGAAAGGGATGGCTGGTGTCTCAGTTTATGGAAGTCAGTTTAAGGTACTTGAAAGCAAGGGCGCCCTTGGCTAGCAGGGGTGCTTTTGCTCTTTTTGCCATTGATTTTCAGCTTGGAAACTATTCTAGTTTGATCTTCAGTCCAGGTTGATTGCCTCGCCAGATTGCCATGATAATAACTTCGTTGTTGAGATTGACCCAAACGGTGATGGTCATCTTGGAGGACCTTTTGCGATCTGACAACATTTAAGGGCCCAAAGTAAAGGGCGCCTTTCTCTAGAAAGGGCTCTTTTCCCCATGCCTTCACACGTTTTATCATGCTTTTCATTTAGTCTCTTTCTAGGACGTTTTCTACTTGATTTCTTCCACCAGTTGCCTGGCAGGTCTAATGAGAGTGCTTTTGATTTGATCGAGAGATTGGCTGATAGTTGAACAAGTTCACTATACATAGCAACTGCTGACAGGGTCATTAGGTAATTCAAAAAGATGGGCGCCCCTGGCCAGCACGGGTGCTTTTAGCTTGTATCTTACTGATTTATCCTTGAATTGCATGTTCAGTTGATCTATCACTACAATCGTTTGAGTCGTCTCATAGGCTTGTTGTCAGATTTGTTGTCGAGCTGAAACGGGATTGAAGAGATCTCTCGAAGGTGACATTTCTCAACGGGTTACATCTTGACCAGTTCATTCAAGGGCGGTTTTGCTTGACAAGGGCGTTTTTTCCATGTTGGACAGTCATTTTTGATGATTTTCATAACTACCTGTTTGTACTGTGTTGAAATTTGCCAGTGATCACATCGTGAGGTGATCTTGCTGAATGTTTTGTTGTCGAGCTAATAGGAGAACGCCGAGGATGACTGTCTTGGATGATTCAGAAGGCAACATTTGACCCCTGAGATTGAAGGGCGCCTTTCTTTGGAAAGGGCTCTTTTAGCATTTTGAGTGATTTCTCCTTCGTAACGTTTCCAAAGTTAGTCAAATTTTGATATTTTTTCAGTTTCAGAAATCTCCTCCGTTGAACATCTTTTTAGACCTTTTTTGCCATGGTTGCATCATTGAAGCTTTTGAAGCTTAGCTTTCAACACCTAGTACTGGCCAATCTGTCATTAATGGTTGCGAAGCTCCTAACTTTGTTCTTGAAAAACAAAAATAGACCCACTAGAGTAAAACAGGTATTTTGATGATTCTAATTTGACTAATGTGATCTTGAAGTCATTTAATCTTATCAAAATCATTTTCAATCATTTCTGGGAAGGTCCTATTTTCAGGGGTTTGCTCGAAAATAGGGGTATAAAACCCTAATTTTCAATTTTTTGAAAATTTGCACATATGTTCCTCGATAGAAACCCACAAAGACCTTATGTTTGGTTTGACCTAAAATAGACTTTTGATGGCATTTTTACATGATTTAGCTCAATTTAAGCAGAATGCCAAAAAAATATTTTTGGGTACAACACAAGTCATACCACTTAAGCTCTGCATGACAATCCTAGAGCAAGGTGTTGGTTTTTTGTAATGTCCCCTTCTCAGACGTAATCTATTTAGTGACCATTAGCATATTTTTAGAGTTTCTGTAGGCTAAGTGGTAAGGCAAGGGAACTCCAAGGTTCTTGGAGAATGCAGTGGTGGCAATTCATGGATTCTTGCGTTAGCGTTGAGCTAAAGGGATGCTATTGGTTTGAATGCCATTATGTAGTATTATTGGACTATCTAGGTTTCTCTAAAACTCTTGGAGAGCACACCTATTTTTAGAAAGTCGCCAAAATGACCTCATTTACTGATCTAGTGCCTCCATATCTCATTGGTGTAGTCAGAATGGGATTTTGACATGATTCAAGATTTTTTGTCACAAGAGGTAAAATATTTTAATATTTCACTTAAGTTCTAATGTTTGAATTATTATTTTTATATAACTTAAGTGTTATAACTTTTGGTAAAGTCAAAATATCGCCAAGTTGGATGCCTAGGTTGGAAAAGGGGGGACGTTGCACATGAGAGGGATTATTATTATTTTTAAAATGGCATTTTCGAGAATGGTGAATTATTTTATTATTTTAAATTGTAACATCTCCTTTCAAAAAAGTTATAAAGGAGGCATGGGGTAGCTCATTTGGTCGTGTTGAGAATTGATAATGAAGTGTTGCTGGTTTGAGTCTAGATTCTTCAAGCCTTTGAGGACGAAAAACCTCAAGGTTCATTCTAGTTTGGGAGTTGGAAGCCACTCCCTAGTTGGACTAGTGTGGCTTCATTTCAGGGGTCACCATTGGAGCATATTGGTGAAGTTTCAGTTTTGGTTTTCAGTGATGGATTGCTTTGACGTATTTTACCATTGCTATTGACATATTTCTACCTTTCAGCATGTTGAAGTTGGCTTTTTCCAGAGTTTTGTACCTACTGGCCATACCATTCTAGGTACAGGCCATACCTACCTGTTTGTTGTTGCAAGTTGGAGTTTGTAGAATCTTCTTCTGGGTATTGGCCCATCAAATTTCTCAACAATGTGTTAAGACTGGAAAAACACATTTACTAATTATATCCTTTAGTTTCCAAAATAATTTAATAGAATAGAATAATTATAAAAAGGTGCAGAGTAATAATTATTCTTACAATCAAGAATAATTATTAGTCTGCACCTTTTTATAATTATTATTCTCAACCTTTCAATCAAGAAATCTGCAAATTACAAGTCTTACAATGATAGAGAACAGTGCTACGATGTAAAGAATGAATACTTTTCAATGTTTAACACTCAAATGATGAAGTAAAGGCCAAAAATAGAAAACTAATGCAATGTGATATAAAATCTAAGTTATGTAAATTTTGATCAGCAAATAGAAAACACCATGAAAAGCTTATAACTCCATTAATATACCTCCAATCGAGATGAGACGAAGTGCATTGATCATTTGGAGGATAGGCGCCCAAGTCACAATGAAGAAATAGCTTCAAAAACACCTCCTATTAATTGGCTCGAATTCCAAAGCAAGTTGCTGGAGGAAGTACAGCCTCTCTAGAAAATCAAACACTTCACCATAAAATCTGATATTTTGTAGAAAGGGTCGCCCTTGGCATAGAATTGATAAGCATCAATACCCACAATGAGATTTAAATCATACAAAGACTTGCAAGTGAAAATCTACTTCAGCCATTTAATAGCTAGCAAGTACAAAATTGAAATATACCGAACCAATTTTTTTGTTTTTTCAATTGCAAATTACAATCAACACGCACCTGTTAAGGTTAGCTCTAAACCAAAACGATGCTGAAAGCAACTCTAACCAGAATGTACACCAGGATCCCGATGTGGGCAAGGTGTGAGCATTGGTCAGAGGATCTGAATGCAGAAGCAGAGCTGGGAAGAAACTCTAACCAAGAATGGCGCCAAGTGATGGCGAGCATATGGTCAGAGGATCTTAATTGAAATGCTTATACAAGAACCCTAACCAAGAATGCGTTGGAGAACGACGAGCATGTGGTCAGAAGATCCCTACCAACTAATATGCTGAAATCAAACTCAACACCAAGTATGTGCTACCCAATTGAATATGGAAATGAGGCGACCATTTGGCGGAGATATAAAGAAAATACAATGCAGCTTCAAAATGTAAAGTAATGATTACAAAACATGATAAGCAAGATTAGAGAAATGCTGACAGTACTACTGTTCAACTTATAATATGAAGAGAAATCGCCTGCCAAGAGCATAGAATTAGAACAATTTAGCATGCATCAATTAAGAGGATTCTCCTTGCTTAACAAGAATACCAAGACCATTTACTTCACTCAAACACCAAACTGAAGATTCTGTTTTAGACAGATCTGCACTTTAAAAATTAAACTAGCAACCTAACACCACACTAAAATGATCATATCTCTCTCACAACTCATCCAATTGACGTGAAACGAAATGCAATATACCCTAATGATGTAGGCGACCAAGATAGAGCACTGAAAACTAATCAAAAGACCCCATATTAATTATGCACGAATTTCAAGGCAAAGTCAAATGGTACGACCCTCAAGGAAGGGCAATTTGCCTTTAAAAATTCCAGCCTTCACTAAAAAATCTGCAGCTTAGGGAAAAGGGTCGCCCCTCACAGACAAAGAGATTTATGAAACGCCCAAAATGATTTCTTTTGTATTTTTTGACTTATGAATAAAAACAACAATCTGCTGTAAAGAAAATGCAATTCCAGAATCCCACTAATATGTATAAAACTGAATTACAAAGCCACACAAAGACTAAAATGCAGAAATCTCACAATAAATCACTCAACTACATCTACCTCATCACTAGTCGCTATATCTCAAGCAAGAAGCAATGCCAAGCTAGGAGGCTTACATTCCTCGAAGCAATCCCACAGCCAATCCGGCAGCATAACATTCCTGTAGACAAAAGATGACCAAGTGAAGACCCCAGATGCCCTTTTATAATTTGTGAAGACCCTTCCAGAAGCTTCAAGAAACCCTAATTCTTTTCCCTCCAAGAAAAAGCGTCACTTTCTTGAAGGCTTCAATTTTGACTTTAATGAAATTCATCTCTTCAATATAGGCGTCCAACCTAAGGCTTTAATTTGACCTTAATAATTATAAAATTACCTCAATGATGGCGCCACCCCTTTAAGACCACCTTTTAATACAACATTAAGTTAAGAGATTATGCCAAGGGGGTAATATAACATTAAAATATAATGTTATTTAAATGAAATGAACTTATCTCTCCGAAAATGCATCCCAAGGCCAAAATTGAACAAACCAACTGAGTCGACTGAAGAGGAAAGCCAACTGTGCCGAGACCAACAGGACCACTACCAGAAATAGAATTTACTAAAAATAGTAAATTCCAGAAAGTGCTCAGAATACCAAGAAAATTACATCACCGCGAAGCCCACAGAAAACCCAGAAGGAATCCACAGTTCAATCACCAATTCGCGAGCAACAACAATGTCCACACAAGAAACCCTAATCAAACCGTCTGAGTAGCCTAGAGGTCTCTAGAATAGGCCAATGGTCATCGAAGAAGATCATGCTCGAGAAGGGGACATTACTAAAATTGAAAATTATCACCAATTTCACCACGATGAAGCTCTATATGCACTTCTGAATGAAGCAAACTCCCAAATGACCATCTAGGGAACCATAGTTTTAGGCCCGAAGAATGGTGTAAATGTTAAGCTCCCCCTTAGCCGGGTTCTGAAATCAATTCATTAGCATAACTTTACATTATTTTCCAAAGATAATCAATTCTTCAAATAGCAGCAATATATAAGTTTCAATTGGCAAATGAAACAGTTCAAATTCCAAGAAGTTGAATCATTTCAACTTCCAAGAGGGATGCCACCTTTAAGCATTTACTTTTTGAAATAATAAAACATTATTCAATTTCCCTTATTGGCGTCCATTTCCATATTGCAACAATAAAGCATTTATTTAAATCATTAAATGCTCAACATGACCCCTTAATGACCCCTCTTTAAAACAACATGAAGTTATTAAGCCTAGGCGTGGTACAACGGAAAAACATGAAATTGACTAAGTATAAAACTTAGTCCATGGAGATAACCAAAACCAATGCCAATATTGAAACTGATGGATAGCAAGATGACTTGAGCTGAACAGCTGATGATGCCACTTGCAAAATTAGACTTACGAAAAATAGCCAATTGTTATAAATAGTAAGTTCACATCAAAACCAACAGAAAACTGAACTGAGTTGGAAGGAAGACTTATTGAAAGTGGAAACCCTAAATTTTGCAGAACTAAGTAGCCTACGGATTCCTTGAAATAAGCTAAATCCAAATGAAGAGCGTATGGCCAAAATGGGGACATTACATATCATAATTGTAAACCAAAGCTATACTTGCGATAAACAACTTATTCCCTAAATGTATTGACTAAGATGGTTGTTGCAGCATCACAAGAATCAAGGTAACAATGGTTGGAAACCCCTTATCGATTAACTATCCCATCGCTAAATTCTATTGGAATAAATGGTGCACAAATTGACAAAGATTAGTAAAGCCAACATTAGATGAATAATCAAGGAAGTATAAAACAAATACTACTAGTGAGAACAAGTATCCATTAGTAAAAGATAACTTATTTATTTCTCATGAAACTATTAATGATACCATCTTATATTCCAAACAATATTTGATCGCACAACCAAATATATAAGGAAATTACACACTATTACCTTAAGTAATAATGTTCAATACCATATAATACAAGTGAGAACAATCACCTATTAATAGAGATAACATATTTAATTCGGATCAAACTTATTTATATATATAATACCATACAATTTTCACCGAATAAAAGACTATATAAGGAAATGACTTTCTATTGCCTTAAATACATAACCCTCAAGGGATAATACCTAACACGTAAACTATGATGATTACTAAACTTACTTGATAATCTTTCACAACAAAATAATAATATAATCATTTACTTCATTAATTTCTTCGTCAAAAAAACCAATTGTGTAAAATAAAATATTAGAAGTTATATATTCCAAGGATGCATTTCTATTGAATTTAGATTCCTTTCCTAATGAGTTATTCATTAAATACTTCTCATGGTAAACTACCGAAATCCACAAGAAAAGTTTAGAATGAACAATAGCAAGGTCTAAAGTTACTATCAACTTTATAAAACAACCAAATCAACAATAATTTCTAATAATCATTATTGAATAGAATCTTAAATTAAGCCAACACCATTTTGGTTCTACTTTGAATTTACTTTAAAAAAAAATG
Source organism: Sequoia sempervirens (assembly GCA_007258455.2). NCBI lineage: Eukaryota > Viridiplantae > Streptophyta > Pinopsida > Cupressales > Cupressaceae > Sequoia > Sequoia sempervirens. Next base: position 89,040,113 of record VDFB02270651.1, read on the forward strand.
CTAAAAACTCGACCTGTGTTACCTATATTCCACTCAACCCTTTTTGCAAAGAAGACTTTTAGTGACCCTCAACTTAAATATTCATATAGTAATCATATCAACATCAGGTTCTGACTGTAAGATTAACCAACTTTTCCTAAATGATGCAATCTTTTGATAAAATCGAATTAGGAGAAACATCATTCAAATATAATTAAATCTAATTCTTATGAAGGCACTTTTTTGTAACGAATTTATTATTTTAGAAATTGGAAAATACTATAATATATAATATTCATAAAGAAAAATAAAAGCTTCAAATTATAATTTAATAACTTGAGATAATTTAGATTAAAGAACAGACTTACCTATCCTGGGTGGCAGAAAGAGAGAAGAGTTACAGGACTTGGACCTTTCAGAGTTATGCAGTACCTGTCTACGTGCATACCAGGAGCTTTTACACATCATATCCTGCCCTTCTTGTCAGCCTCTTTTGAATAAGTTTGTCGTAAAAGGAAGTTATCTTTCTAGTTCCAAAAGTTGCATGCAGAATAAGATCACAACATATTTGATAATAAGATTTTAGGGATCTTTTAGTAATTGTATTAGGCAGAAGAAATGTAAGATTTCCTAATCCTTAACAACATTCTTCCTGCCAATGATCGGATAGAATGCTATGATGCACAGACCCGAGTTATGAATGAGAAATTCAACTATTTAATAGGCTATGAAATGCCATGGCTACAAAATCTCACCCAATCATTTATCCTATGCAGGCATTTACGCCACTAAACCTAATACCAAGGATGCTTATATCAAGTAAACAAACAAATGAACTCTACATTTCTCAACCGATTTCCAGATCTATTGAACTTAGAATAAGGTAACAATATTAATATCTCAGCGATAGGAAATATTAGCATGCATACAAAAGAATGCGTTCCCCAATGATACAGTCGATTTGCACCACTTTGTTTTCAACATACTCCAAAGGGGCACCTTCAACATAACACTTCTAATATCACTGTTGAAGATTTTTCTATCAAATAGAAGAGACAAGAGATACTTGCTGATGGGTGTTTTATGACTTCACCAACACAGAATAAAGTTTCCAACGGTCACTCTATTCTCTCTTGATCAAAATCTCCTGCACGCTAAGATTGCGAAAGATCATGCATTCAACTCCAAGGTTCCTTTATGTAGTGGACGTAGACTCAAATGGCTTAATGGGATTTGCTGGTATTTTAAGGGGACTTACACAATTGTTCACTCAAAGAGAAAGGGATTTTCCGGATTCGGAAGATTTGTCAGTGAAGCTCGAATTTCCTAAGCTAACCAGAAAGCATTGAATTTGAATGGCTGCAGGGATTAAAAATATTATAATCTACTCTAGGCGCGGGGTTTGGCGATCAACTCTCATAGATTTCAACCAAGCCTTGCTTTGCCTCACCTCAGACAACTTCCGCAAAACTGGTGCAATCTTCAAAGGGGGAACTAGAGATATTCAAATTACAATTCAACATGAAGACACCATCACAATTACACATACCAACATGTAAATCATAACCGAAGTTAAGTTCAAACTATTCCAGTTGACCACACAAGGCGAACCCACCATCAGTGAGCCTGCTAGTGGTATGGATTAGCGAAGCTTGCTCAAGTCAACCACCACATTCCACAACTATCTACTTGTATGAAATAAAATCTATTTTACTCTATCCAAGTTCTACTTTAAGATTCTATGTGAATTAGAAGGACGAAGAAATCTTGCTAGCTACCCACAAGAAAAGATGAAATCACAAGCAATGACAACTCTCTTTATTATGGTATTGTTCGCAACAATCTCTTGTAAAGTATTCAATTGAAAACTTTCCTTCCTCTTTCTATCAACCTATGCTATGCTATGTCTCTCTCTCTCCTCCTATGCTATCAACTCCTATCTATATACACAAATGAGGGGGGATGCCCCTTTTATAGTTGACCCAGTCCAATGAACGACTCAGATTGAAATACAGTAAGCGGCTCAGATTGAGCCACATAAGCCCTAGTCAAGATTTGCCCTAAAAAATGTCAGAAAGTGGAGGAGTGGGGTAATAAATGAGCACATAATGCCCACTCTCTCCCTTTGACCACTATGAGCATTTAATGCCCACCATCTTCCAGAAGATCCTCATCTAGAAATGTGTTCCCGTTGTCCTTCTCTTTGACTGCAAACTCGATGAATTTGGCCAACACTGCCTCAACCTCCTAAATTGAGATGGGTGGAATATGGTTGAGCTGAAATTCAAGCACCGTGATTGCTTGCCCTTGCCGAGTACATGATTTTCCCCAAGCAACCAAGGCTTCCTGAGTGCTTTGAATGTTATTGGAGAAGGTCAAAATATTCTCAAAATCTACCTGGGCAAATGACCTTACATTCGAAAAGAAAGGCTCCAATCTGCGCTTTAGGCCATCCGCAATCACTTCCTTTGGGGTCAACCTTTTAGCAAATAATGCTTCAAGTGTGTTAAAGACTCCCTCTTGAATATTTCCCGTGGCCTTTCTAACATTGGCTGATTCTGCCTGAGCTGCATTGAAGAAGCCTCAACCTGTGACTGTTGAGGAATACCAACTGGGGAAGTCATGTCTATCTCCCTCCTGAATCACTCCTCCTTCTACCAGAGTTTGTACGGGCATATGCATTAAGGCTGCCAAGTGAGGGACAATCCTATCCTGATAAATGTGGGTTTCACTCCAGGTTAGATCAACATTACCCATGCATGTCAGAATACTGGAGGCCTGCTGAAAAGAATGAGCGAGGTCCTCCATGAACTTTTCTGCCTTTGTGCGAACATTGCCAACCCACTTATCTGCTTCCTGAGCCATCTTCTTCAAATCCTCCAGGCCACTAATTGATTCCCTCAGAAGTACAACTGGAAGATCAACTGTTGGATTTTCCTGTCGACACGGACGGGCTAAGTGCTGCACATAACCGATCAATGTCCTATGTTCTTTCTTCAATCTTTTGTACTTTCCTTCTGTTTGAAGCAACCTATCCTTCAGAGCCTGATAGGAGCTATCACACTCCTCAGTTATTTGAGCTCTTGTAGGGCAACCTAACTCCACAGTAGTGATCACATAGTTTTTTAGGGACAGCCTCATCCTGGTCACACTCCTCTTTGGGAACAGCCACATGGAGTGTGCGAGAACCATATTTATCTGCGGATATTTTCGAGAACTTCTTGGCCCTCTTCTTTTCTGGTTGCTTGCCGATTCTGCTGAGGAATTCTTCCATCTCCATTGTCGGGTCAGTCTCCTCCTTAGAATCTTTTTTCATTCTCTCCCTAAGCCAATTTGGCACTACTTGCTGCGGGTCACAAACAATAAGCAACTGTTCCTCTCTTGCTTCCTCTTCATGCACTTCTTCTCTAGCAATGTTCTGCTAAGGCTCATCAATCTCCATTTGTTGAACATTGTCTCCTGAACCTTGAGCCTCCTGCCATGTAGCATTCTCCTCTTCTAATGTTGTCTCAATCATCTACTAGAACTGGGTGTTTGTTGCCGTCTCCTCTTCTTCTTCCTGCTGATTTTCTCTCCCAGGAGCATTGACATTTCGACTATCTGGCTCTCGAAGAGGTGGTTGGTTTACCTCCTGAAACTCTTGCTGCTCGTTCGATCTATTTCTTTGGCTCCCAATCAATGACACCTCCTGCACACTCGAAGAGCAAGTCTGCGATGGCATAGGTGATGCTTCCTCTACCCTCTAAGGCACCTGCTGAACCTGTACTCCTCTTCGCAGTTTTGAAGCTTGGGTGACCTGTTTTCCTTTCCTAGCTGTTGGCGGCCTCTGGTCACCCATTAAATTATAAGTGAGGGGGATTGATCTGCTTTTAAGTCTACTCACGTGCCTCTCCACCCAATTCCTTGTGAATGTCAAAACTAGTATGCATAATGTGTGTAAGTCCGTAATCTCTGGTTCAAACCAATTCGGTAGTGTGACCGCTGTGTTTCTTATTGATTCAAAATCCAGCTGCATAACATTCACGTCCTTATCTACTTGATTTGGAATTGGAATAATCTCACATTCTTTAATCATCTTCAGGGTTATTCTAGTAAACATTCTTCTTCTAACTTCAACATCATCCACTGCATTAGCCCAGAAGTCCTCAATATGTGGCTTGTGCCTATAATCCACACCCTGCACCATTTTGATATTGTTGTAAGGATCAAAATCTTGCCTACTGGTGTGGTATGAACGGTCGAAAAACTATAGTTCATCTTCAGCTTCTCTGGTTGCCTGCAGGGATGGACAAACCTCATTTGAATTCCCTATGGTGATAGATAAGTCCAACCCTCCTTTCTTCTTCCTTTTCTGAATTCTATTATAGGTAGTGAGCTGCCTAGATACTTCTAACATTACCATTCTATCTGTGGGGTATCTTGGCAATCTATATGGATATGACGTGAACCCCTGTAGCCTGATATAAGTGAACTTTGGAAATTGGATAAACCAATATCCATATTCTTCGATCAACTCCTGAGCCTCTTTAGATATCCTCTGTGGAGTCCTCTGCTGAAGAGCCCCTGCTATGTGCATGGTGAAGGCATCGTTCACTCTTTTGTAGTTGGAGGTATTGCTCAAGTGCAATTGTGGGCAAGCATCGTAAATTTTCAAATGTTCAGGACCACACCCAATTGGCTCCTTATAGGTTATTCCCCTATACCTAGTCATTAGAGCCAGCATATATATCACATATGAGCTCATGTAGAACGTCTTAGTTCTCCTCAAATTTCTGAATTGCTCATCCAAATTGTCACTTATCATGCTTGCCCAGTCTACATAGTCTTTCCCTTCCAGCACAATCCCGATGTAGTAAAACATCCATGGCTCGAAGATGTATGATTGAGGGCTTCCACTGACTCGACGGAATATCATTATCAAATCATAGTACTCTTGCTTCACATCATTCGAGATCAGATGCTTGGGGAGCCTAGTGCGAGGGGGCCTGGGCTTCTACATCCAAGCAAAATTTATCATTCCAGCACATCTCTCGAAAGAAGCGTACTGAAATATGCTAACCAATTTTTTGCCACAATTTTTACACAATAACCAACACTTGGCCAATTTGATTAGCGTTAGCGCCAAAACCAGAACTCTATCAAAGCAACTCTAACCAAGAATGCTCCCTAAAACCACTGAAGGAAGAGGGGTGGGCATATGGTTAGAGGATCCCTAGGATCAAATAACTCAACAACTGAAATTGCTTACAACTGGAAATGTAAAATAAACTCAATGCCAAGAATGTGCACACAAGATCCCTTTGAAAGCGAGGTGCTAACATATGGTGGAGTAATTATTACAAAACTGAAATAAACTTAGGCAGTGAACCAACCATGAAATATTTCCGCTCAACCACTTAAACAATGGGGGGAAAACTACAAACAATTCAACTAATTCATCCATTGCGGCGGGCATCCACTCATGAGTGAGAATTCACCAATTTTTCAGTGGGTACAATGAGAGAATTAGCAAGTTCTTTTTTCCACATTGGCGGTAAACCATCCAGGGGTTACAGTGAGATAATTAAATACAAATAAAGCAGCAATTAAACGGACTGAAACAGTACTACTGTTATCAGCCTTACAATGAAGAGAACTACTGCAAATTATAAGTGTTAAATTTTGTATAATCAATGTACATTGAAGAGAAAAGATCTCACACTTCCAAACTTTTCAATCACTTAAAATTAAGCCAAAATTCTAACTAATGATGAATCTAATATAAAACCAACAAATTGAGATTTCTTACCAGTAATTAGCCATCAATAATTTATTCTTAACTTCATCTCCAAAGCTCCTGTCTTCTTTAAAAAGACTGCTCAAGAATTAGCAGCAAAGGTTTCCTAGAAATAATGCATAACTTGGAAAGAATTAAGTCTGATTTGTAAATGCCAACAATTTAGAATGCAGACCAACAACTTCACAATAACCAAATGGATTATAACTTCTTCAAACTTGCTCCAAAATGCCCAAGATTGAAAGCAATGAACTCTAAAGTAAGGCGTCCAACCAACAAGTGTTAAACAAAGCCAAACTCATAAAGAATAAAGGCACATATGTCAATAACCACTTAATGAGAATGGTACGGCCCTAAGAAGAGTGCGACCTCTCTAGAAAAGTGGAGAGCTCACAATAAAATCTGAAAATTTGCATAATAGGGCGCCAAAAGCATAGGAATCCATGGGACAAATACCCATGACCAAATTAAAATCACCCAAAGAGCTGCCAATGAAATTCTACTTCAGCCATGAACGAACCAGCAAGCTCTAAACTGAAAAATAACATCAATTTCTCCAACAATGAAGCTCAATGTGCACTTCTGAATTAAGCACACTCTCAATCCATCATCTAGGGAAGCATAGTTTCAGGCCCGAAGAATGAGTAAATTTGTTAAGCTTTCCCTTAGCCGGATTCTGGATTTCAAACCAACAGCATAATTTTACAATATTTTCCAAAGATCAGAATGAATAAGCAAGGTATCAATAAATAGGCTCTTCAGTTGGAAAATGAATCAACATGAAACTCCCACAAGAACCCCTTCAGCTTCTCCAAGGGACACCACCTCTCATGTTGCACTTTATTTGAATTATTAAAACATTAATCATCTCCCTTTAGGCATCCATTTACAATTTGCACAATAAAACATATAATATAAATATTAAATGCTCAAATCAACCCCTTATGACCCCTTTTTAAAAACAACTTGAAGTTGTTGCCTAGGCACAAGGTACAAACTCAAATTATAAAATTTGCTAAGTGTTGAAACTCAGATCAAAGGAGAGAAATAAGCCAAAGCCAAAAACCAACGCCCAAACTGATTCTGCTAGAAATAGAATGATGACCTGCGCTGATGTTGCAAATGTTGCCACTGCCAAAATTAGGCTTACTAAAAATAGCCAATGCCAGAAGTAGTAAGTTCGCTTCAAAACCATCATAAAGGCAAACTGAACAACCGAACTGCAAGGGATTGAACTACTACCAAACAAATATTGCCAAAAGATAGACTTGCTAAAAATAGTGAATTGCTATAAATAGTAAGACTGCACAACAACCTCTGAAGGCCAACTGAGCAATGTCTGAAAGAGGAAACTGTAATTTTCTACTTCAGCCTAGCCTACGGATTTCTGGAAATAGGATAAATGCAAATGAAGAGCGTAGGGCTAAAATGGGGACATTACAGTCCGCCCTTCCCAAAATTGCTTGTCCTCAAGCAATGCCACCACACTCGAAGGAAACAATTTGATCCTCACTATGCCAAGTAGCATCCCAGGGTCCCAAATCCATTTCCATATAGGCCCATCATGCGGACAGTGCACCACTCTTATCACAGAAACATGACCAATATCACAGGATTGCATTGCACTCCTTCCAAACACGTGGCTTAAACGGATTGTCCTGGAGGAACTGAAATCATCGTCTTGCAACATGTCATAACCTGTAAACTCTGAGGAGTCAAAAACAACAATCCCACAATCTGATACATTCTTGAGCAATAAGAGAAAAAGTCTTCTCAACTCAAAGACATTCTCCTCATCATAACTCCTTATAACATCAAACAGAATCACATCAACATATATGACTCTTCCAACACTTCTTGCAAAGAGAAGAGCAGCTCCTTTCAACAGATCCTCCATCGCAACCTCAAAACTTTGTGAAGATGTATAGTGCCTTCTTTGAAACAAATTGATATAATTTTGATAAATGCAAGGAAAACTTACAAATTTCACCTCTTGAGTCTCTAACTGGTGAATCCAATCAGTTACTAACTCGCTGCCCCAAACATTGGTATAGGAGAAAATGCATAGAAGACCATTGTTGAGCATTAGAAAACATCCCATACATAAATTTTGGCTGCACTGAAACAATCTTTTTCTGATTTGAGGCTCAAAATCAGTCCTAATAGTAGCTTGGGAGGTCAGAAAATGGAAACACCAACCAACTAATAGGTCTGATTTAGACATTTTGAAATCTGATTTATGAGAAATCAGCATCCCAAACAATAAGCAGTAGCTGCAATATGAAAAATCTCCAGCAAAATAAGCACATCTGCTCTTGAATAAGGCTGGTGGCACTCCTATCGAAGGTCCCAACGCCACCATAAACCAACTTTTGATCATATTTCCTTTTCAGAACACCAATTTATAATAAAAAATAAAGAAGCAATAACATAGAAAGAAGGGAGCAGCTGACATAAAACATAATTTTTGACACTTATCTCTCCATCCAACCTTCTTTTTATGCATTCCATTCTTCATAAGAAAATATTTGAGATCCCAAATACTAATTTTCAATTGAAGACATTTCCCAACACATAAGCAAATGGTCACAACCACATTCTGAATATTATATGCTGGTTTATCCCCTATAAAATTTACAGTATTACCTTCTTGCAAAGTAATGCCAGGATCCCAAACTAACAACCATGAAGAACCACTTCTCAAACGGAGAATTGCTCTCACACGAATCCTTTGATTTGCTCGTTCCATCTGAATTGCCACTTCTTGAAACTCCAAGAAGTATTCAACCAACCTTTGTTCGTTCAAGAGATCGAATCCAGAATCTTGTGATATGACTTGCCAGAAAGATTCCATGAATCCTTCATCAAATACAATTCTGAAATCAAACACTCTAAGAGAAGATGGAGATGTACTAAAATCTGACAAGAGCCTCACAAGCATCCTCATGAAAAAATAAATTAAACCTTTATCAAGAAACCCATCAACTCTTTGTTGATGAACAATAAGAATGCCTTCATTTCTTTGTGCTTCTAGAGTTATGAATTCTTGCTGAGTGGGTGCACTAGGAGCAGCAGAGATTCAACTTCATGCAACTCTCGTATCAACTCTCCAATGCTAGAAGACAAAATTAAATTTCCTCCTTCAATAATCTCTGAATCAATTCCTTCATCAATATCAAAAAGAGGATTAACATAAACCTTACTAGCACCTTCTTCATACAAGAGATTGTCAAAAGCCTAAAAAACTTGAGAATTTGAATGCTTTGGTCTCTCAAGGCAGCATTCCAAATCATATGTTTCTTGTATGAAATCAAAATCATCAAGAATTACTTGAAGCTCCTCTTTTCTTCTTTTGTTTTCTTGCTCCCATGAATACTGAACAACAAAAATCTGATTCTCTGCTTCAATTAGAGTCTCATGCACTTCTTGCAACTTCGCTTTGGTAAGATCATTCCACTCAAATGCCTTGTCAACAATATTGGCCCCTATGTCTTTGTCACGAATGATGTGCAAAAGACTAGATTTAATTTCCTTGAAGGCAAATTTAATGGACTTCATATCATCAATGGAAATGCAACATACAACTTCTCCCCTAGGCACACTATGAATCAAATGTTCTACTTGCCTATGAATTCTATCAAGTTTTGACAAAACTTGAATACCATTATCAGGAATGTGTGAACTTGAGCTGCAATCATTAAATACTGGTTGAGATGGTGTAGAACAACTTTGATGGATAAATATTTCAAAAATGGTTTGAACTGTACTCCTCAACTTGTCTCGCATGTAATGAACATTCTTCATCATTCGATCCATAGTGCCTTTCAATTCCTTAGCTTTCTGCCTTAGCTTGATTTCCGGTGAAGAGAAATCCGCCTTATAACTACTAGAAGCTTCTCCTTCCATGTTGTCTTCTACACATGATTCAAAAGAATTGATCAAATCAGCTTTGAAGTGGGAAGAGACGTCAACTTCCTCTTTCTTCTTCTCCTCCTTGACTTGACTTTCAAACCAACATTCTCTAGAATTTTGAAGAAGCAAATTGCTGATTGAACACATATCTTCTACTAACCGAACTTCTCCTTCATTTGGATCTGCACTTATGGCCTCTTCATGCATCTCTGTTTCAACTTTTGTTTCCAAAAGTTCTTTATTTGAATCTTCAACATGAGGCTTCTTAACACAAGTCAACTCACTGTTCTCCTCTGTGGAAAACAAGACTACCTCACTAGTCTTCAAGGCTTCCACTGACACATTACATTCTTCTACAAAATGCTTGGATGAGTTCAAATCCGTAGATACCCCTTGAACTCTTGCATTGTCTTCAAAGGGATTCGAACTTTCATCCTCTCTTTAGCTTCAGAAATCTCCTCTTTGTTCACAACAGTCTTCTTCAAAAATGGTTTCAACTGATCTTCACATTGACTGAAAATTTCTTTAACTAACAAATCAACAGTGGGAGAAATCTGCTCTTCACGTTTATAAGCATCCACGAGAATATTTTGGACACTTTTAGGAAGACTATTAGCTTCTTTAATTGTAGAGATTAAAACATTCATGACAGCAACAAACATACTCTCTTCTTGCTCACTCTAGGTCAAGGTGAAGAGATAATTAAACAAGTGATATATCTGATTCTCCATCCCCAATTCTATCAATAAGATGCAAGCACTAATTTTAGAAAATGTCTTTAAAGCAGCTGCTCTTCTTGGAAACAAGCTACTACCAGTTTCATCCAAATCTTGAAAAACTTTCCACTATCATCTTGAATATGATCTTCATAGTTTCGTCATCATAGGGCAACTGGGGAATTACAATTCTTATTATCTCCATGAAACAAGAAGAAATCGGCAGCTTGGTTTCATCATCAAGATGCCCCAACCAATAGGGCTGATTCAAAGAATTCACAGCAGGAGCTAGTGCCAACTCCATTTTCTTTGAAGGTGATGACTTCACTCGTCTCAAACATTGTTCTAACAAATGAAGAATGTTTTCTTCATTTTCTCTTGACTGAAATTCTTTACCAAGTCTCTTTCCAGCCATAAAGAGATTCTTTGCCAACTTCATCTCTTCTTCATTAGCCATGCCTAAATACCAACTTCTGGATACCCCAAGGAGCTGAACTAGAATTTGCTTTGACTGGCGGTGTAGTACTGGAGATCTCTGTCACTCAACTGCCTAAATATGAAGCTCTGATCACAGGATGGTAGGATCTTCTGCTCTGATACCATTGAAATATGCTAAGCAATTTTTTGCCACAATTTTTACACAATAACCAACACTTGGCCAATTTGATTAGCGTTAGAGCCAAAACCAGAACTCTATCAATGCAACTCTAACCAAGAATGCGTTCTAAAACCACTTAAGGAAGAGGGGTGGGCATATGGTTAGAGGATCCCTATGATGAAATAATTGAACAACTGAAATTGCTTACAACTGGAAGTGTAAAATAAACTCAACGCCAAGAATGTGCACACAAGATCCCTTTGAAGGTGAGGTGCTAACATATGGCGGAGTAATTATTACAAAACTGAAATAAACTTAGGCAGTGAACCAACCATGAAATATTTCCGTTCAACCATTTAAATAGTGGGGGGAAAACTACAAACAATTCAACTAGTTCATCCGTTGCGGCTGGCATCCACTCATGAGTGGGAATTCACTACTTTTTCAGTGGGTACAATGAGAGAATTAGCAGGTTCTTTTTTCCACGGTGGCGGCAAACCATCCAGGGGTTACAATGAGATAATTAAACACAAATCAAGCAGCAATTAAACGGACTGAAACAATACTACTGTTATCTTCCTGACAATGAAGAGAACTACTGCAAATTATAAGTGTTAATTGCTGTATAATCAATGTACATTGAAGAAAGAAGATCTCTCACACTTCCAAACTTTTCAATCACTAAAAACTAAGCCAAAATCTGAACTAATGATGAATCTGATATAAAACCAGCAAACTGAGATTTCTTACCAGCAATTAGCCATCAATAATTTGTTCTTAACTTGATCTCCAAAGCTCCTGTCTTCTTTAAAAGGAGTGCTCAAGAACTAGCAGCAAATATTTCCAAGAAATAATGTATAACTTGGAAAGAACTAAGTCTGATTTGTAAATGCCAACAATTTAGAATGCAGACTAGCAACTTCACAATAACCAAATGGATTATAACTTCTTCAAACTTGCTCCAAAATGTCCAAGATTGAAAGCAATGAACTCTAAAGTAAGGCGTCCAACCAGCAAGTGTTAAACAAAGCCAAACTCATTAAGAATAAAAGCACATATGCCAATAACCACTTAATGAGAATGGTACGACCCTAAGAATAGGGTGACCTCTCTAGAAAATTGGAGAGCTCACAATAAAATCTGAAAATTTGCACAATAGGGCGCCATAAGCATAGGAATCCATGGGACAAATACCCATAACCAAATTAAAATCACCCAAAGAGCTTCCAATGAAATTCTACTTCAGACATGAACGAACCAGTAAGCTCTAAACTAAAAACTAACATCAATGTCTCCAACAATGAAGCTCAATGTGCACTTTTGAATGAAGCACACTCTCAATCGACCATCCAGGGAACCATAGTTTCAGGCCCGAAGAATGGAGTAAATTTGCTAAGTTTTTGTCATGTCCCCTTCTAGTTGACATCTCTCGGAGCACAGGATTAGCCTATCATACGACCCTCATAGGCTGATAGATTGGATAGAGGGTCATGTTGGAGCTTGGCTCAGCTTCAGTTGGCAGTTCTTGATCAGTTGGCTTCCGTTTAGGCTCCTTCAGACACTTCTTGCAGAAGTTGCTATTTTTAGCAGTTATTGGCAGTCAGCGTGGGACCCCTGCTATTTTTAGCAGCATGGATGAATTATGTTCAGAATCACTTCTTCAGTTGACAGCTTCAGACGGCTCGAGCATCGGGTTAATATTGAAGGAGATATTAATATTTAATTGAATTAATTAAATATTAATTATTTGGCGTTATAATATAAAGTTATAATATTTTATTATAACTTAAGTGATTTCTGTTAAGGGGGTCGCCATCATCAGAAGGGGCCAATTGGCAATTATATTTTATAATAAAAAATTACGCTGAAGACTATGGAAATATTAAAGGAATAAAAAGTTCGAATTTTAATGATTCCCTATTATTGTGGAAATCGCACTTTTCCAGTGTATAAGCCATTTGCATTGGGAATCGAGCCATTATGCATATTGAAGTATTGAAAATTGATCAAGTTTGGTCTGAGCAAGAAGCTTTAGGGTTTCAGTCTCGAAATTCATTGGGGAACGAGCCATCTCCATTGAAAGCAGTTTAGAGGGTGTGAGATATCACCTGATCTATTGTCAGCACAGAGGTTTCTTCATCCAGAAGAGATCATTGAACTTCAGAGATTAGTTATTTACAGAGTTTCAACATAGGTTTTCATCTGGAAAGCATATTGCAATCAAGGCGCCTATTTTCTTCAAATCCAGAGGTTTCAGAGGAGGCCGTACCTTTTTATTTATTGCTGCTGCTGTATTCTGGCCGTACATTTCTGTACCTGGCCGTACCACTCAAAGGAAGCCGTACTTATTGTCTTCAGAGCAAAACGTCTCCAGTTTTGGCAGTCTGATTCCATTATCCAAGGCGCACATTCTTCTGGCAGTGGATTCAAGGGAAAGTGATTTAATACCTCAGCCGTATCATCATCTGAAGGTCATTCATTGCAGCTGTACTATATTGCAGCAATCAGGTTCTTCAATAAAATTTATTGTCTTTTTACTTGCATGTAGTGAGATATCCATTGTAATCATTTCAAAAGGCTAAATAATAGACTGGCTTCCGTCTTTGCATTAAATACCATTGATATTAGAGTTCATTTATTTTATTGAATTTATTCTTCATTTATTGCAAAAATCGCAATTTCTTTATTTTAAGCAAAAACCTCAAAAATAGTCAAAAAAGCAAAAACAAATAAAAAAAATCATAACAGTCAGCTACAGAGAAAACGGAGAAACAAGGGTTTCTATAGTTTTCCCTTAGCCGGATTTTGGATTTCAAACTAGCAGCATAACTCTACAATATTTTCCAAAGATCAGAATGAATGATCAAGGTATCAATAAATAGGCTCTTCAACTTAAAAGTGAATCAACATGAAACTCCCACAAGAACCCCTTTAGCTTCTCCAAGGGACGCCACCTCTCATGTTGCACTTTATTTGAATTATTAAAACATTAATCATCTCCCTTTAGGCGTCCATTTACAATTTGCACAATAAAACATTTAATATAAGTATTAAATGCGCAAATCAACCCCTTATGACCCCTTTTTAAAAACAACTTGAAGTTGTTGCCTAGGCACAAGGTACAAACTCAAATTATAAAATTGACTAAGTGTTAGAAACTTAGTCCAAAGGAGAGATAGAAGGCAAAGCCAAAAACCAACGCCCAAATTGATTCTTCTAGAAATAGAATGATGACCTGAGCTGATGCTGCAAATGAAGCCACTGTGAAAATTAGAGTTACTATAAATAGCCAATGCCAAAAATAGTAAGTTCGCTTCAAAACCATTAGAAAGCCAAACTGAACAACCGAACTGCAAGGGATTGGGTTGCTACCAAATAGATACTGCCAAAAGATAGATTTGCTAAAAATAGCGAACTGCTATAAATAGTAAGACTGCACAACAACCTCTGAAGGCCAACTGAGCAGTATCCGAAAGAGGAAACTATAATTTTCTGCTTCAACCTAGCCTTCCGGATTTCTGGAAATAGGCTAAATCGAAATGAAGAGTGTAGGGCTAAAATGGGCACATTACACGTACATCCTTTCAACCCTCTCCTTTGTTCTGTATATCTTCCTCTCGGAAGTAGGAATTCCAAACGCCTCTTCGATGGCTTCAGGGGTTAGATTGGCAAACAATTTTCCATCAGGGGAAACAATAGTCCTTCGCTCTGACCTTTAGCAGTTGGCGCATTCCGTGATCAACTTTGGACACTGAATGGCTGGTGGAAAACCAACACCTATATAAAGTCCACTCTTCATAATTTGATGCGCTGTGATTGATGAAGGATGACTACCTAGCCCATACATTCGACCTTTGAGTGCTCCAAGGTTGTATGAACCTAGGTTCGTGTCATTCAGCTCTCCCAACCTTGATGTAAACTTGGATTCAGGAATAAATGTCTTGCTGAACTTCTTTATTATTGCTTGCTTGGATACGTTCACGTTGCTTGACTAAGCATTGGCAGCCTTGCTTGCAACTTTGTTGACCCTTTCAGATGCTCCTGCGCTAGCTTCAGCCATCCTACAAAATCAAAGATAGGTATTAAAATTTAAACTTAGAAAGTAAATCAGCTCGGGATAGCTAAAATGTGGAGCAAACTTTGAAAATGAGGAGCTTCATTATTAAAATTCTAACTCCAAACCTCAACACTTTTTCCAGCAGTATAATTTCTGACACTTAGAAAAAGTTCACCGAAGCTTGTTGATGACCAGGGTTACTCGGGGACGCGTCCCCCCCCCCAACTCCCCCGCCCCAAATCCCTGTCCCGGTTCCGCGGACGTCTTGGGTACCAGGGGACGGCAAGGGGACCGGGGGGGGGGCGTCTCCCTTTTTTGCCAAAACACGGGAAATGTCCTGGGGACGGGGGTACGCCGTATCTTGAAAAGAACCAGACTAATTTTTCCCAGTTTTTCCAATATAGCAACTCAACAAACAAGAACCCGTTAGGGTGAGTTCAATCAAACTAGTAGTTACAAATAACTCGTTGCCAAGAATGCGCACTCAATCTCAACAAGAGAGAGGCTATCATATGGCAAGAGGGTCATTAGTACCTTAAATCGAACTGCAACTGAAAGTAACTCTAACCAAGAATGTGTCCAAGATGGACGAACATATGGTCAGAG
The DNA here is from genome assembly GCA_007258455.2 of Sequoia sempervirens. Taxonomy (NCBI): domain Eukaryota; kingdom Viridiplantae; phylum Streptophyta; class Pinopsida; order Cupressales; family Cupressaceae; genus Sequoia; species Sequoia sempervirens. The sequence goes on from VDFB02270651.1 coordinate 89,055,757, forward strand.
GATCTCAATGCATGCTGAAAGGTAACTCTAACCAAGAATGTGTTCAAGATGGATGAACATATGGTCAGAGGATCTCTACCACTTCAAGTGCTGAAAGCAAACTCAAGACCAAGTATGTGCTACCCAATCCAGAATGGAAATGAGGCGACCATATGGCGGAGATATAAAGAAATACAAATGCAACTTCAAAATGTTAAGAGAAATGCTGACAGTACTACTGTTCAGCTTACAATGAGATATAGAATGCCTGCAAGATCAAGGATTAGAGCTCTTCAAATTGCTGCAAGAACAAAGGTGTGTTTCACAAAGCCTTTTATGACTCCCTAACACCAATCCATGAAGAAAATGCAGATTTCTCAAATCTGATATGACAGACCAGCAGATTAATATGCAAAACCAGCAACATAGAACCCTACCAAATTGCTCATAACTCACTCAATTCTCATTCAAATCACATGAGATAAGATGCATAATGATCCTAAGAAGAAGGCGCCCAAGATGGAACCCATAAACTGACTCTAGAACACACTGATAATTTCTACACAAATTTCAAGACACCTCCAGATGGTACAGCCCTGAAGGAAGGGCGATTCCTTTAGATAAAATTCAATTCTTCATTAAAAAATTTGCAACTTGGCAAACAGGGGCGCCCTTGCCAAAGAGACACAAAGAGGCAATACCCAAAATGATTCTTTTTGTATTTTTTGACTTATGAGTAAAAACATCAATCAGCTACAGTGTAATGACAACTCCAGAACTTCACTAATAAGCATGAAACAGAATTACAAAAGCAAAACTCAAGCTACAATGCAAACTTCCTACAAAAACCACTCAATAACAAGCAAACCTCTCCACTAGGCGCTATCTCTCAAGCACAAAGTCGAGCCAAGGCTAGGAGGCATTCATTCCTCGAAGCAGTCTAGTACCATTTCAGCAGCATAACATTACTCAAGATATCGGATGCCAAAATGAAGACCCAAGACGTCCTTTTATAATTTGTGAAGACCCCTCCAGAAGCTTCTAGAAACCCTAATTCCTTTTCCTACAAGAAAAGGCGTCACTTTCTTCAAGGCTTCATTTTTTACTTTAATAAAATTCATCTCTTCAGATAGGTGTTCACTTAGAGCTTTAATTTTGACCTTAATAAATATAAAATTACCTCAATGAGGCGCCACCCCTTAAAGACCACCTTTTTAATACAACATTAAGTTATGAGACTAGGCGAAGGGGGTATTATAACATTAAAATATAACATTTTAAAAAGAAATGAACTTATCTCTCCAAAAATGCATCACAAGGCAAAATCGAACAAACCAACTGAGTCGACTGAAGAGGAAAGCCAATTGTGCCAAGAACGATAGGACCACTGCCAAAAATAGAATTTACTAAAAATAGTAAATTCTTGAAGGTGCTTGGAATGCCAAGAAAAACACACCACTGCGAAGCTCTCTGAAAACCCAGAAAGAATCTGCCATTCAATCAACCAACCATGAGCAATAGCAACCTCCAAAACACGAAACCCTAATTTCACCTTCCGAGTAGCCTACGGGTCTCCGGAATAGTCCAACGGTCAACTGGAAAGATCATGCTCGAGAAGGGGACATTACATATCCCCAACCGGGGACGGCTGACCAGTCCCGGGGACGGAAGGGGGACGGTTGAGCCATCCCTCGATCGTCCCGGGGACGGCCGTCTGTCCCCCGCGTTTTAAAGCACATAAACTTAAAAAAAAAAAAGTGTAAAGTTTTTTAAAAAAGCCCTGCCTACGTTGCATGTGTGGGACCTACTAGTTTGCACTCTTTTATGAAAGAAAAGAGGCCTCTAAAACTTCATTCTATTGATTTTGTTTGTGTGAGCAGCCAAGGGTTTGAGAAGAAAAAAAATTGCAGCCATTGAAGGAGGAGCAGCAGTTTGGAGGAGAGAAGGTTGAAATAGTGTTGTTCGGAGTGCAAATCCATCAAAGAGGTATGCATTTCCTTTCTCTATTCTCATTTTTTCATTTTTTTGCAAAATATGAAGTATACATAGTTTGTTTTTTTTATTTTTTTGCATTTTCAGTCAAAACTTGCATTTTGAAAACAAAAAACATGAGCAGCAGTGAGGGTGGGAGTGATAGTGAAGTTGAAATGCAAGTTAGAAGGCAAACTAGAGAGCAAATAACCCCTATCCAACACCATCCTTCATCAACCAATACCAAAACTATGAAGGACTATGCAAAACACCCACTAGACAAAAAGAAACCATTCCTTCAATTTGTGACAGCCATGGGTGAAAGACAAAACAATTCAGGGGGGAGTAGGGTTTGGTTTTGCCATGTTTGTGAAAAGGAGTTTAGGGGCAGCTACACTAGAGTTAGGTCTCATTTTTTGGGTGAGGTGGGCCATGGAGTTAGAGCGTGTCCTGCATTGACAGATGCACTATTTATAGAGTGCCAAAAAATTTAAATGGAGTGTGATGGTGGGGTTCAAGGTGGGTCTCTTTTCCCAAGTTCACAATCATCTATGCCTACGCCTACTCCTAGTGCTTGTTGGTAGTAGTGTTATCCTAAGAAGAAAGAGGAAGGTGATTGGTAGTGATAAGGCAGCCTCAGTTGAGTCCATGTTTCAAAACCAAGCACGAGAAACCTCTGAATCCTCCATTACCAAATTCTTTTTTGCCCATTCCATTCCATTTCATGTTGCTCGTTCCTCTTATTTCAAACAAATGGTGAAAGACTTAGCCACTGTTGGTCCTTCATTCGTACCCCCTGGAGATCATAAGCTACACACCACCCTCCTAGACAAAGAGTACTCCAAAGTTAATGTGTTAATGGAGGAGATGAGGCAAACATGGATGAGGACGGGGTGCTCTATAGTGATGGATGGGTGGATTGATTGTAGACGTCGCGTCAGCCACTCATCAATGTCATAGTCACATGCCCTGTTGGTTCTTATTTTCTTAGAGCCGTAGATTGTTCAGGGAGACGTAAGGATGCTAACTTCCAATTTTCCATTTTGAGAGATGCCATAGAGGAGGTTGGGGCTGCAAATGTGGTGCAGGTGATCACCGATTCAGCACGTATGTGCAAATCGGTTGGGTTGATGGTGGAGGGTACTTATAGGCACATATTTGGACCCCATGTTGTGTTCATGCATTGAACAATGCATTGAAAGACATAGGGAAGATGGATTGGGTGAAGAAAAGGGTGGCAAAAGCTAGGGAAATTCATATGTTCATTTGCAACCACCACACCTCACTTGCTCTTTTCAGGACATTTTCAAAGGAGTTTCTCAAACTTGTTGATACAAGGTATGCCATTTACTTCATTTTGTTTCACTTTCAATTTGTATTCATAATCTGATTTTGTTTTAAATTTTTATTTTTTAATGAATCATTGAATTAATGAATGTAGATATGCCACATACTTCATCCTATTGGAGAGGATGGTTGAGGTGCATGAGCCTTTACAATTGATGATGGTCAATGCTGAGTGGACTAGATGGCCTAATGCAAGTTCTACTCAAGGAAAGAGCATTAAACAAAAGATCCTCGATGATGATTGGTGGGCCAATGTGAGGTAAGACATATTTGATATTAGATGGCTGAATTTCATATTAAATTTCTGATTTTAATATTTTAATTTTATTGTCCAATGTTCCAACATTTGAAGTTTCTAACATGTCAAATAACTTGTCAACTAATTATTTTGAACTTTTTGTTTGCATTTTGCAGATATATTTGCTCCTTTATCTCACCCATTGTAGATGTCATTAGATATGCTGATACAGACTCTCCTAGTCTTGGAGAGATATATGGGACATTTGACTCTATGCTTGGGAAGATCAAGCAAGTTATTTTGGCAAATGACCCCACTTTGGATTTATATGAGCAACACATTAGGCCCATTGTGACGCGGAGGTGGAATACAATGAACACCCCACTTCATATGGCTGCCTTTGCTCTAAATCCAAAATGGTATGCACCAAGGGATGGTAGGGTGCCTCCATGTGATGATGCTAAGGTTTTAGATGGGTTCACACGGGCCATTGAAAAGATTTATCCAGCCGAGCAAGCTTCACTACTTCGGTCACAATTTCTAGACTTTGCTAATCTTAATGGCCCAAACTTGAGCAAACCACAGGCGAGGTTGGATAGAGCTATATTAGCTCAAGCGAACCCTATTGGATGGTGGACCTATCATGGGAGAGATACACCGCAGTTGAAGATACTTGCCACTCGCCTTCTTGCACAGGTTGCTAGTTCCTCTGCTGCAGAGAGGAATTGGTCCACGTATAGCTTTATCCACTCCTCAAGAGGAATAGACTTACCTCTAGACGAGCGGAGAAGCTAGTGGCTGTTCATAGTGCTCTTCGGCTTCAGGATCGACAGACTCCAGAGTATCGACAGACTCCAGCTCTACGGTGGGATATTGATCCCGAGGATGCGGCTCAGGTAGATGAGGAGGAGAAGTTGAGGGCTTGGTTGGGGTCCCATTGGCTTGAGGAGGAGCATTACAGTGGCAGTGACTCAGAGGATGACTCTGATTTTGATGCAGTTATGAGAGATGATTAGGGGCAGCAGTGCTCTTTGTTTATTTTGTATTCATTATTGACATACGATATTGTATTTTGATTTTCATAGCAAACTAAAACTTTAAAACTATATGGCAGCAATGTAGCCTTTGGGCATTTTGATATAAGTTTATAAATTATAACTTGGAGGTTGTTTCATGATTCTTGTAACTGTATGTTAATTTTGAATGCGTATTGAGTATTCGCATAATGTTGAACACAAATGTTATATGTTAATGTTCTGTAATGTGTATTATGCATGCCTTATTCATGTTATCTATTGAATATTTAAAATTTACGTATATTTTTAAAATTTTCCCTATATTTTTATATAGCCGTCCCCTGCCGTCCCTAATTTTGGCCTCAAAAATCGGAAACTTGGGGACTTGTCCCTCCGTCCCCGTCCCGGAAACTTGGGGTAACCTTGTGTTGATCTGAATTGCTCACTTCAGCAACTTCACCTCAACACTTTTCTTCTCACTCTTAGAGCCAAAACTTCGTAGTTGCAACTGGTGAGAAGAAATGAAAATCTACGTGGCTTAAATAAGTGTGCGAGTGAGTTTATTTCAGCAAGTTCATTAAATTTCTCCTTCCACTACTTTGCAATTTCTAACTTTAGAGAGGTGATTGGCGAGTTGTCACCAAGACGGGCCCCAGTCGTCATAAAATTTTCCTTTGTCGAAGATTATATCCCAAGCAAAATTCAAAATTTTCCTTTTTAACTCCTCTTTAACATTCGTTATTTCCGATATTCATGGAGGAAATTATTTAACTCATTAATGTTTCCAACTTTTAAATTTTTTTCCTTTACATGGGCGTACTTCATCATCTTGCTTGCCAGGTGCATATCAGATCTTGAGGAAAGGGCACATTTTGTCATGTGCTGGGCGCACTTCACCCAGTGCATTCTCATCATCTATGCCTTAGGCATTTTTTAAGTCATCCCTAGGCGCATTTTATACCTCTTGTCTGTGGGGGCACTTACCACCTTGTGTGTTTGATGTTTCACTTCGTCTTCTCAAGTGTGCATTTACCACCCTGTGTTATGGAATTCGTGCGTTATAAAAATATCTATGTATTCCTTGTTGGGCGCATTTAGGAGGTCTTACTTCACATTTCATGCTTTAGACAAATTTCCACTTCCTCTTCTTAAGGCGCATTTTGCGCCTAGTGCTTCTTGTTTCAATGCCTTAGAATTTTGTTTTTAAAGCTTCCTCCTAGGGGGCATATTGTCACCTCTCTTTCAAGGCGCATTCGAGGGGTCCTCTCTCATTTTTTGCCTTAGAAACTTGTTCCATTTTGAGGGCGCATATAGGAGGTGGTCTTATTTTTGTGCCTTGGAACATTTTTCACTTCCACTCATTCCACCTTGGGCGCATTTGAGGGGTTCTTGTTTTATTTTCCCATCCTTTGAATATTTCCCACTTACCTTGTTCATTTTAGTGCACATTTGAGCCTTCTCCTTTTGGGTGCATATTGCTTCTTGTGTATCTTGAAATCGTGCCTTGGAAACTTTTCCTCACCTTATTCCTCTTGGGCACACTTGAGTGGGGTTGTTCTTATGTTTTCTGCCTTAGAAACTTCTATTATCTTGCTCTTGGGCACATTTGGATACTTGAGTTTGGGCGCACTTATCAAATCTCCTTCATGGGCGCATTTTAGCCTAGGTTTTTGGAGTTTGTGCCTTAGAAACTTTCATGTGTTCTCCTCTTGGGTGCATGTAGCCCTATTTACTTTGAGGGCGCATTTTAGAGGTGTTGTGGTTGGGATATTTCATGCCTTAGAAAATATTTGACCTCCCATTTGACCTCTTGGGCGCATTTGGACTTAAGTGTTCACTTCAACTCTTCATCCTTGTTCACCTTTGGGCACACATGACCCCTTGTGTGCATGTTTCATGCCTTAGGCATTTTTCCCTCATGGTGTTTGTTAATGAACTTTGAACACTTAGTCAATTTTCGTTTGCTTGCCCTCGCTTTCCAATTTTAGCAACTTCTGAAGTTTTCGTGATTTTCATGAATTTTCAACTTCCTCAAGACTTGATATTTGCTCAACGTGGTCCTCATGACTTGACTGACCTGTTCACACCTGCCATTTGCGCTCACCTGGTATTTTAGGCCCTATTCTGGAGGTGACTTACTAAAAATAGTGAGTCTGCGAAATGCACTCAAATTTTACTGGTAGATTCCTCGAAGGATTCTAATCATAGTGGGATACATCGGTTTTTAGTTTTTCTCGAGTTTTGCCCTTCATTTTAGGCATAAAAGTGGGAAACCCTAATTTCGTTGCATGCGCTTCTATAGACCTCCGTTTGGTGCCGTTTCTGTTGCATACTGCTCTGTTCAGGAAACTGAAGTTCTGGAGCTACTCTGGTGACACCATACCCACTAAAATTGGAGTTGCTAAAAACTGAATTGCTAAATATAGTAAGTTCTCGAAATTCATTCAAATTTTGCATGCAAGCCCTCCGAAAGATTTTAAACTTAGTGATGTGATCAAAATTTCGAAAACCCTAAGGGAAGGTCCTAAACTGAGGCACCTGCTAAAAATAGTAAGTTCTCAGATTTGGCTCAAATTTTGTAGGTAAGCAATTTAAAGGGTCCTGAATCCAATGCAACAGTCAGTTTTTCAAAAGTCCTGAGAAAAAAGGTCCCAAATTGAGTACTTACTAAAAATAGTAAGTTGTCAAAATTCAGTGAAATTTTAATGGGAACCTGCCTGAAGCCCTCTGATCGAAGTGTTAAGCTCAAATTTCAATTTTCTCACTCAATTTAACCCGAAACCAAGCCTGAAGAATAAGAACCCTAATTTGACAAAACGTACTCTAGACTTGGCCAAAAATTCAAATTGGGCCAAAATACGGGTACATCCCCGGAAAGATATAAAGGACTAGGAGAGACTGCCACGAAACCACCGAAAACCAAAGCCAAAATACCCAAATGGAGGAAAAATTAGGGGGTCCCCATTTTGAATGGGGTGATGTGTGAGAAGGTCATAACAATACCTAAACTTCAAATACTGACGAGAGGGAAATACTCAAATAAAGGGATGAGAATTCGAGGTTGATCCATATAATTAAATTCGTCAATAAAACAATAACGAATCGGTAAGATCTGAGAATTGATACCATGGCTAAAACAGAGACAATGCCAGAGCTAGAGTGAAGGCATAAGGCTACGGCTTGGAACAGATTAGACCATTAAGGCAATGAATATGAAACAATAATTTGAGGAACAACAATCAGCTCTCCTAATTTTGTAACTAATTTTTCCGCGTTGTTTGAATAAATAGAAACAAATCTGCAAAGTATAATTTAACAGGCCATTGATTAAAATGGGTGATATATTTGATGAAGAAAATGAGCCAAAACTGACCATGAAAGAATAGATCGAAGGTGTGGAAGCTCAAGAATTGGAGGGTGATTTGGTATTAGTAGGGGGGGGGGGGCGTGGGTATGGGGGAGGGCGGCGAGGAATGAAGGGAAGGAATGCACATACTCGAAGGGTTACATAAAAAGGCAGGCCGTGTTTTTGTGTCTCACAAGCGTTCCGGCAGGCAATGCCAGCATATGCACCACCTGCTCTTTGACCTGTCGCGATGGACACGAGAGACATCTCAACATGCAATGGTTGTGGGACTTTGAGGCATCACATCATCAAAGACACTTACTGTTTGATTTTCTGTGGAGTTTGAGTAAGCTTGGTATGTGGATTGGAGATTCAAGATCAGTATAAGGTGGTGGAATTATGGACCAGAAGAAGATTCAGATGTGACTATGGGAATACAAAGTTTGGTGATAGCCATTTTAAGTTACTTGCAGATAAAGATAGTGAGAATGATAGAAATAATTACAATCAGAACTACAAGGGTTTGTACTGTACATGTCAAAGACCATATCTTGATCCTCATGGAGAGGACCAAGCAGAGATGATTCAATGCTGCACCTGTGAGGACTGGTTCCATCAAAATCATCTTAGTCTAGAATCAGCAGAGAAGGTACCAAAAAATGATGAAGGAGAACCCATATATAAGGATTTTGTGAGATTAAGTTGCAGACATCAAACACAAAAGATCATATATGAAATTAGAATACAATGGAGAGTACCTGGTAATATCCTTCTCGAAGTTTTCTATTTCTTTGCTCTGTTTCCTCCTCCTTCAACCTCCTTCCTTTTGTCTCCTTCCCAAATGCTTATATGTTCACTCCCCCCGAAAAAGGAACTCAAAGTAGAATGTCTTTCCAAATTCCTTCTAACCGTTTCAAGAATTCTTTCCCTTTTACAAAAGAAAACATTTTTCTTGTAACTGCCCTAAGATTAATGCAAGAAATAATCAACGGTTCTTAAAGCATTATCATTTATTTATTCATTAGTAATCACTACTTTTATATATTATCTATTCATTTTATATTAATTATTTATTTTCAAAAGATTATAATCTTACTGATAATAATAATATTTTCTTGGTTAATAATAGTAAAACAGAATTTATTACATAGTTAGAGAGGGTTGTGATACATTGGGCGACTAGGAGGAGTGTGCTTGCAGATTGTTAGCAAGAGGATCTGATTTTTTGGAGCAAATCACCCCTCTTGCAGGCACTACAGCTCTTGGAAGGGGTTGTGTGGATTCTCTGGGGAACCGCCCCACATTTCTTGTCATTTTGGGTCCCTTTGGTAGCGCCTATACCTCTCTAGGCCTTTGCAAACAGTTTTGAGGTGATGTTTGGCATATTGGTGAGCTCCTTGGGTGGTGTGCCATGTTCATGCTTGCTGGCTTTGGTGTATCAGACCTGCTGTCTTCATATCAGACCTGATGCAATTCATTTCCAGATTATTTCAGACCTTCGTGTTTCTCCAGATTGAGGTATAATCACATTGTTCTACTTGGGTGTTGATTTCCAATTATTTTGGGTTCATTGTGGGTTAATTTTAATTTCATATCATCACAAGTTTGTAAGCAGTAATCATATTATGTTCATGAAGTGATTTGTAGTGAGCTCATATTGTAACACCATTTGGTAGTATCATCAATGACTTAGCTCTTACTTGATTTGCTCTTACCCCACTGAATAAGTGGTATTATTTCTCACCCCACTAAATAAGTAATATTAATTTCTTATCCCATTGAATAAGTGGTTCATTATATTTACCCCACTGAATAAGTGGTTCTTGGCTTGCACTCATCGCTGAAAAGTAGAAGAGCTGATTTACTTTCATTTTGTACCCACCGCATAAGTGGAATTATTCTACTTCCCCCACTGAACAAGTGGTTTACTTTTCAGAAGCATTATAATGCAATCTTTGCCACCGTATGCTCTCACCTTGCCCACACTAGGATCAAAGTGATTAGAAAGTTGAAGGAAGTTGATTGGGTTGATTATAATTGCTTATTTTTGATGCTAACAAGTTGTTGAAAATAAAAAAAATTGGGGTGGTTATTACAATGGTATTAGAGCTGGTCATCCTGCCAGTTTGTGCCTCTAACATGTGCTATGTAGCTATAATCATCTATGAGTGAAAGAGAAAGAAGGTATTGCAACAAAGAACAACAAAAAAGTCAGTGGTAGCTCCCAATGATTCTAGAAGGAGAGAGTTTCAGGGATTCTTGGGATTCTTCTATTGACAGTGAAAGTGTATGAGGGCATATGGCAGACAAAGGGAAGGGACTAGCCCAACCTGATAGTCTGAACGTTAGAACAAAGAGAAAATTTGACATCATGCTTGATATGATGTCACAATTGTTGGCAAAGATGAATCAAATAGTGCCTTAGACACCCCATAGAATGGGGAAGTTAGTGCATCAAACACCCATAATGGTAGAGGGAGTAGTGGAAATACCATTGGCACTCCTGTTGGGTTTAACCCAAGACCACTTCATTCCATATTCACTTGTAGGGAGGAGCCTCTAGCTGAGCAAGAAGCGCAAATTCCTGTGGCAAAAGAGGTGAGGACCAACTATGTGGAGTATGTGACTCTCCCAGCCAAGATTCGAGAAATATTAACTTTAGAACAGTTCATGAATTGGAAGAAGAAGAAGAGGGGAGGTGGAAGGCTTGACAATAGAAGCCTAATGATGCAAAGGGACTATCAGTAAGAGTTGGGAAAATTGACCTTAGCTCACTTTGACGAGAGTGACAAGTGCACTGCCCAAAATTGGGTCCAAAAATTGGACAATTATTTGTCATTGAAGCCAATGGTGGAGTTAGATGCCATCAAATTTGCCACTTTGTACTTTGACGAAGCAGCTCACGAGTGGTGGTATCATGGCCTTGTCACACTTGGCCATAACATGATTACCTCTTATAATGAATTCACCAATAAACTCATCGATAAGTTTGACCTGAAAGATCATGAAATGCCGTTTAGAGAGCTTGCACAATTGAAATAATATGGATCTGTAGATGCGTACATTGCAAAATTCCTTTCTGTGATGGTTCCGAATATCACTGATACAAGATTAGTGGTCCTTTTCAGTGAAGGACTAATGGAGTTATTGAGGGGATGGGTTAAGGCCTTTGACCCACCAACCCTCCAAGAGACAATAAGAAAGGCAAGGAGCATGGAACTTGCAGCTCTAAGACCAAAATTCAAAATTTTAGTCCAAGATTTTTCATAACAAGAAGGATAAGAAGCCCTTTCACAAAGATACCAATCAGCCCAAGAAATTCCATCAATGGTGGATTATGACCTCAAAAACAAGCTCAAAAGGAAGAAGTTGTGCTTCACTTGCAAATTACTGTGGGCCCTAGTACACTAGTGCTTCGAAAGAGGCAAAGTACATCATTTGGAGGTCTATTCTTCTGATGAATCAGCATTTGAAGTGTTTGAACAACAATATGATTTGGAGGAGAAAGAGGAAGATGAGGCCCTAGAAGAGGTGGAAGAAGACTAGGAGAGTGGGGGTACTTTTTCCCAATTTTCCAACTTTCAGAAGAGTGAGTCTTTCAAGGTCTGAGGAGTCCTAGGAGGGCAGCGAATTGTTGCTCTCATTGACACTAGAGCAACACATAACTTCATTGATGAGGGAATTGTGGCCAAAAGAGGACTCAAGGCTGAAGACTTCAAAAGTTTCAAAGTTATGGTGGCTGATGGCTTTACAATCACTTGCACTAGGAAGATATCAAACATGTCTATTTAGCTGGGCAACTATGAAGTCAAGGATGACTTCTATGTTGTAAGCATTGGTGACATTGATGCAATTCTTGGTATCTAGTTGTTGCGATCTCTAGGATAGATGACATTAAACTTTCAAACCATGGAGCTGAAGTTCACATTTGATGGGAAGGTGATTTTGAGAGGAATGTCTAATGGGGGTCCTCATTGTTTCGTTCAAGCGAATGAAACGTTTGGTTCAGCATGACTTAGTGGAGTGGGCACCGAAATGTGTAGTCATGCCCACCAATCCTCCAAAACAAAAAAAGAGTATCATCCAGATGTGCAAGCTTTGCTCTCAAAGCGAAGCAAGGTTTTTCAGTGGCATTCCACCTGGGAGATCTCCTGAAACGGGGATGGAGCATGTGATAGAACTGGAGGAGGATGCTATGCTCGTCATCACCACCCCATATCAACATCCAAAGGGGCACAAGGATGAAATTGGGAAGGCGATCAAGGAACTCTTTGACATGGGACACATTTTCCCAAGCAAGAGTCCTTTTGCTTCTGCAGTGGTTTTGGCAAAAAAGAAGGATGGTACTATGCGCATGTGTATAGACTACCAGACTCTCAACAAGAAGACCATTAAGAACTGGTATCTAGTACCAAGGATTGATGAGCTCATTAATGAGCTACATGGATCAGTTTTTTTCTCTAAAATAGATCGAGATTCGGTTATTTCAAATATACCCCCTTAGTTCTTTCCCAAATTTTTCACACAAACTTCACTTGTTAGCGTTAGCCTAATGTAAAGATAAGCAAACTGGAAGCAACCCTTCACTTTCTGATCACCCAAATCCTAGAGTGGGCAAGGTGAGAGCATACGGTGTAAGGGGATCTGAATACAATATCAAATGTTGGAAGTACAATGAGCTATTGGCGGCAATCCAACCAATAGAGAAATGTAAAATACTTGGTGGCAAAGCCATCCCCTTCCACTTTTCAGCGTGCTATAGGAAAGTAAAGTAAAGAACTTGGTGACATAGCTTGCCACTTCCACTTTTCAGTTGCGACAAGAAAGTAGAGGAAACTCTACCACTCCTTCAGCAGGAGTGTAATACAAAGTACTAACAAGTACTACTATATCAGCATTACAAAATGGGAGTCTAATACAATATATTATAAGATAATCAAACTATATGAGAGCCCAAGTATCAGATATCCATCGTTAAGACATTACAATTACATGGCATCATGAAAATATGAGAATATAATGAAAATACCAGGTCTGATACGCTGCAACAGCAGTCTGATATGACAGGGCAGCGAATTGGAAAACTCAACCAGCCATCAAAAAAACATCATAACTTCCTCCAAACACCTCAAAATGACCCCAAATCTGTTGCAATGGATGGAGCAAGACTAGGCGTCCAACCTCCAACTGTCAAACTCCTTGAAACTGGCAACCAAACTCCAGTGAGAATCCCAAGTAACCATTGGAAAATTGTATGGCCTCCCAAAAAGGGTGACCAACTAGAAAAAATCAAAAACAATCACTGCGAAGAATTATGAAATTCCAGGGAAAGGGGTGCCCAGGAGAGAGGAAAATAAAGAGCCAATGCCCACAAAATAATATCAACTCCTTAGGACAGTGTGAACATAAATGTGCTTCAACCTTTCACAAAATAGCAACTAGAAAACTGATTAAAACACTCCAAAATGACCATCAAATTGAAAGTTAACTCACCCACACCAAAATGTCAAAAAACATCAAAACCCACAAGATCAAAAAACATCAAAGAAGCCATCACCAATGAAGCTCAATCTGCAACTTTTGTATGAAGAAGCATCCATTGTTCAACTAGGAGTTATCTTGCAAATTTGAAACTGAAGAAGAACTAGAAGGTGTATCAACCTCGAAGCAGGAGTCTGAAACGATTTCAGCAACACTTCATTATGATAAAATTGGATAACCAAAAGAGAGGGAGAGAGGCTTTATTTATAAGCCCAAGAACCCAAAAATTCGAAATCTCCTTTCCCTCCAAAAGGGATGCCCACATGAGAAGTAATATAAAATATTAATAAAAGACTCGACTTTTCAAACTTGGTGTCCATCTTCACTTGCACAAATAAACCTTTAAATATTGCAATAATCCCAAGATTGGCGTCCAAATATGAGGCCCACTTTTAAAAACAACTTAAGTTATAAAGCCAAGGCATGGGGGCTAAAAAGCAACATGAGAAAATAACACAAGTCATTAAACTTTCCTTTTTTGAACTCCAAGAAAGCTGGAGAAGCCTCAACCAATATTGCATTGCCACACTGCCAAAAATACTAACTGAGTGGTGAATTGCTGCCAAACCACATTTCTAGAAATAACACTTACTATAAATAGCATACTGCTAGAAATAGCAAGTGACTCCGAACACCATTCGAACACATTCCGAGTGGTTGTCGTAACTTACTAAAAATAGTAAGTCTAGAAATAGTCACTAATGAAAATGCATGACAACCCACTGAAGCTCTTTGAAAACCCAGAAAGACCCAAAAAACATATTGGCAAACTCTTGGAACCATCCCTTGAAAACTCAGAATGATACCTCCTAGAAAATAGGAAACCCTAAAAATGCCGCCGAATAGCCCACAAAACTCCAAAAAAGGCTATCAGCCACTGAAAAGCATAGGGCTAAAAAGGGGACATTATAGTCCTCCCTTCCCAAAGATTGCTTGTCCTCAAGCAATGCCATTATAAGTCCAGAAATAATAGACCAATCCACATAAGAACAAGTAAGATCCTAGGGTCCCATATCCATCTCAAAAAGGACCCACCATGTCAACACTGCACCACTCTGATAACAACTGTGGAACCATTGTGCTAATTTTGAACTATCCTCTCCTGTGACGCCGAAAAGATACCATCCATGAGAGTTAGCTTGAAATACCTGGGAGGCCTGAAGTCTACACCATGCAACATCTCTTGCCCAAACTTCTTTGAGAAGTCCATATCTGCAATGCCACTGCCTAGCACGATCCTAGGCAATAGGAAGGAAAGTCGTCTCAACTCGAAACCGTACTCCTTAGCATATCTCCTCATGGTGTCAAGCAGAGCCATGACTGCAAATGCGGTTCCCTAAATCTTCTTGCTAAAAAGAAAGCCATCCCTCGCAAGATTTCAACAAACATATCATCATAACTTCACACACAACCATGAAGACTGTAATGTCCCTTACTTGACTTGTCCTAGAATTTGCTTGTTGATTAGGTTTAGGGTTTCTTCTATCCAAATGAATGTTCTCCTAATTCAATAACCCTAGATTTGAATCCTATATTCACCATATTAACAATATATCTGTTAGCTTTAATATCTAGATATCCATAATATAAGCATAATCATAAAGCAATAATGAAGACATATGGGGAGTGGCATGGGTAGATCTGCCTGAAGCTATCCATCTAAGCCTAAGGGCACAAGCATCCTATCAGGATAACCCACCCCTTGGCTCTGAGTTGAACGCCCAACTAAGACTATTCTATCGTCAGAGTGGCGCGCTTAGTGGAAACACTTGTACCTGCTTTCTCTACCTACGTCATCACCTTAGAAGACACATGACCTACTGCGGGAAGCCAATGAAGCTCATAAGTGGCCTAGGCCTACCACCCCTCCATGGCCACAGTGGATTGTTAAGTGGGACCCCCACCCCTCCATGGCCACAATGGATTGCTAAGTGGGGTGTTTTTGGCGCCACTTGTGTCAGGCCTTTCCACCCTAGTAGGTTTACAAACACATAGAAGACAATCTTTAAACAATCAGATATATTTGCATTCATCCAAGATTTACTTCATGCCTATCATCAAATATATTTTCATTTATTAGGGGTTCTTTAAGTTCATCATTCCCTAGAATAATTTTCATTATGATAAGATGAAAGAAAGCATTCTATCAATAATCAGATTAGCAATATCTATTTCTTTTTTTTTTTTTTTTTTAGACTGCAGGAATCGGGTAGCACAACCCCCTATAAACTGCAGTGCGCCTGGTAAACTTTTTAACGTGACCGGCGGCGCTGGTGCGACACGCCCTCCGGTACCACGAGACGGGGGGAGACTAGAACTCGTGACCAGCAGAGCCGCAACGGAATTATTTAGCCAACCGAGCTAGGGCCCCCGCCCAGCAATATCTATTTCTTATATTTAAAATATGCTAAATATTATTGCTAAGTGAGTACATCACCTTATCGGCTGTGTCTTCCCATGACTCTTTATTTCTTAATTGCCTTCCTTCAATCTTACATTTGATTGATCAGAGGATAAAAACATATATAAATAAATATTAACCTATTCATTTTTTTTATTAAGATCGTAATTACTTATAAGACTCAATAATTACTGCAAGCATCATTATTGCATAATCGAATATATATGTGTGTGTGTAATTATTTCTAATCATCACCCTTGCCTATACATATTATGTATGTATGTATGTATGTATGTATCTATATATATACATATATTATATGTAAAATGCACACTACATACTAATTACTTATGCAACCCATGTCTGCTGCTATAGTTTTAATTACATTTGCTGACTGTTTATATCTTTTTATATCTGCTTAAAACTCTGAATATATTCCTTCACATATTTGCTGCATTCTTTTTATTTGTTTTTGCTTCAAATATTTCTCTCTATCCATCAATGCCTTTGTTTTGAAGATGTTCTCCCTTAAATATTGCTACGGTGTGAGAAGTCATGCCCTCCCTTGATTGCTGCCTTTGGACAGGTTTTACCCATGCCTTTCTAATTGCATCGTTTCATTTTATAACCACTTCTTTTTGTGGTAGGAATTGTTGCTTTTTAGTGGTTCGATTCTTATTATTTTAAGATTGGAATTATGTTTATTTTGATAATCATTTATAGTTATAATATTATGATTGATGTTTATAATGATTTTTAGATTATATTAATTTTATTATTTTATTTTGGATGTTTATTTTAATATTTCATATTCTAACATTAAAATAAATTGCCAATATGTATATTATGTATTTCACATCATTATAATGATTATAATATTTAGTATATATATTTTGGTAATTATAATGTTATTTAATATCTATAATTATAATATTATTATTATTATTTTTTTTGATAATTCTAATTATAATAATATTAAATAGTTGATGTTTGTAATATGTATTTTGTTTTCATCTTATTCATTTATTCCAATGTTTGTTATCTTAGTGTTTCGATTTCGGGGACATGACAAAGACTCTTGGAAACTCTGGCTGCTCCAACTTCGAGAGTCTCTGAATAGTGAAACTAAGGAAGCCGTAGTTCGCTGTCTTGAACCAACACCGAGAGGGAACTACCAAGGCTTGCATCACAAACCCTCATAAGATGAACTTTCTGAGTTCAAAAGGTTTGAAGTATCCAATAGTCACTGCTGTTCAAAGCTGGAATCAGCAAGGTACAATATGAGTTTAGTGCTTTGCTCAAGGGATAACAACTGTGCCAATGAAATTCCCAACCATTAGCATGTGAGACGGGCATAGTGTTGTATACTCTCAGTTTGTACCCACTGCATAAGTGGAATTATTCTACTCACCCCACTGAAGAAGTGGTTTACATTTTAGAAGCATTATAATGTAATCCTTGCCACCGTATGCTCTCACCTTGCCCACACAGGGATCTGGGTGATCAGAAAGTAGAAGGAAGTTGATTGGGTTGATTATCATTGCTTATGTTTGATGCTAACAAATTGTTAAAAATAAAAAATATTTGGGGTGGTTATTACTGTTTTTGGTGCTTATTCCTTCCTGTTTGAGGTTGCCTTATCTTCATTTGAAGGTTACATACTTATTTGGAGTTGAGAAATGTTCATGAAAGGAATTTAAATGAAAAACATGCTTGCTGACCCTGTGTATTAGTCACTAAATCCTTCGATTCAGACTTGCAATAAGTTTTATCTGATCTCTATACAGTCTTGATTGTGTTCAAGGGTTGTTGAATGGATGTGCTAGGCCTAAATGTTTGGGGTTTTGGAGTGTTTCATTGTTAGTTTCAGACCTGTAGCAGATGTGCAACCTTTTCCAAACTGGTAATTTTTGATTAACAATGTATTTTGAGGTGTGTTGGGTGGAGTTTGAAGGGAGTTTCCGGTATTTAGCTTGTGGGTATGTTTGAATGCGTTTTCACTAAGTTTCTAGAGTCTTATCAATAGTGATTTCAGTCTGATCTTTCATCAATACAATAGTAAATGAGTGCAATCAGACCTGCATTGACATATTTCATCATCATTCAAGGTATACTGGTTGTGTTATTCAGGTTGGGTGGGCTTTTTATGATATTTGGCACTATTGTGGGGACTTACAGTAGTTTATTTTGTATTGACACTTTATAACAGCATTTAACCCTCCTATTTCATGTTCAGAATATGTATGGACTATCAATGTAATGCTTCAGATGGTCATACTGCTGAAAGCCATTTCTTTCTTGCGTCTACATATTAACATTGGATGGTAGTATTATTAGTGAGTGGATTTGTTTATGGCTGATACCCCACAAAATAAGTGGTTTATTCCAGGGAAACCTGGGGACGTGTCCCCCCGCACCCTCCCCCCCTAAAATAGCCCGTCCTTGTCCTCGGGACATCCCAGGTATAGGGGGACAGTCCCCTAGTGTCCCCTTTTCTTTTAATAACTTGGGAAACGTCCCTGAATCAAGGAAATAGTCAACGAGAAAAAGGGGATGACTGACCGTCTCAAGGACGACCAGGGGACGTCTGAGACGTCAATCGACCATCCTGGAGACAGCCAGTGTAAAATACCTTCCCCGGAGTTGTATAGAATTTGTGCAATGTTTTGTTCAGTTTGAAGGATTTTTGTTTTCACATAACATTGAAATTGCATTCATAGAAAATAAGCATACAATAGGAAGATCATATTACAATAACGGAGCTGAATATATCAGAATTATATTGACATTGCTCAATTAAACACAAAGCTTTCAATCCGTAACTTAGACATTGCTTTAGAATGTATCAACAGTTGAGAGTGCAATTTGCCGAGTTTACAATAACAGTTACAAGACTCAAAAACATATGAATATCGACCAGTACTGCTGCTATAGTGAACAGCAGTATAAACATCAATTTTTAGTAGTAAAATAAGGCTTGAACTTAAGTTTTGAACTTGATGATTGCTTCGTTCTTATACAAAGATAATATTTTGAGTATAACAGAAACAACAATGTGATTTTCTGGAGATACAAGCATAGAAATTATAGCTGCAACTCACTACTCAAGCGACCCTCTCTAGACTTTTCCCAAACATATTAATGGTGACCAGCAAATACATAACAAGGCATGATCAAAGATACTACTCAAACCTGGACCAGTGAGCTATCCTTAGACTGAATTAAAGGTGGCGCCTTCTAGGAGACACGTGCTGCAAATGCGTCCAACTTATCTCCCTCTAAAATATTTGATTCACAAGTGTGGAGTTTACTTAACACAATGAAGCTTGGATGCCTTGTCTAGGGCTCTCAACAGCCACAACCTTGCAAGGAAATGAGGCTGAAGATGTTTTTATACTCAGGAAAATCGCGTCCTTCTTAGAACTACACATATTCTTCGAAAACGTGGCTGGCTCAAGGGTTTATTGTTGGTATTAGCTGCGCCCAAAGTGTCTAAACAAAGCCACGACGTCAAGAGCTAAAGATTGCTCTCAAACTCTTCTCCATGAAGGCACAAAATCTTAGAAAACTGTGACTATGAAAATCAGATATGAAACCATATTTTGCCTCACCATTTATTCCAAACTCCACTTCACAAAATGTAACCTATAAACATTTCGAATTCCTACTAGGATTGATGTTCCATAATCAAAATACGTTCTAGGGTTTCCAAAACCCATGACCAAGGAGGTTTGATAATTTTGCTCAGAGAAATATTCATTCAATGGTGGTTGACAAAATGAGCTATTTTTTCTTTATATTTTCCCACACAACATAAAGTGACTTTTGTAAAGTTATATTTAAAATATTTCATCAAATCACTTTAAGTATCAAATAAGTGACTTTATAATATTTCACTTGGTCACTTTATAAAAGTGATTTAATTAATTACTTTTATCACCTTTAAAGATTAATTGAAACTTAGGCAGTAAATAGGTAATTAAATAAATGATTCCCTCACTACGACATTTGGCTTTGGGAATTAAAAAGGCAAAGCGACATTTGGAGTGGCTAGCGAGAAGGGGACATTACAGTCCTCCCTTCCCGAGATTGCTTGCCCTCAAGCAATTGCAAATTGGAATGTTGTAACACCTGCTCTCCCACCCAACTTGCGTCCTCTGCTGGCAAGTCTCTCCATCTGATGAAAAACTCCTTAATCACTCTGTTTCTCAACCTCCTCTCTCGAGTATCAACTATATTCTCAGGAGTTAGTAGCAAATGTCCCTCCTTGTCCAATGAGGGTAACTTGGAAGATGAAGTAACTTGCTGTCCAAGTGCCTTTTTAAGGCACAAGACATGAAATACATTATGAATCTTACTGCTCTCTGGCAATTCCAACTCATAGGCTACCTCCCCAACACGCCTGATTTTCTTGTAGGGTCCATAAAACTAAGGCTTGAGCTTCTCTGCCCTGCTTTTCTTGAAAGAAGATTGTCTATAGGGTTGGAAGCAAAGTTAGACCAAGTCCCCAACCTCAAAGCTACGCTCAACCCTATGCCTATCTGCATATGTCTTTTGTTGATTCTGAGCCATTTGTAGGTTATCCTTGAGAACCCTCAAAATGTCCTGGCTCTCCTGAATCCAATCCTTAGCCTTAGGAGCTCTACTCTCCCCAAAAGCCAAGTCCATAAATGATGGTGCATCATACCCATACAATGTTCGGAAAGGTGATATCCCAATTGACATATGGTAGGTGGTGATATAGCAATACTCTCCAAAGTGCAACCACTTAAGCGATGCTCTTTGTTGTCCTAAGATGTAATTGTGTAGGTAACCCTCAATCCATTTATTCACAATCTCCGTTTGACCGTCTGTTTGAGGGTGATAGCTCATACTTGGGGTCAATTCCATACCTACCAATCTGAATAGCTCCTGCCAAAAGGCACTAAGGAACCTACTGTCTCTGTCACTGACTATGAACCTCAGCAGCCCATGCAACTTGAAAATGTCTTTGAAAAATAATTCTGCCACTTGCGGTGCCTTGTACTCAGCACGTATAGCAAAGAAGTGAGCATATTTCGTGAATCGATCCACCACTACATAGATGCAATCTCTCCCATGGACCTTGGGTAGAACCGTTATGAAATCCGTGGAAATGCTCTTCCACTTCAGCTCTAGAATGTGTAAAGCCTGCAATAGACCTGCTGAATGTGTGTGCTCGGATTTGTTCTGCTAGCAAGTCACACACTCCCTAACATGTATCAAAACATTCTCGTTGAGGCCCTTCCAAGAGAACCTCTCTCTCACCTGTCTATATGTCTTAAAGTAGCCCTGATGGCGGGCTAAAGGAGTGTAATGTGAAGCCTGTAGTATCTTCTCCTTCAATTTTGACTTTGGCACCAAATAGATCCTATCCTTGTAGAAGATAACATCATCCACAACCCTGTACCTGTCATCCTGTACTCGGCCATCCATCACCTCACATGCAAACTTATTCTTGGAGTACTCAACTAGCAAAAGAGACTTCCAATCAGCTAAAATCTTTGAAAGTGAACAAGCTGTAGGTTTTCTAGAAAGGGCATCGACAACAACATTTTTCTTCCCTTTCACATACTCTATGTTGAAATTGTAGGCCTGTATCTTACTAACCCATTTTTGCTGCCTCTTATTCAAATCCTTCTGCTTCGAGCAATACCTGAGACTATTGTGGTCTGTCCTAACCACATACTTACCCCCAACCAAATATTGTCTGAACTTTGCCAATGCATGCATTATGGCGAGCATCTCCTTGTCATATATGGAGTAAAGGCTCTTAGGTCCTCTCAACTTGGGGCTCTCAAAAGCGACAGGGTGCCTGTTCTGCATTAAAAGTGCTCCTATACCTTCACCCGAAGCATCACACTCTAGAAAAAATGGTTGGGTGAAGTCTGGAAGTGCCAAAATTGGGCAACTACTCATCACCTCCTTGAGCTTGTCAAAAGCTCGTTGTGCCTCATCTAACCAACTGAATGCACCCTTCTTAGTAAGGTCTGTCAAAGGTGCTGCCAACTGACAAAACCCTCTAACAAAGCGCTTGTAATAGTTGCACAACCCAAAGAATTCTCGTAGCTCAGTAAGTGTCCTAGGTGCTGGCCAATCGAGTATTGCCTGTATCTTTTCCTGGTGAACCTGTACTCCTTGTGCACTGACCACATGCCACAAGTATAAGATCTCTCTAAGGCCAAACTCACATTTTGAGGCCTTAGCATATATTGATTGCTCCTCCATGATAGATAGTACCTCATCAAGCTCCCTCAAATAATCCTCCCAGGTCTTGCTATATATGAACAAATCATCAAAGAGTACCAGAAAGAATTTGCACAACTGCTTATTGAAGATACGGTTCATGCAAGACTGGAATGTAGCAGGTGCGTTTGTCAACCCAAATGGCATGACTAAAAACTCATAATGCCCATAGTGGCAATGAAATGCTATTTTGTGTATGTCCTACTCTCTGACTTGATTTGGTGGTACACTGAGCGAAGATCAATCTTAGAAAAGTATACTGCCCCATGAAGCTCATCCATCAACTCATCTATCCTGTGTATTGGGTACTTGTTCTTGATGGTTTTTTTATTGTGAGCTCGGTAATCAATACACATCCTCATTGTCCCATCCTTCTTCTTTACCAGGACGACTGAAGAAGCAAAGAGACTAGAGCTCGGTCGTATTTGTCCCATCTCAAGCAATTCCTTGATTGCTTTCTTGATCTCATCCTTAAATTTATTAGGGTGACGATAGGGGGTAGTAATTATTGGTTTGGCCCCCTCCTCCAACTCATTGGTGTGCTCAAATCCGCGATCAGGTGGCCTCCCTAGAGGTATCTCTCTGAACACCCTGTCATGCTTACCCAATAACTCCTATATGCCAACATGATATGGCTGTCCTGAATTTGGAGTCTCCTTAGTGGTAATCAAACACTCTGTTGCGCACGCTATATCACCATGGCGGAAAATACTCTCCATCCGTTTAGCTGACACTACCTTTAGTGCCCTATTAGCCATACCTCTAAACACCACTCCCTTGACATCTGCTGTCCTTAACCTAAGCTCCATAGTTTGAAAGTTCTGTGAGTATTTCCCCAATGAATGTAACCACTGAATACCAAGGATGGCATTTGTGTCACCTAAATCTACCACATAAAAATCATCCGTCACTATGTAATTGCCCAATGTGATAGGCAACTACGGAACCCGTTGTGTGCATAACATATTATATCCATCCACCACCATCACACTAAAACACTCAAAGTCCTCTGCTCATAACACTTGCTTTGCCAATAGGGCCGCATCAATGAAGTTGTGGGTGGTCCTACTATCAATCATAACTGTGATGCGTTGGCCCTTCAAAACTCCTCTGACTCTGAAGGAATTGAATTTAGGTGTGCCAAATAAAGTAGCAATGGTGCTACTCATGCCCTTCTCCTGAGGCTGTTCCTCATCTGAACTACTGTCATCATTATCTTGTGACTGCTCATCATCATTGCACTCACTATCTGATATGACCTCAGTAAAGTGAACCTTGTCTCTACCAAGGGAACGGTGTCCAGGCTCCCAATGTTCCCTGCAGTGATAACATATCTTTTTTCTTCTGCATTCTTTACGGTCCTCTTCTTCTTGATCACTCGTTTTGTTTCCCTTCTTCAAGATAGGTTTCTTTCCCTTGTTCTTTTGAGGAACGAAGGGTTTAGAAGGAGGCTTACTGCTGGGTGTGGAGGGCTCCATATTTCTAGCTCGAGTGATCACATCTTGAAGAGTGTCGGTCTTGAAAGCCTTAATCCAACCACAAAGTGGCTTAGATAGATCCCCAATGAAAAGCATGACCAACCTCTGCTCCGATATATCAGTCACCATGACTGCCAACCGCTGGAACTCTGAAATATATGTATCCACTAATCCACTTTGCTTAAGCTGTGCTAGCTCATGGAAATGAAGCTCAAGATCCTTCTAATCAAATCTATCCATAAGTTTTTGTTTGAACTCCAAATAAGAAGTGACGTTGGCATGCTCTAATGTGACAAACCCATTATACCACCACTCATGTGCTTCACCATCGAAATTTAGCGTAGCATACTTATTGGCCTCTGTCTCCAATATGGGGTTTAGCTAGAAATAAGTATCCAACTTTTGTACCCACGTTCTGGCTGTGCATTTACTAGACCCGTCAAAGGAAGGGATAGAGAGTTTCCCAACCTTGCGTTGTAGATCCTGGTTCAGCTGTCCTCTATTATTATTTCTAGGTCTATTCCTGTTCTTGATAGTGCAAACATCCATTAATTTCCAGCAGGTTGTCCACTCAAGAATTGAAGCATGAGAGGTGTCAGAGTTACCCTACTAGCTGTCCTAGCATGGTTATGTGCTGGTATGTTGGTGTTGCTTGCTTCTACATTGTTATCATGACAATTTGTCCCATTGTTACCATTGTTTCCAGCACCCACAAGCTGGTTTAAGAGCTGAGCTATTTGTTGTTGACCTCTGGCTAGGTCATTGAGAATCTATTGAGTGCTACCCTCTGGTATGTCATGGCTATCACCCATGATCTCTTCCTCGGATGACAAATCGGTAGCAAAAGGACCAAAACCTCTTCTCCTTTCTCTTCTATAGGTTAAATACTCTCGATTGTCTAGATTTATAACATCCCAATAACCTTAGGCTGGAAGGAAGCTAGCTCTAATACCACTGTAAAATACCTTCCCCGGAGTTGTATAGATTCATAGAATTTGTGCAATGTTTTGTTCAGTATGAAGAATTTTTGTTTTCACATAACATTGAAATTGCATTCATAGAAAAAAAGCATACAATAGGAAGATCACATTACAATAACGGAGCTGAATATATCATAAATATATTGACATTGCTCATTTAAACACAAGGCTTTCAATCCGTAGCTTAGACATTATTTTAGAATGTATCAACAGTTGAGAGTGCAATTTACTGAGTTTACAATAACAGTTACAAGACTCTAAAACATATTAATATGGCCTAGGACTGCTACTCTAGTAAACAACAGTATAAACATCAGTTTTTAGTAGTAAAATAAGGCTTGAACTTAGGTTTTGAACTTGATGATTGTTTCATTCTTATACAAAGATAATGTCTTGACTGTAACAGCAAAAACAATGGTATATTCCACGACATTTCGGGGACGGGGACGGGGTGACGACAGGGAATGCGTTTCGGGGACGGTAGTCCGAGGGAAAATTTTTGGGGACAGCGGGGGACGACGATATAGGAATTTTTCGTATATATATATATATATATATATATATATATATATATATATATATATATATATATATATATATGAATTTTTAAAAATATATTATATATAGATAGAGAAAGAGAGCAATTTGAAATATCAAATATGTGCAACAATATCAATATGACAATATGTGCATAAGTAAAAAGTATAACAGTGTTGTACCCAAAACCAAATTTTTTGCTTCACTAAGGCATTTTGCTTAATTGAGTCTTATTTTTGTTGAAGTGTTGTCAAAAGGTCATTTTTGGGGTTTTCAAATATGGAGTTGGTATCAGTGTCATGTCAGTCTGTCATTGAAGAGATTTAAGAAAAGTGAAAATCTGAATGAAAAATGTCAAAATTTTCTATCTCTGGAGAAGGGAGCATATTCTGAAATAGGCGCCCTATCTTTTAGGGGCTCAGATCCTGTTTTTAAAGTTTGTCACCTCCAACAGATTTCTGTCCGGCATCACGTCAGCTTCGTAGTGAGCTATCAAGCTTGTCAAACGGATCTGTTTCGAGCAAGTTACGGAAGATACAGCGCAAAACGAGGCGAAGACGAGAATTGACTAACACTGGAGAAAAGCGCAGCTTTTCAAAAAGGCACCCATCTTTTTGAGGTGCCAAATGTAGGTTTTTGACTAAATGCCGCCTAGGACGTTTATCTCATGTTTGTTTGAGCTTCGCGGCGCATCCATCAGTGGGTGAATCTGAGTTGCTGAAGCGCCTGAACCGGAGGTCAAACGTAGGGTCAAATCTTAGTCAGAATATCAAGGAAATAAGCAAAAGAGCATATTTTGGAAAAGGCGCCTGAACTTTTCAAGTCTTTAATGCTTTCTTTCTGATGATTTTAGATACTCAATATGTCCGTGTTACGTCCAGCTTTCCGTTGCCTGTCTTCGTCAGTTCAGAAGATGTCTCATCAGCTTGCAGTCGAGGTTTTTATATTATTTTTGTCATTTCCAGAAATGGCTAAGTCTGAATGAAAAGAGCAACTTTTGAAAGGGGCGCTCTTGTTTTTCACCCTTTAGATGATATTATCTTGGGAAATGTACCTTTGCAGCTATCGTGCAGAATGATGTCAGCTACGCAGTGAACCTGAGTTCCAGTGTTGAAAGTTAATAAAACAGAAGTTACGAAGGATTTTGTTTTTCCCTTCATACGAAATGCAGAAGTCAAAATTTGACCAAGTATGAGAAAAAGCGCAGCTTTTGAAAAGGGCGCTTGGATTTTTGAGCCTCCAGATGTCAGTTTTATGACGTGTAGTCTCAAGATATCTTTTGATCAGTTTTTACTCAGCTCTGCAATGCACCTGTCAGTCAGCCAATCGGAGAAGTCAGTCAACCAGTGTCAGAGGACGAACAGAGGTCCCGGCAGAGGTTTTAGCTTAAATTTTCATAAAATTTGGCTAAGTCCGGAATTCGCTTGAGAGTTCAAAGTTGAATTTTTGAAAGTGAGTTGAATGGACGCCTTAACTGGAGTTCTGACTGCAGTTAGACTAAACGATTTCTGGGTTGTCATCTTCAGTTCATATGTTGGCATGTGGAGTGATCTTTTAGTTTGCATGTCGAGTTAACTAGTTTGCATGTTCAGTTAACTATCTTGCATGTTGAGTTAACTTTATTGCATGTTCACTTAACTGAAGATTATCAGTGAATGTCAATTGAAGTCCACATGCATGGCGAGTTTGATTGCAATTGTGAAGTTTTAGTCAAGATGGCGCTTCATTGAGTGTCAACTGAAGTTCAAGAAGGGACGCCATATTTTGATGAAGCATTAATTTGTGAAGTAAGGTGCATTTGAGTGTTAACTTCAGTTATGAAAAGGGTCGCCATTTTTAGATATTTTTGATGAAGCATTAATTAGTGAAGCTACACACTTTTCAAGGAATGGCAACTTTAGTTTCGAAAGGGTTGTTATTTTTAGAAATGAATTGAAGCATAAGTGTGAAGTTGGCGCACTTGTTGAAGGCCAACTGAAGATTGAGAAGGGTCACTATTTTTAGATTGTTTATTGCATGAAGATGGCGAATTTCTCATTTCAATCAAGATTGTTAACTGAAGTTATCAAAAGGGTCGCCTTAGTTCAATTTGGTGAATCCAAAGCAAGTTTGAAGGATGGCGAATTCAATGAAGATGATTAACCTAAGTCAAACTCGCATAGAGTGGTTAACTGAAGTGTCGAAAGGGAAACCCTAATGCATGGCTATTTATTTAGCATATCTGAGTTTCAGTTAACTAAGATGGGGTCCAATAAGAAGCCAAGCGCCATTTTTCAAGGATTTCATGCTTTGTACGAATTTCATTAATAAAAGTCTATTCATTTCAGCAATGGCGTCCATTATTTCATCATCTTTTGCTCTGAAGCTCATATTCTTCTTGAGCGACCAGCAAGCTGAAGGTGCTACAGGTGTCCGATTTCAGCGTTCTTCGAAGCAACGAGTTCAGATTGTTCAGGGGAAGTCGATTCTAGACTTTATTTTCACTTTGCATGCAGGTTTTATCAAGTTCTACAACAGAGATTGGCGAATTTTTCAGAAGCAGACAAGCAAAACTTTCTATCTTCTGTCTTATTTCTTCTATTTCTCACCTTAGGTACTTTCTTCACATGTCAAAGAAATTCAACACTTTTTCAGAATCTGATCATCAGGGTTCGCATTTTTCAGCGTTTGCAGCAAGACCCATGTCTTAGATTTTTTCGAGAAAATTGCCCCGCAGCCTTCATTCTGAAGCTCTGTGCTTTTTTCCAAGAATTTCTTTGCATGTGGGCTTAAATCACATCTTTTTGAAAATCTCATCATCTGGGTTTGTTCAGAAATCCGTTGTGCATAAAACCCATGTTCCAAATTTTCTCAAGAAAATTGCCCCGAGAAAGCTCTAAAACCCCTGTAGTTCTCGACTGAAGAATCTTTGCATGTCAAGCTAAACGACGTGTTTTCACAATTCTGACGTTGTGGGTTGTCTTAGAATCATTTTTCGGACAAAACCCATGTCTCAGAATTTTTGGTGAAAATTATCCTCCGACAGGGTATTTTTATCCTCACCAGGAGCCATTTTTGCTTTATGGAGAAAGTTGTCAGAACATAGCCATGTTCACAGTCAATGGGCACGTTTTTCAGAAGGCGATTCAACTAGATTGAATTCGAGACCAAATCGGTCTTAATTTAGGTTTTCATCAGAGCAGCTGATAATGAAGCGTTACGCTGCAAAAGGAACAGAGATTATTCCATTTATGGAGCCGCCAAAGTCACTTAGATGGTACCTACGCTGATCTCAAGGTTGTACAAGCAGAGTTCGAGAAGCTGATTCGTGACAGCCTTGAAGGTGAACCTATGGCGCCCAAATTAAAGAATATTTCAGTAATTGCAGCCAGTTTGAAAAAGGCGACTGAAGAATGTAAAGATGGCATGCACACAATTACAGAAAGTGGCAGAGAACTAAAGAAATAGACTATTATTTTTAGCAGCGTCAAAGTGCCAGATGACAGAGAGATCGATGAGTTCTTGGTTGAAGTGTTAGACCGAGTTGACATGGAGTGATCTGCCAGTTGGAACCTACAGTTAATTTCTAGGGTTGAGTTATGAGCAGCAGTTAACTCGACTTTCAGTCTTGAGTTCACTTGCTGACTTAACACATGCTTATCTCATCCTTGGAATTATCAACACAGGAGTTAGGATTAGGGTTTCCAGTTAACTGAAGGTAGTGGCCAGTTAACTTTACTTTAAATAAGGACGTGCATGGTTGCACATGGTCCGTTTAGGTTATTTGTACCAGTTAACTGATGGTAGCTTTCCAGTTAACTGTATAGTTTACTTCATTAGGGTTTAATAATTAATCTTGCATGCATTTGCGAGACTGTAGTTAACACAAGGTGATTTTAGGGTTCCCTACACCTTGATGTATATAAATAAGATTTTGCTCATTTGTAATTAACTTTTGCTTGAGAGAGAAATATATGCTGCGCCTACCTTGCCCTCAATATTGCTCTTTTGGTATTTGTTCATGTGTCTTCACTATTATGATTAATTGTTATGCCACATAGGGTTTCAAGAGATTGTAATGGTGAATTCTTTCTGTCTTGTGAATCTTTTATCATTTCAATCAAGTGTTATGCCACATAGGGTTTCGTGAGATTGTGATGATAAAATCGTTTTGTGAAGTCTTTACTACTTTGATCAAGTGTTATGCCACATAGGGTTCCATAAGATTGGCGTGTTAAATTCCTCCCATAGTTAGATAAATCTGTTTGAACATCTTTACCATTGAGGTCAATTGTTATGCCACATAGGGTTTCAAGAGATTGAGATGATAAATTTGTTTTATGTCTATTTACCATTGTGATCAATTGTTATGCCACATAGGGTTTCGAGAAATTACGGTGATAAATCTGTTTTGTGAAGACTTTACTATTTTGATCAAGTGTTATGCCACACAGGGTTCCATAAGATTGTCTTGGTAAATTCTTAAATCTGTTTTGTGCCCAATAAACTTGTCTAGATTGAGCTAATAGATGCGCCACCTTGCCTTCAAGTAGAGAATCTAAACACGTTTATCATTTATAATCATCCTTGCTCCATTTCCTCATGCTCTGTTTTCTTGAGGAAACTGGATAGATTTAAAGTAGTTAGCTTAGTTGTAGTTAACGATCTGCGAAACCAGAAAATCCTTAGCTGCAACGTTCTTGGTTTTCTTAACCTTGTGCCTCTTCCAGCTGAGAACAAAAAGATAAGACTTAGGTTACTTTTCTTTTCCATGCATTCCAGCACAACGAGGGAGCTTCCCCTCCTAATTTGAAGAGCACTCATTGCGTAGTGTACATAGCTGTCCGTACAAACCTACACTCCAGAGGTGTTAGATTTTACGGCAACAAACAGCAGTATAACAGCGATATAACAACAATATAAAGATAAAGGTAAACACTAACAGCAATGCCAATAACTTAACTATTAAATATAAAAGCATTTTGTTCAATTTTAGGTTGAATGACTAAAGTAAATATAATAATATTTTATTATTTAGTCAATGTCATTCAAATGGGGATAAAACATTTTTATCAAATATAATTAAAATATTTAATATTTAATATTTGATAAAACATTTAATATTTATCAATTATCAAGCAATTTTTATTTAATTTGACAATAATATTAAATTGTTTGTTTAAAAATTAAATGTTTTATCAAATATAATGAATATTTAATATTTATCAAACAATTTTTATTT
This sequence comes from Sequoia sempervirens, assembly GCA_007258455.2. Taxonomy (NCBI): domain Eukaryota; kingdom Viridiplantae; phylum Streptophyta; class Pinopsida; order Cupressales; family Cupressaceae; genus Sequoia; species Sequoia sempervirens. The sequence goes on from VDFB02270651.1 coordinate 89,086,076, forward strand.
AATGAAATATTTAATATTTACCAAAAAAATTTTATTTGATTTGACAATAAAATTAAATAGTTTCTTTAAAAATTAAATGTTTTATCAAATATGCCGGTATTGGCATGGTGTGATGGTTTAAGGGTGGCATTGTTGTTCGTGCCACCAAGGTTCAAACCCCATTGGGGTGGTATTGTTGAATGGTTGTATTCCGGTTCATAGCTCCGGTCAAAAGCGTTTACCCCTTGAATAAAAAAAAAAAATGTTTTATCAAATATAATGAAATGTTTAATATTTATCAAGCAATTTTTATTTAATTTGCCAAATACTAAAACATTTTTTACTTTGACAAAAGGGGGACCCCTGGGTGTCCCCGATATGGTTGGGGGACTTCTAGCCGTCCCCTAGCCGTTTCGGGGAAGCCTAAGCATCCCCTTTTATTTCCCAGCCGTCCCCTTTTTTGGGGACGCGTTTTTTGCCATCCCCCAGTTTTCAAATATCAGGGGGGATGCCTGGGGGACGTCCCTTGCCGTCCCTCCATCCCCGAAATGCCACAGGGGACTGGGACGTAGGGTTTGGGCGCGGCGACGCGTCCCCGTGTAACATAGAAACAATGTGATTTTTAGGAGATACAAGCATAGAAATTATAGCTGCAACTCACTACTCAAGTGACCCTCTCTAGACTTTTCCCAAACATATTAATGGTAACCAACAAATACATAACAAGGCATGATCAAAGATACTACTCAAACCTAGACCAGTGAGCCGTCCTCAAACTGAAGCAATGGTGGCGCCTTCTACGAGACACGAGCTACAATGTGTCCAACTTATCTGAAATGTGCTAACCAATTTTTTTGAAGGAATTACACAACATAACCAGCAATAGTTAACTGGATTAGCGTTAGCATCAAACTGAAAAGTCAAACTGGAAAGAACTACTCGACATCAAGAATGTGCACTCAAGATCCCACTGAGGGCGAGGTGCTAACATATGACGGAGTGTTGAATTAAAAACTAGAAACTGATAGGCGGATAACCAGCCATGAAGAGCATTTCCTCACTACCACCAAACAGTGGGGGGAAAATATTACAATTAAAACAATTCATCTGCTGCGGCGGGCATCCACAGGGTTGTGGGGATTCTCCACTATGAAAGTGGGTACAAGAGTGTTACAAATCAGATTATCCACAGTGGCGGTAAACCATCCAGGGGTAATTTAATGACAAAACCATAAGTAATTGCAGAACTAGAAATGGTTGGATTAGTAATGCTTAATCTCAACCTTTACAAATTAAACTCTGCAGATTACAAATTACAAAGATAGAGAGTGAAGCTTAGAAAAAGAAGTATGAACTTTTACAATCATATAACACTCCAAAACTGAAGTATAAGACCAAAAACTGAGAACTATAACAGTCTGATATAAAAATCAGAATTCTGGAAATTCAAATCAGCAAACTGTGAATTCATGAAATGCTCATAACTAGGTCAAATTACCTCCAAATCGAATGAGACCAAGTGCAACTGATTGCTAGAAGGTAGGCAACCAAACTGAAATGATGAAACAACTCCAAAGAACCTCTGTTAATTTTGCACGAATTCCAAAGCTCTTTTGGAAAAGTACGACCCTCTTGAAAAATTGATTTTGCAAGATAAAAATAAAGACTTGGAAATAAATTCCAATCTTTTGTGGAAGGGTGCGGCTTGAGTCAACAAATGATTTGCCAAAGTACCCAGAACAAAATTAAAATCACTCCAAAAGATATAATCAAAAACCAGCTTCAGCTGTAGATAAACCAGTAAACCAAAACTCTGAAAATACTCCAAAAATTCTTCAATCTTGATGCTCAATCTGCTAGTTTGATGTTGAGAAGCAGAAATATTCCAACTAGGTGTTGTATTTCAAACACGAAATTGGGAAAGGGCTAGGAGGTAGCATCCTCGAAGCAAAAAGCAAAATGTCCATTGTCATTTTGACAGCATCACAGTATGATAAACAGTAGATACCAAATGCTGGAGCTAAACCTTCATTTTTAAAAAACTGAGAAACTCTTCACCTTCCAGAAGAAACGCCAAAAGACACCTTTTGAAATTCTTTTCATCTTTCAAAAATATTAATTCCTCAAAAAGGTGGCGTCCATTTTCAAGCTGATAGAATATTTCAAAAAAAGAATAAATAATCTTTTAATGAGGGCGTACCCTTCATGGCCCACTTTTAAAAGAACTTTAAGTTATCTCCTTAGGCCAAGGGGGTCAACAGAGAAATAAAACATTAATGCCTTTATTCAATTATTTTCATTAAACAAAGCTTAATGAAGACCAAGCTTGAACATAAACAACTGCATCAGCTGGAAAGGATGACTGAGGATAGTCAACTGCACACTGCCATAAGTGGTATTTACTAAAAATAGTAAATAACATGAAATGCCTCAAAAACTCCAAGCCAAGAAACCCTAATTTCTCCTCATTCCAGCCTATGGGTCTCCGGAATAGGCTGGCGAACTGCAAGGCTAATCACTGATGAGAAGGGGACATTACAGTCTGCCCTCCTCGAAATTGCTTGTCCTCAAGCAACTGAAAAGATGGATGGAACAAAATCTGTTCTCCTTTCCACGTGGCATCTTCAAAAGGAAAATTCCTCCATCTAACCAAGTATTCTTTGATTGTCCTTCTCCTCAAAGAATGCTCTCTAGTGTCAAGGATCTCTTCAGGAATCAACACCAACTGACCTTCCTCATCCAATGGAGGTAATTCTGAAGTAGCCACCACATTGTGTCCAATTGCCTTCTTGAGGCGTGACACATGAAAGACATTATGTACTTTGCTTTCAGCTGGAAGCTCCAACTCATAAACAACTTCACCAATCCTCTTGGTGATTTTGAAAGGACCATAAAAATGTGGCTTCAACTTTTCTGCACCACTTTTCTTGAGAGAAGATTGTCTATATGGCTGAAGCCTCAAATAGACCATGTCCCCAACTTAAAAAGTCCTCTTAACACGCTGCTGATCAGTGTATAACTTCTGCTGATTTTGAGCATGTTGCAGATTTTCCTTGAGAGATTTCAAGATGTCTTGGCTCTGTTGTAACATATCCAGTGCTTGTGGAGCTCTACTATCACCAAACACTAAATCAACAAAATTAGTAGCTTCATAACCATCAAGAGCCATAAAAGGTGACATCTTAATTGACATGTGATAAGAAGAGTTATAACAATACTCTCCTAAATGAAGCCATTTAATCCTAGCTCTTTGCTGTCCTGAAACATAGTTTCTTAGGTAGCCCTCTAAACACTTGTTAACAATTTCGGATTGCCCATTTGTTTGTGGGTGATAACTAGTGCTTGGAGTAAGCACTGTCCCACTCAATGTGAAGATCTCTTGCCAAAAAACACTTAGGAACTTGCTGTCCCTATCACTGACAATAGTTTTAGGCAACCCATGCAAACGGAAGACCTCTCTGAAAAACAACTGAGCCACTTGAGCTGCTGTAAATGAAGTGGTGACATTAAAGAAATGAGCAAATTTCGTTAGTCTATCAACCACTGTAATGTCCCCTTCTCGAGCATGATCTTTCCAGTGACCGTTGGCCTATTCCAGAGACCCGTAGGCTACTTGGAAGGTAAAATTAGGGTTTCCTATTTTGAAGGATGTTCTTGCTCGGGGTTGGTCGATTCAATGGCGGATTCTTTCTGGGTTTTCAGAGAGCTTCGCAGTGGTATGTTCTTCTTGGCATTCTGAGCATCTTCAGGAATTTACCATTTTTAGTAAATTCTATTTCTGGCAGTAAACTGGTTGGTCTCAGATACAGTTGACTTTCCTCTTTAGCTGACTCAATTGGCGTATTCAGACTCTGGCCTCGGGATGCAGTTTGAGGTGATAAGTTGAATTATTTTAAAGAAGTCATGTTTAATGTTATATTTTAACATTGACCCCTTGGCCTAGCAACTTTACTTTAAGTTGTTTTAAAAAGAGGTTCTTTATGGGTGGGTGCCTCATTAAAGGAAGTAATTATGTTTTTATTAAAAGATTTATTCCAAGCAAAAGTGGACGCCAATTTCAATGAAGAAATTAAGTAATAATTAAAATATTGCTTGGGAAAGTGGGACGCCATCTCTTGGGATTAGGGTTTTGACTCTGAAAAAAGAAGGTTAGGGTTTTGAGAAGGTCAACAGCAAATTATAAAAGGAAGCCTTGGGTTCTCTTTTCAGCATCTTTTATCTATAGGAATGTTATGCTGCCGGATTGGCTTTGGGATTGCTTCGAGGAATGAAGGCCTCCTAGCTTGGGCATTGCTTCTCGCTTGAAAGATAGCGACTAGTGGTGAGATAGTGTAGTTTGAATGTTTTATTGTGAGATTTCTGCATTTTTAGTCTTTGTGAGGATATGTAAATCAGTTTATGCATATTAGTGGTTTTCTGGAGTTGCACATTCATTGTAGTAGATTGATGTTTTTAATCATAAGTCATAAAATACACAAAGAGTCGTTCTGGGTATTGTCTCATTGGTTTTCGCTGTTGGAAGCGACCCTTCATGAATATTTGCAGATTTTAATATGAAGCGTATGATTTTATAAAGCAAATTCGTCATTCCTTGTAGGGCGCACTTTCTGGAGTGCCTCGGGATCCGTGTCATTAATTATTAGCCACTTTTAGCTGCCTTTTCTTATAACTAAACTAGGCGCCATCATTCTATAGGTCCATTGCATCAAACTTGAGGTCTTTTGGGTCTGTTTAGGGTGTTATACGAGCAATTTAGTGGGTTACAGGCATGCTGGTTTTACAGTTAAAGGTGCAGATCTGAATAAATCAGAATCTTAAATCTGGTTTTTGAGAGAAGGAAATCAGTTTTGATATGTCCATTAAGCAAGGAGAAGTCTCTATTTTAATGCTCGTTGAATTGTTCTAACTCTATGCTCTTGGCAGGCGAATTCTCTATCATATTGTAAGCTGACAGTAGTACTGACAGCAGTTCTTTCATCTTGCTTAATCATGTTTTGTAATGCTCATATTTACATTCTGTAATTGCAATTGTATTTCTTTATCTCCGCCCTATGGTAGCTCCTTTCCCATTCCGGGTTAGAAAGCACATTCTGGGTGTCGAGTACTTTCAACATTTTAGCTTACTTCTCTTTCCAGCATTGTAATTTCTGTTATCTCCGCCATATGGTCGCCTCATTTCCGATTGGATTGAGCAGCACATACTTGGTGTCGAGTGTGCTTTCAGTATATTAGATTGTAGGGATCCTCTGACCACATGCTTGTCCATTCGCGGCGCATCTTGGTTAGAGTTCTTTAGAGTTCTTGCATAAGCATTTTGATTAAGATCCTCCACCAATGCTCACCTTGCCTAAGCACGGGATCCCCGTGTATATCTGCTAGAGTTGCTTCAAACACGCTGCTAACCTTTACTGTTGGTTTGTAAACTGATTGAAAAAATTGAAAAAATTGGCTCTTCCGGACATTTCAAATCACAATAAATACACCACGCCCCCGTACCTTGGGTAACTCCTGATGTTCCATGGTACATTTCCCATTTCTGATTCGGAATGGGCAAAGGCTGAAGTAGACCAGCTGGATAAGAGTGTTCATTTTTATTTCTTTGGCAAATCGAACACTCTCTAATGTAGTTCAAGACTTCTTCTTTCAACCCTTTCCATGTGAATCTTTCACGAATCTGCTTATAAGTCTTGAAAATCCCTTGATGACCAGCAAGGGGAACATCATGAAAAGATTGTAGAATCTTCTTTTTAAGCTTAGATTCTTGCACTAAAAAGATTCTATCTTTGTAGTAAATTATCCCATCAACCAACTTATACCTTTCATCAACCAAATGACCTTCTAGCAAGCTGGTTGCAAACTAATTTTTAACATAATCAGCAGCAATTAACTCCTTCCAATCTGCTGATAACTCACAAAGTGACTGCAAATGAGGCCTTCTTGAAAGAGCATCAGTTACTATGTTATTTTTCCCTTTGACATATTCAATGTCAAAGTCATAGGCTTGGAGCTTACTTACCCACTTCTGCTACCTTTCATTCAAATCCTTTTGGCGCATAAAATGTTTAAGACTATTGTGGTCAGTCTTAACAACAAATTTACTTCCCACCAAGTATTGACGGAATTTAGACAAAGAATGCATGATGACAAGCATCTCTTTGTCATAAATGGAGTAAGTTTTTTCTGCTCCTCTCAACTTCGGGCTCTCGAAGACAATTGGATGTTTGTCTTGCATTAGAATAGCTCCAACACCTTCTCTTGAAGCATCACATTGTAATTCAAAAGATTTTGTAAAATCCGGAAGAGCCAACATTGGACATGTACTCACGATTTGCTTAAACTTATCAAAAACTTCTTGTGCCTTCTTAGTCCAAAGAAAAGATCCTTTCTTTGTAAGATCTGTGAGAGGTGCTGCTTGATGAGAATAACCTTTCACAAATCTTCTATAGAATCCACATAGCCCTAAAAATCCTCTCAAATGAGAAATATTCTTTGGAGTTGGCCAATCAAGAATGGCTCTTATCTTTTCTGGATCAACTTTTACACCCTTTGAACAGATAATGTGGCCAAGATACAAGAGTTTTGTCATCCCAAACTCACACTTTGATTCTTTGGCAAACAAACATTCCGCCTCTAAAATACTAAGCACTTCTTCGAAATGCTTAAGGTGCTCTCCCCATGACTTACTAAAAATGAGAATGTCGCTAGTAGTTGTTATGAGATGGGCTACAACTTCAATCAAGCATTCAAAAATCTTGTTCATACAAGATTGGAAATGTAGCTGGAGTATCGGACAAACCAAAAGGCATGACAAGAAATTAAAAATGCCCAAAATGGCATCTAAACGCTATCTTCTCTATATCCGCCTCCCTCATTCTGATATGATGATAGCCTGAATGAAGATCAATCTTCGAGAAGAACATAGCCCCATGGAGCTCATCTATAAGCTCATCAATCCTAGGGATTGATATATCTATTCTGATGGTCTTTGATTTAATGCGCTGTAGTCATCAAGCACATACGATCCGGCCTTTCTTTTGACCAGCACTAATTTGTATAAAAAGGGACTCTTGTTTGGTCTAGTTCGAAACCACTTTCCAAATAACTCTGCATGCCTTCTGCCCCGTCTCTTCGGCCATGGACAGGCTTTGCTCTCTCTAACTCAACTACATGCCTGTAACCTCTCTGTGAAAGGTCTTCCCAGGAGTTAGGCTTCCAAAGACTTTGCTCTTCTCTCTTTGAAGTAAGTACTTGAATATCGTGGTGATATTGCCTCTCTCTCTCACTGACTAGCCGGTAGAAACTAGCACATCTAGCAGCCTTTCCATTCTGATCCTTGACTGGATGGATCAGCCTTTCCATCCTCTTCAAGGACACAATTCGAGGGCCTCCATTTGACATCCCTCTTAGAACAACCTTCCTTCCATTAGACTAAAATTTAAGCTCCATGGTTTGCAAATTTAATGTGATCTCACCAAGAGATCGCAGCCATTGTATGCCCAACACAACATCAGTGTCTCCAATTCCCACCACATAAAAATCATCTTTAATCTCATGATTCCCTAATTGCAAAGATAGGTTAGGAATCTTCCTTGTGCAAGACATAGTAAAACCATCAGCAACCATTACCTTGAAACCATCAAATTCTTCAGTCTTCAAACCTTTTCTAGCAACTAATCCTTCATCAATAAAATTGTGAGTTGCTCCGGTATCAATTAGAGCAACTATCCTTTGTGAATTCACAACTCCATGAAGCCGAAAGGACTCATTTTTTTGAAAACTTGATAGTTGTGCAAAAGCACTACCATCTCCCACCTCTTCGGACTTGTCTTCTGGATCTTTTTCACCTTCACTACCTGCTGATTCGTATTGCTGATCAGACGAATAAGATTCTGATTCATAATCAGAATAGCCCTCCATTCGATTTGCTTTGCCTCTTCCATAGCAACAGTGACCCTTAATCCAAGGCTCACGTCAAGTGTAGCAAACTCCATCTTTTCTAAGCTGTTCTTTGAGCTCTTCTGACAACCTTGGTGGAAACTTCTTGCGCAGATTTGAAGAATGTTTTTTATCTTTCTTATGGCTGAATGGTTTTGAGTGAAACTTATGCTCCTAGCCTTCTTGATAGCTTCATCTAACGTTGGTGGATCAAATGCTTTGACCCAACCCTTCAAAGGCTCCATTAAACCTTCAACAAAAAGAACCACAAGTCTTCTTTCAGTAATGTTAGGCACCATTACTGACAACCTTTGAAAATCAGCCACATAGTTTTCTAAAGATCCTTGCTGTTTCAATTGTGCCAATTCTCTAAATCTCAATTCTGGATCTTTGGTATCAAATCTTTCAATCAACTTATTGGTAAACACTCCATATGTGCGAACGAGGTTATGGCAAAGAGTGACCAAACCATGAGTCCACCATTCATGAGCTATCCCATCTAAATGCAAAGTAGCAAATTTGATAGCATCTTCTTCCGGCATGGGTCTGAGGGAAAGGTAGTTATCAGACTTTTGTACCCATGATCTGGCTGTACACTTATTACTACCATCAAAATGTTCCATAGTAATCTTTCCCAATGCTTGGTAGAAATCATTTCTAGGTGCCATAGGACGTTGTTCAGTCCTTCTTCCATTTCTTCGACTCCTTTGATTCATGAATTGGTCAAAGGTCCAAGTACCTCTCAAATCAAGAGGTAAAGAAACGTACTCCATGTAAGCTTGACGTGCATCATCAGCAAAGTTTGGTGCAGCTTCAACCGGTTGTTGCTCTTCCCTTGGTGTGAAGACAGGAAAAAGGGGTCTAGAGGATGACGCACTAGGAATTACAGCATGCTGACCCACAATTCTATCTCTTGTGTTCACCTCAGGACTGCCACTATTGTTATTCCCATTAACTCCACTGTTTTCTCCAGTTGAGTTTTTTTGGGGCTGAATGATATTCTGAGCTGCTTGCTGGTCCAATTTGGACAATAATCGGGACATCATGTCTATCATCCCATCAAACTTCTTCTCAACTCTGTCCATCTCTTCATTAGCTCTCCTTACAGTGTCTGACATTATTTCAACTGTCTGTTCAACTACTTCCACTGACTTATCTGAGCCTTCCACTGTTTTACCAAGATCTCTTAGGAGTCCTGAGAAGGTCTCTACTTCTGGAACGGGCGGAAACTGATGCTGATTTCTAGCTTGACTTCTTGTGTATGGTGTCAGAACCCTGGTGGTTCTCGATGCAAACCCTAACTGATATTTTGAGGTTTTTTGCACTTTTTGGTTTTTTTGTGTTTTTTTGAAGATTTTTAGACAAAATTCTAAAAGTTGCGATTTTCTCAATAAATGATAATAAATTCAAATAAATTCTAAATCTCCACAGATTAATCTCAAATATGCCAGAGAACATGGGCGCACTATTTCATTATTTTTATAGAGCTTTTACAATGATGAAAAGTTGATAAATGAACAAGAAATGAATTAATTTCAAAAGAACCTGATGGCGGCTGTAATAAATGAAGGATGGTACGGCCAGAAATAAGAATGAATCTCCAAGCTCTGAATACAATGCAAGATCTCCAGAAATGCCCAAGAAAAACCCAGCGCCTAGAACTCAGTGCCAGAATTTGAAAGTAGAAGGCGAATCTCCGAAGAAATAAAGGTACGGCCTGCAAGTACAGAAATGTACGGCCTGTCTGCAGCAGCAAAAAGAATGGTACGGAATCCAAGAAATGATGCCAGATCACTGAATAGATTCCTCTGTTGAAGTCGCCTCAAAAGGAAGATGATTTTCTCTGCTAATCTCTGAATAAATAACTCAATAAATCCAATCTGTGATCTCTGGATGAAAATCGCAAATTAAAACTTCAGGCATTTCTGACCTACGGTCGCGATCACGAAGAGTTTGGATTCTTAGCCAGTGATTACGTCTGCCAGAAACCCTAAGGTTTGCAAACTCCAATGCTCAGAGCAATAAAGACAAAATTGAATAATAATCAAGATGGTTCGATTTTGCCTTGACTGGTAAATATATACTCCTTGAAGAATTTCGACCCAATCTCCTTTTAATTGATCATTTAAATAAATGATTTAATTTTGCACTTTTAACTTAGGAGAAATATTAATTATTGGCGTCCACTTTTTAATGAATATAAAATACTCATTAAGTCACATTTAATAATTTATTATAAAGTATAATAAATATATTTAAATATTTTAAATAAAGTGACTTTTATTATAAAGTCGAAATATTAAATATTTTGTGAATTCATTAAACTCTCCTTATTTCTCGATGGACATCAAGCTTTGGGCCCGGGTCAGTGCGGTGAAGAAAGAGTTAAAGACGAAGGGTGCCACTGCCGAGAAATAACCTTCATGACCTAACTTTCTAAAATAGAAAGTTCACGAAAAAGCTCACTGGAAGGTCTGCGAAGGCCCAACTGACCACAAGCTGCCATTTGGAGCTATCAAATGGCGAGCAAGCTGCTTGAGGATGATCCTGGGAACACTCTGTCGACCCCTCCCGAGGATCGAGATGATAGGCTAACTTTCGTCACCCGATTCTGTCTTTGACTAGGATGGGGACATGGCGGTCCGCCCTCCACGAAATTGCTTGTCCTCAAGCAATCTCAACCCTGGATGCTGTAAGATCTCCTCTGGCTCCCATGTAGCATCCTCAACTGGCAAATCTCTCCACTTGACCAGATATTCCCTGATCACACGCCTCCGTAGGTGTCTCTCTCTCATCTCAAGGATGGCCTCAGGTACTAGTATCAATTTCCCTTCGTCATCAAGGGGTGGCAAAGCTGGAGAGGGTATCACATGCTGACCCAATGCCTTTTTCAGGCGAGAAACGTGAAATACATTATGGACCTTGCTATCAGCTGGCAAGTCCAACTCATAAAAGCTGACACAGCCCACTTTCGTCGACAACGAGAATGGACCATAGTAGGGTTTTGGTTTCTGCGCCCACTCTTCCCGCAGTGGAAGCGGCGATCTGGCTGCAACATGAGGTACACCATATCACCCACCTCAAAGATGCGGCTCAGCCCTCTTTTGATCGGTATCTTTAGCATGCTGATTATTGTTGGATATTGTCTCGGAGAGACCTCAATATGTCCTGCTGACTCTGCATCATATCCCCTGCACTCGGCACTCTGCTATCGCTCAATATCAAATCCAGAAGGTTGGGCGCCTCATACCCGTACAAAGCCATAAAGGGGGTCATCTGTATCGTCATATGGTGAGTCGAGTTATAACAATACTCGCGCAAGTAGATCCATCTCACCCAAGCTCTCTGCTGACCAGCTATATAATTGCGCAAATAACCTTCCACCCACTTATTGACAATCTCTGTCTGCCCATCTGTCTGCGGATGGTAGCTGGTACTCGGTGTCAGTTCGGTCCCACAAAGCCTGAACAATTCTTGCCAAAAGTTGCTCATGAACCGACTGTCTCTATCGCTGACTATCGTCCGAGGCAATCCATGCAGCCGGAATACCTCTCTGAAAAACAACTCTGCAGTCTGCGATGCTGTGAAGGTAGTAGTAATCGGAAAAAAATGTGCGTATTTAGTCAATCGATCAACCACTACGTAGATGCAATCTTTACCCTGGGCCTTCGGCAAACCCGTGATAAAGTCCATCGATAAACACTACCACTTCCTGTCAGGTATCGGAAGTGGCTGGAGCAATCCAGCAGGATAAGTGTGCTCCTGCTTGTTTTGTTGGCACACAGAACACTCACGGACATACTGCAATACATCAGTTTTGAGCCCTTTCCAAGTAAACCGTTCCCGAACCATTTTGTAAGTCTTATAGTATCTAGGATGGCCCGCCATAGGAAGGTCGTGAAAGGCTCTCAAAACTGTAGTCCGCATCTCCGAGTCAGGAACCAAAAGAAACCGCCCCTTGTAAATGATCAAGTCATCTACAATAGTGTACCTGTCGTCCTGCTCTGTCCTGTCAACGATGCTAGAAGCCCATGGGTTCTTAGCATATTCAGCAATAATCCGATGCCTCCAATCCTCTGTGATCTGTGCTAAGGCATTCAACTGGGGTCTGCGAGACAAGGCATCAGCTACAACATTCTGCTTTCCCTTAATGAACGTGATATCGAAGTCATATGACTGCAGTTTATTGACCCATTTGTGCTGCCTCTCATTCAAGTCTCGCTGTCCTAGGAAATGTTTCAGGCTGTTATGATCTGTGCGTACACTGAATTTGCTGCCTACCAGGTACTGCCTGAACTTAGCCAATGCATGCATAATGGCTAACATCTCCTTGTCATAAATACTATAAAATCTCTCAGGACCCCTGAGTTTCCTGCTCTCAAATGCAATCGAATGTCGCTCCTGCATCAAAACGGCACCAATGCCCTCTCCTGAAGCATCTTGAGAATAAATCAAGCGACTTTGTGAGTCGAGGGCAATGTAACACGGACATGAAGTCATGATCACCTTAAACTGTCAAAGCACTCTCTTGCGCTGTGGTGACCAAGTAAAAGCCCTTCTTCCGTCAAGTTGAAGTAGGTGCGGCGTGGCCGTGAGAACCCACTAACAAAATCTCTGTAGAATGCACACGGCAATGAAACCTGCGAGGCTGCGTAGGTTCTGAGGTACCGGCCGATCAACTATAGCTACCGGACAGCACCAGTCCATACTCACTCCCTTGGCACTGATGATGTGCCCCAGATATAACAACTCCTCCATACCGAGCTCACACTTGGATTCCTTAGCATAGAACAACTCGTCTGCTAAGATACCCAAGACTGCATCCAAATGAGCCAAATGCTCATCCCATGACCTGCTATAAACCAAAATGTCGTCGAAGAAGACTAACACAAATCTCCTCAAGCGATCACTTGAAAACCACACGTTCATAGTGCGCTGAAGGTGGCGGTACGATAGTTAACCCGAAGGGCATAACCAAGAACTCAAAGTGACTGCAATGACACCTGAAAGCGGTTTTCTCAATATCCTGCTCCCTCATCTGAATCTGATGGTACCCTGATCTCAAATCAATCTTCGTAAAGAAGACAGCTCCGTGCAACTCATCTATCAGCTCATCAATGCGTGGAATAGGGTACCTGTTTTTGATTGTTCTTTTGTTGAGCTGCCTGTAATCAATACACATCCGAAGTGATCCGTCCTTCTTCACCAATACAACCGATGAAGCAAAAGGAGACTTGCTAGGTCTGATGTGGCCCATAGCTAACAACTCATTAATGGTCTTCTCTATCTCATCTTTGAGTCGTTTCGGATGTCTGTAGGGAGTGATCATGACGGGCTTTGCGCCCTCCTCCAACTCAATGATATGCTTTGTCCCTCTGTCTGGAGGTCTGCCAGGTGGAATGTCACTAAACACTTTGGAGTGTTTAGTCCTCAGTATCTGAATGTCGATTAGTGCGCGCCATACTGGCACATCTGTTTGGCATCAGCATTGCATACGCTTGCCGGAAGTCAAGCATATCATGACGAATGAGCCTCTCCATCCGTCTAAATGAAACCATCCTCAGATTACTGTCACGAATCACCTTGATGACATGTGGTCTCCCGTCAACCTTGAATTTCATCTCCATATCACGTAGGTTGAGTGTGAACTCACCCAAATCATGCAACCATGCCATCCCTAATACCACATCTGTATCCCCCATATTAACAACATAGAATTCAGTCTTGAATTCATAGTTGTTCAGTCTCATCGGAAGATCAGTAATCTTTTGGTCACACCTGAGGCTGAGAGTATGTCCGTCAGCCACCTTGACTCGAATACCCTCAAAAGCCTCTGTCTGGATGCCACGCCTCTCCACTAAACGTGCATCAATAAAATTGTGTGTAGCACCAGTATCCAACAATGTAATCACCTTCTGACCTGCTAGGAGCCCACGAAGTCGAAATGAACCATCTCTCTGGAGGCTAGTCAGATGGGCTTCCTGTAGCTTCCTTCCACCTTCATGTTCACCCTCGTTTTCGGACCTCTCATCATCTGAAGGCTCTGAATCAGCTTGCTGGTCTGACAGATCAGATTGCTCTTCGCCCTCATAAAACCACTCCATTTGATTATTTTTGACCTTGGATGAAGTGGGCATATATGTTTTTCACCATAGGGTGCCTTGCACCAAAAACATAACTTTTTCTTATGCAATTCATTCAACGTTTCCCTGTCAAATGGTGGTGCATTCTGTCTCTTAGGATCCGGTTGATCCTTTCTTCTGTCAAAAGGTCTATTCCTGTCATTGTTTCTATCAAAAGGCCTATTGGGTCTCGTGTATGGTGTTGACCCTGAATTGAACTTGCTGCGAGGTGCTGCAAGCTCCATGCTTCTCGCCTTCCGCATGGCCTCCTGAAGTGTGGGTGGGTCGAAAGCCTTAACCCAACCTCTCATGGGTTCTGTCAAACCCTCAACGAAGAGTATGATGAGTCTCCGTTCTGAAATCCCTGTGACCATGACTGCCACTCTCTGAAACTCACCAATGTATGAATCCAAACTGCCTGTCTGTCTGAGCTGAGCCAACTCTCTGAAATACAGTTCTGGATCCTTCTTATCAAATCTCTCTATCAGTCTGCTGGTGAACTCCTGATAGGTATTGACCGCATGATGGCCTAGCGTATACATGCCATGGTGCCACCAATCATGTGCTACTCTGTCAAGATGTAAAGTAGCAAATTTAATTGCCTCATCCTCCTGCATAGGCCTAAGTGACAAGTAATTGTCCAATTTCTGGACCCAAGACCTCGCTGATGTCTTTTCAGACCCATCAAAATATGGCAATGTAATCTTTACGCAACTACGCAAATCCTGTTCACTTGTGGTGCGGCTGCTGTCGAGGTCTACGATCAAATCTGCCTCCTCCTCTGGGTTTATAAACATCTATAAACTCATGAAATGTAAGTGCCTGCCGGATCTCAGGTGCTAGTGACATGTACTCACCGTGAAATCTCGTCAAGTCTGCCACTGACATGCCATTATGTGGCTGAAACTCTGATGCTGCCCCTGATGCTCTGCCCCTGGAGTCTGTGGTGGAGTCTCCCTAGGTAAGAAAGTAGGCTGACCTGGCCTACGCTCCTGATAGATCGGAGACGGCTGACGAGGTGCTGATGCTAATGGCTGATCCACTGGTACAGTCCCGCTCGTCTGACCAATCTGTATGAAATGAGGCTGTGTGGGTGTGCACTGTCTAATGGTACCCATCAACTGAGACATCATGTCCATCATATTATCATGCCTCCGTCTAAACTCCTCATCTGTAATATCACCCTCTGCATGCGCCTTCCCTGGATCCCTGCGAGTCTCTGAGGAAGTCTCACGTTCTGCCATTAGGGTTGCAACACTGTTTTCACTACTGTCAGAACCGGATCTGTGAAAACCAAGTACTCCTGATATTGTCTGACCTTCAGGGATAGGTGGACCTGTCCAATCCTCGTCTTTGCCTGTCCCTACACCTCTAGTGTACTGAATAATATCTTGGCTCATAAAAGGCAACCAGAAAAGCACTGAATTCTGAAAAAGCACTGAAAAAGCACAGGATGGCAGGAGATCTGTCCTCTGATACCACTGTCAGAACCATGGTGGTTCTCGATTCAAACCCTAACTGATATTTTGAGGTTTTTTGCACTTTTTGGTTTTTTTGTGTTTTTTTGAAGATTTTCGGACAAATTCTAAAAGTTGCGATTTTTTCAATAAATGATAATAAATTCAAATAAATTCTAAATCTCCACAGATTAATCTCAAATATGCCAGAGAACATGGGCGCACTATTTCATTATTTTTATAGAGCTTTTACAATGATGAAAAGTTGATAAATGAACAAGAAATGAATTAATTTCAAAAGAACCTGGTGGCGGCTGTAATAAATGAAGGATGGTACGGCCAGAAATAAGAATGAATCTCCAAGCTCTGAATACAATGCAAGATCTCCAGAAATGCCCAAGAAAACCCAGCGCCTAGAACTCAGTGCCAGAATCTGAAAGCAGAAGGCGAATCTCTGAAGAAATAAAGGTACGGCCTGCAAGTACAGAAATGTACGGCCTGTCTGCAGCAGCAAAAGGAATGGTACGGACTCCAAGAAATGATGCCAGATCACTGAATAGATTCCTCTGTTGAAGTCGCCTCAAAAGGAAGATGATTTTCTCTGCTAATCTCTGAATAAATAACTCAATAAATCCAATCTGTGATCTCTGGATGAAATCACCAAGTGCAAGCTTCAACTGGTATTTCACAGCCTCAGTCTGCCTGATCTCTGAAGAGTTTTCGTTCTCCAGAAACGTTCGTCTGCCAGGAACCCTAGGGTTTGCAAACTCCAATGCTCAGAGCAATAAAGACAAAATTGAATAATAATCAGGATAGTTCGATTTTGCCTTGACTGGTAAATATATACTCCTTGAAGAATTTCGACCCAATCTCCTTTTAATTGATCATTTAAATAAATGATTTAATTTCGCACTTTTAACTTAGGAGAAATATTAATTATTGGCGTCCACTTTTTAATGAATATAAAATACTCATTAAGTCACATTTAATAATTTATTATAAAGTATAATAAATACTTTATAATTAAGCCAAATAATTAAATATTTAAATATTTCAATAAAGTGACTTTATTATAAAGTCAAAATATTAAATATTTAATAATTCATTAAATACTCCTTATTTCTCCGTCTGAACATCAAACTGCTGAACTGGGTCGATTCTGAGCTGAAAGGTTGAACCAGGTGCCCTGCCCGAAATAGTAGCTTCCGCCTGACCTAACTTTGTAAAAATAGAAAGTTCCTGAAAAAGCTCACTGGAAGATTCTGCGAAGGCCCAACCTGACACAACTGCAAAACTGGAGCTATCAAACACTGAGCAACTGCCCCAGATGATCCTCTAAACACTCCTGTCAGCCTACGAGGATCGAGATGATAGGCTAACCTCGTCACCAGTCTGTGCTGACTAGGATGGGGACATGACATATGGCCTAGTATCTCTTTCACTCATCAGATAACCTACTGTAAATTGCCACAGGATGGTAGGGTCTTCTGCTCTGATACCACTGAAATATGCTAACCAATTTTTTTGAAGGAATTACACAACATAACCAGCAATAGTTAACTAGATTAGCGTTAGCGTCAAACTGAAAAATCAAACTGGAAAGAACTACTCGACGTCAAGAATGTGCACTCAAGATCCCACTGAGGGCGAGGTGCTAACATATGATGGAGTGTTGAATTAAAAACTAGAAACTGATAGGTGGATAACCAGCCATGAAGAGCATTTCCTCACTACCACCAAACAGTGGGGGGAAAATATTACAATTAAAACAATTCATTCGCTGCGGCGGACATCCACAGGGTTGTGGGGATTCTCCACTATGAAAGTGGGTACAAGAGTGTTACAAATCAGATTATCCACACTGGCGATAAACCATCCAGGGGTAATTTAATGACAAAACCATAAGTAATTGCAGAACTGGAAATGGTTGGATTAGTAATGCTTAATCTCAACCTTTACAAATTAAACTCTGCAGATTACAAATTACAAAAATAGAGAGTGAACCTTAGAAAAAGAAGTATGAACTCTTACAATCATATAACACTCCAAAATTGAAGTATAAGACCAAAAACTGAGAACTATAATAGTCTGATATAAAAATCAGAATTCTGGAAATTCAAATCAGCAAACTATGAATTCATGAAATGCTCATAAGTAGGTCAAATTACCTCCGAATCGAATGAGACCAAGTGCAACTGATTGCTAGAAGGTAGGCAACCAAACTGAAATGATGAAACAGCTCCAAAGAACCTCTATTAATTTTGCACGAATTCCAAAGCTCTTCTGGAAAAGTACGACCCTCTTGAAAAATCGATTTTGCAAGATAAAAATAAAGACTTGGAAATGAATTCCAATCTTTAGTGGAAGGGTGTGCCTTGAGTCAACAAATGATTTGCCAAAGTACCCAGAACAAAATTAAAATCACTCCAAAAGATATAATCAAAAACCAGTAAACTAAAATTGTGAAAATACTCCAGAAACTCTTCAATCTTGATGCTCAATCTGCTAGTCTGATGTTGAGAAGCAGAAATATTCCAACTAGGTGTTGTATTTCAAACACGAAATTGGGAAAGGGCTAGGAGGTAGCATCCTCGAAGCAAAAGCAAAATGTCCATTGTCATTTTGATAGCATAACAGTATGATAAACAGTAGATACCAAATGCTGGAGCTAAACCTTCATTTTATAAAAAAATGAGAAATTCTTCACCTTCCAGGAGAAACGCCAAAAGACACCTTTTGAAATTCTTTTCATGTTTCAAAAATATTAATTCCTCAAGAAGGTGGCGTCCATTTTCAAGCTGATAGAATATTTCAAAAAAAGAATAAATAATCTTTTAATGAGGGCGTACCCTTCATGGCCCACTTTTAAAAGAACTTTAAGTTATCTCCTTAGGCCTAGGGGGTCAACAGAGAAATCAAACATTAATGCCTTTATTCAATTATTTTCATTAAACAAAGCTTAATGAAGACCAAGCTTGAACATAAACAACTGCACCAGCTGGAAAGGATGACTGAGGATAGTCAACTGCACACTGCCATAAGTGGTATTTACTAAAAATAGTAAATAACATGAAATGCCTCAAAAAATCCAAGCCAAGAAACCCTAATTTTTCCTCATTCCAGCCTACGGGTCTCCGGAATAGGCTAACGAACTGCAAGGCTAATCACTGATGAGAAGGGGACATTACATTATCTCCCTCTAAAATGCTCGATTCACAGGTGTCGAGGTGCGCTCAACATAGTGAAACTCAGACGCCCTATATAGGGCTGTCAATGGCCATGACCTTGCAAGGAAATGATGCTGGAGATGTTTTCATACTCTAGAAAATTGTGTCCTTAGAATTGCACAAATTCCTCAAAAAATGTGGAAGGCTCAAGGGTTTATTGTTGGTATTAGCTGTGGTCAAAGTGTCTAAACAAAGCCACAACCTCAAGAGCTAAAGATTGCTCTCAAACTCATCTCCATGAAGGCACAAAATCTCAGAAAATTATGACTATGAAAATCGGATATGAAACCATATTTTGCCTCACCATTTATTCTAAACTCCACTTCACAAAATGTAACCTGTAAACACTTCGAATTCCTGTTAGGATTGGTGTTCCACAATCGAAAAAGGTTCTAGGGTTTCCAAAACCCTCGACCAAGGAGGTTTGATAATTTTGCTCAGAGAAATTTCATTCCATGGTGGTCAACAAAATGAGCTCCTTTTTCTTTATATTTTCCCACACAACATAAAGTAACTTTTGTAAAGTTATATTTAAAATATTTCATCAAGTCACTTTATAAGCATCATATAAGTGACTTTATAATATTTCACTTGGCCACTTTATAAAAATGATTTAATTAATTACTTTTATCACCTTTAAAGATTAATTGAAACTTAGGCAATAAATAGGTAATTAAATAAATGATTCCCTCACTACGACATTTGCTTGTGGGAATTAAAAAGGCAAAGTGACATCCTGAGTGTCTAGCGAGAAGGGGACATTACAACCGACTGTCTCCCATGTCAAAGTATGGTAAAAAAAAATAACACACACAATAGTATTTCTTTGCAGACTTAGTATCAATCATAGAAGAAAATATACTTTTATGTTATGTCCAAAATTAATTTCATAGCAACATGATTTCTCCACTCGTGTATACAAAATATATTCACCTAAAACTCAGAAAGATGTGTGATGAACCAGTGCTGTCCAGAAATTCTACATGTAACAAAAAAGTGTCTTCACGTTGTGGTTTCTTTGAGAATTGGATATCCCGATATCTGACATAAGAATTTATAAAAATGTGTGCTGCTGTTGCAACAAGAATATAAATAATAACAATAGTAGCGATGATAAATGTACTTCTATTATAGTGGGACTAAATCCTCGATTGCTAGAATGTGCCACATTTTTGGTAAACTTTTTGCTAATTAGAAACATGTAAATTACATTGCATGATAATAACCAAAGTTAGAAACCTCCTATGAAGCGCAATTCTAAAACCTTTAGCAATTTTAGTGCTAGAGAGGATGATGATGGTATGACACCATAGACTTTAGCCCATGCTCATGCTTTTGGATTGGCAGCACCTCATAAACCACTTCTTTCTCACTGTTGTTATACATGTAAGATTATCAACGTACAACCAACATATAATGAGAAACATAAACACCATACACATGATGAGATGTTATTGTATTACAATGGAAGAGAATGCAAAACTAGTGGGATATGCAACTTTCTCAGATTATTGACACACACGTCCAACATAGAGTTAAGGTTCTATAATTTATATTATGCATGCCTTATCCATGTTTTCATATAAATATTTAAAAATTTCCTTATATTTTATGTAGCCGTCCCCAAATTTGGCCTCAAAATCCAGAAACTTGGGGACTTGCCCTACTGTCCCCATCCTGGAAACTTGGGATAACATTGGTTTTTTCATATTTTAATCACTCACCACTGAAAAGTTGAAGAGTTGTTATTCCTGTTTGGTACTTGCTTGTAATGTCCCCTTCTCAGCAATGATCGTTTCTGTTGACCGTTGGCCTATTCCGGAGACCCGTAGGCTGTGCGGATGGTGAAATCAGGGTTTCCAAGTTTTGAGGTGGTTGTTGCTTGGAGTTTGGATTTCTGACTGCGGATTCTTTCTGGGTTTTCAGAGAGCTTCGCAGTGGTGTGTTCAGTTTGGCATTTCGGGCAACTTCGCGAATTTACTATTTTTAGTAAATTCTATTTCTGGCAGTGGACAGTTCGGGTACAGTTCAGTTGGGTCACTTCTTCAGTTGTTTCAGCTGGCACTTCAGTTCTTGGCCTTGGGCGCATTTTTCTGGGAGAGATAAGTAATTTCATTATAATATTATTATTTTAATATTATACCCCTTGCCTAGCAGTGCAACTTTAAGTTGTTTTTAAAAAGGGGACTTTTGAGGGTCCAGGCGTCATAAGGAGATAAATTATAATTTTAAAATGTCAAATATTGAGACAAGTAAGTGGGACGCCCTTTTGAGAAGATTATTTTATTTTAAAAAGTGAAATGTTTTATTGTTGAAAATGGACGCCATCTTTGGAGGGAAAAGGTGAATTTGAAATTAGGGTTTGGGCGCCCTTGGAAGCTTCTAGATGTTTCTCTCTCGTCTATATAATCAGGCCTCAGCTCTTCATTTGGCATCTTCTGTCTACTACACCGTTATGCTGCTGGATTGTATTCAGGCACTCGCTTCGAGGAAAGCACACCTCCTAGCATTGGCTCATCTTCTTGCTTGAAAGATAGCAACTAGTTGAGAGGTTAGCTTGTATTAGGAAATTCGCCCTTGCAGCTGGGCCGTACCATCTTGAGGTACATTGGAGTTTGTGCAAAAATAAATAAGGCTTGTTTTGAGTGGTTTAGGGATTGCATCTTGGGCGCCTGCATCAGTATAGTAATCTGCATTTGATCTTCCGTCAATAGGATGTGTTTAGAGTGAGTTATGTGCATTTTAATGAGTTTTCATGCTGCTGTTCTGTATCATTTCTGTCAAAAACAGTCACATCAGATTTGAGAAAGTTCATTGGTGTGTGAGGAGTTGATATTCAGTGAGCTTGGGAGTGTGAAAGGGAGTTCTTAATTTGATATAGCTTCGAAAGGATTCTAATCTTAAGATATTGACAAACTCTCTAATTTATTGTAAGCTGAACAGTAGTACTGTCAGCAATTCTCTCCTCTCATTTGGTATTTACTTGTACTGCCCACTGAATAAGTGGAAGAGGCTGGCTTGCCGCCTTTACTTTCTTGCATTGTAATTTCCTAAGTCTCCGCCATATGGTCGCCTCTTATCCATCACGGATTGAGTAGCACATACTTGGTGTTGAGCTCTTTTCAGTATTGCAATAGATAGGGATCCTCTGACCGAATGCTCGTCGTTCGCCGGCGCATCTCTGGTTAGAGTTCTTGTTCAGCATTTACTTTGAGATCCTCTGACCAATGCTCACACCTTGCCCGCATCGGGATCCTGGTGTACATTCTGGTTAGAGTTACTTTCTGCATCGTTTTGGTTTATGCTAACCTTAACGGGTGCATGTTGCATTGTAATCTTTTATGAAAAAACAAAAAAAATTGGTCCGGTTCCGGAAACTTGGGATAACATTGGTTTTTCATATTTTAATCACTCACCACTGAAAAGTTGAAGAGTTGTTATTCCTGTTTGGTACTTGCTCACCACTAGATAAGTGGAAGGAGGTTGAAGTTTCATTTCAATATTGTATAAGCTTTCCTGCTGAATAAGTGGATGTGCCCTTCCAATTCTTGTTGGAAAGAGGATGTCTACTTCTTTAGTATTGTTTGTGCACTCCACTGGATAAGTGGTATTGGCTGGCTTGCCGCTTAGTGCCTTACTTTCAGTTGCTGTTTTGATATAGTTGTAATTCTGGACACTGTATGCTCTCACTTTGCCCTTTCCAGGATCTGGGTGAACAAAAAGTTGAAAGGAAGTTGTTATGCATCTAATTTATAGTTGAAGCTAACATTTTGAAAAAAAAATTGAGGGTGGTTATTACAAAATTACAACGACCATTTGTTTAATTTGGTAAGTAAAACCAAGCCCTTCACTAATTCAGTGGGAAAGCTTATACAATCGCTGTTTGAAGTTACATATATGGTTGACAAGGGTTTATAGTTATCATATGTTGCTGTTCAACATTAATTTCAGTCACATTTTGGCATCTACAATTGGGAATTTATTCTTTTGTTTATCATTTCAGCTTGCACATTGTTTGAGATTTCATTTGTTAACAAATGTTGTTTGATTTGCAACATTACACAAGTTTTGTCAGTGATGAATTTTCTTAGGTATTTTTGAAGCTTTGAAACAATATCTTTAAAAATATGATTTAATCTGAGCAGTCAACAAATATAAAAATACTATCCCCACACAGTCTAAAATTTGCATACTATAAAAGATTTTCTGATGAGAATGCTTATGTTTCAAATGTACGTAGCTGCTCATTTTAGATTTTATAACGTTAGTCTGTTTTTTTGCACAATCACATGAGATAAGTAGTAGACCCATTATAGTCATTGAGGGACATGCAGGAATTTAAGCTATTGTTACTCATATGGTTAAGAGAGATGACATAACAATCAACATAGTTTCTATAGAATTCCCCACTAAAATGTTTAGTGCAACTTGTTGTTCCTTGAATTTCGAAATCTACTACGATCCATGGTCTAGTAGTTGGGCTGCCAATTATATGCTTGGAGAGTATCATGGATAGTACAAAATAAAGGTGAACATAGGAAACTTGATAATGAAAAGAAGTGGAGACAAAGTAATGTGGAGGTTTTTTGTTTTTTATTGAATCGCTTTCCTTGAACTGAGAAATCATCCATATGAACTGTTGTAGGGGCATAGGATTCACAATTCTGTTCCTCCATGCCAACCTTGCATATTGGTAGGTGCCTAGGATATGTTGAAAACATTTAAGTGATGTAGCAAGTTACTCTAAAGTCTAACCTTCTTTGTTTTTGTATGCATGTAAATATCTCAGGATATTCCATTCATAAGTTAGTAGTTATCCATTCAAGCCTTGACTTATCATACCAGACATGGCTTTCGATATTTTATATGCGGGAGATTCTAGTGTGATCCACCACAGCTTGCATGAACGACATCAACTGCTTCGTGAGATTGTCAGGCCTTTGAAGGGACAACTAGAAATTTTACTTCCTCAAGATCGTCTAGATTCATGCCGTGCTTTGGGTAAGAATAATTTACCTTATTGTTGGGGGCTGTCGTAATCTTTCTTTATTTGTTGCAAGTTTAGTCCATTGTATTTAGTTGTTTTAACTGCAATTAAATTAAAATAAATTAAAAATTTGTGAACAGAACTATGCACTTTTTTTCTTCCAAAATTTGGGTTAACCTTTTGCATTTAAAGTTTCCATTTGGTGACGTAAGCACTATTAATAACTCGAAATTTGAGGCATATTCTTCATTTTTTATCAGGTGCATCTTTAAGTTTTGATGTTGTATACCACTTCATGTTGTCATTGCAGGTGAACATTGTTGGTCATTTGTAGCCCATAGTGCAGAAGATGTTGTAAAGTTTTTCCAAGAAATTGTTGAAAATAGGTGTGTTATGGCCTCTTTCTTTACCTAATTATGCAAATAATATGTATTTCCATTAAATGAATAAACATATTGCCATGTTACTCAAATACATTGTTGGTTTATATCTTGTCAATTAGTAGCATCATTTGAGGTGACGCCATTCAATGCATCTGTTGTTTGTTAAAAGTTTTTTGTTGTATAGGTATATATGTAGATAATTCATACACAAGACTTATGCCATCTAATGAATAAATTGTTTAATGCAGGGCTTACTAAATCTTATTCTGCATGTGATAGGTGATCGGGATGCTTTGGAAATTTGAATTTTAAAACATCAAATTGCAATAAAATTTCCAAATGTAATTTAGGAATCGTAGACAAGAATTCAGAGTATGTTGTAAAATTCATGGTTATGCTAATCTCACAATTTCTTAGATGAGTGGATGTTACTATTAAATGAACAGTCAGGTCTCTTACAGAACAAAAGTATAAATATGGGTATCATTCTGGTTGTAACCATCTTTTTATATATTAATTGTATTTATTATTTTTCCCACAAAGCTTTGTTTCATTCCACATCACAACTTTCTAAAAGCTTTCCTTTCTGTTCTTTCTAGCATCTCATTTCTATTTGGTTGCATCCTAATCACTTTGTCATTACTTCGTCTAACCTTTCTACATGCATATATTGAAAATTAATGAGAAGAAAAAATATTTTAATGAAGAAAAATGGTAAACTTTGACTAATGTCTATCTAATTTGTAATTATCTTTTTTTGATTTTGATGCTGGCTTCTTGCAACAACCCTCTCCTTTTTGGCCTCTGGTTTCCACATTTCTAGCATCCTTTTTTAGTGTCTTCTATTATGTGGAAATTCTACTCCATCCCTTGTTTGTGCTTGCCTTGTTTGTAAATTGTATGTGTGTTGAAACAGTGTGTGAAGTAAGAATGTTACAATTATGAGGATTGGTAAAAAAAAAGGTCACAGTGGATCTTGGAAGAAAATAAAGAAGCATGGAATATCTAGTTTGAATGGGTGTAAGATTATTTAAGGACTCATCATGAAGAGTGATGCTAACAAGTTTGCTCAGATTGCCAACCAGAAGAAAAAAAAGCTTTTTAATGGAAGTAAAAAAGGTTAGAGTTCAACATTATAATATATCTAAGTTCAAGTTCTCTTTCATTTGTTTATAGTCAATCTATATATGACCTGCTTTAGACGCTTTGATGAACTGAATGTGCCTAACTCATTTTATCATCTAAAAATTCAAATAAAGAAATCCAATATATTGTAATAATGCCAAGAATGAATGCACATCATTGTGGAGGTTGAGAAAATTCAAATTCATATTCTAATTTCTTTATATGTCTGGAGATTTGTTGATCTTTGCGACTATAGGAGAGGTACATGACCAATCATAGAGGGAAAAATTAGCTTCCAGGAAACACCAAATTTGCAAGAATTCACAGCTTTTTATATCACTAGAAGCATGTCATGAATAATGGATCATGTGTAAGGGTGTTTAGATAAATAGACCTTGTTAAATGCTAGTATTTAGTATTTTATTTTACTTATGCTATCTGTACATAGTTTTTATATTGAGATGAAAAAGGTCTACCAATAAATATTCCTATAGGGGGTGTTAGCATTTTAATTTATCTTTTGTAAGTCAACACAAAACGGAATAGTGTGTGATCAGTAAAAATCTCTTCAATTTCAAAGGGGAAGCTCCTCGAGATCTAATCTATACCTAAACACTAAGCTAAATTGACCCTAAACACAAAACTATAAATAAGATATATAGATATGTACACTTTACAATATTATCTAGGGGTTTTGTATTAATGAAATGTCTACTTGCCTATATTTTTTGCTTCTGATATAAGTATCATGTTGATAATAGTTTGTGTCTTGCAAGAAAGACTTTATTGATTTTATTGAAGATAACAAACTATTAAACACCCACAAATGATAACCTTCTTGTTGGCTAAATACTGTAATGTCCCTTTTAAATACTTTTATGCTGCATTTTTTTGGGATTCTTATCTATGCAGAAATACTAAACATTTAATGTTAACATTTACTATTGAAACCCTTACACAAAATGATGAACACCTCACACACAAATCCACCATTGATCAAATTGAAAATAACTGAATATAAAATGTGGTCAAATGGCAGCACCAAAAGTAGATGCAAAGAGATTAATAATTAAACCCTAACCAACACATATATAATACTAGAATATGATATCTATGATTGTCACCATAAATTGGTGAATAATCAATGTTGTGCAACAACAATTACGTTGATATTTTGGAACAACAAACTCACAAAAAATGTAGAAATATTGGAACAATAGTGCTTTATTTGATAAAAATACAAGAACTCATATTCTGGTACAAACTGTTGTTATAAATACTTATCTTAATAACAGGGCACTGTAGTGGTGGCATTGTTGTGATGGTGTTGTAGTGGTAATTTGGATCCATTGTAGTGAACTTAAATGCTGAAATAAACACACCAGATTGAAATTCAAAGACATGGAACTTACACACCAATTAAAAAATAGAAACACATTGCAATTTCTCAGTTCAATTGCAATTTTAGGGTGAAATTGCCTCAAAGAACAAGAGGGGTTTCATCCTTTGCTCTTGCTTGGAAACGAAGAACGTTTTGTTCCTCCAAATCTCTACACTCCAAGGGTTTTCATCCTTATGAGAAATTGATGAACACAAGTGCTCAAGCGATCATATAAAAGGTGGCATTTGATTTCATAAACAATGGGTGATTCCTTTAGGCAATTCTCTTCATTTTATAAGTTCCCTTTTGGCCCTTTTATTTTGAATTTATTTTTATTCTAAAAAAATCCCTCTAAAAGTGTTCAAAATAACTTTTTAATAAAATATTACATAAGGTCTTATAATGTCCCATTTAGCTCACCACTTTATTAAAATAATAATATTTAAGTTGTCTTTTTACACTATTTAAAATAAATTTATTCAAAACAATTTAAAATATTATTATTAAATTATTTTCACAACTTTATCCCTTAGCCTGTAAGAAATAAATATGTTAGAGTTGCTGATTAACCCCTGTTGGCGTTACAATTTGCACCTCTGGTGTGCATATTGGCAACAGACAACTATGCATAGATAAACTACTCTTCAAATTAGGAGGGGAAGCTCCCTCTATTGCTGATATGCATAAAAAGTAAATAATTCTAAATTCTTATCTTTTTGACTCAGCTGGTAGAGGCACAAGGTTATAAAACCAAATACATTGCAGCCAAGGTTTTCTTTGGTTTCCGTAGATCTTAACTACAACTAGGCTAACGCTAAAACTATCCTATCTCCTCTAGAAAAACAGAGCAAGATGAATTAGGAGCAATTGGGAATGGTTGATGATAAAATCTTAGGATTCCCAAGGAGGTGGAACACTTTATACGAGGTGTAGGCTGAAATAAAGGTTATTGGAGACAACATGAAATGGTAAGCTAGTTCTCAGGATTCCCAAGGAGGTGGAACACTCTATCTGAGGTGTAGGTTGAAAGTAGATTACTGGAAACAAACATTAAATGATAATCTCTATTTCTAAATTCTCAAGGAGGTAGAATACCTATCCGAGGTGTAGATATGAAAGAAAGATTATTAAAAACAACATCAAACGATAATCTCTATCTCTAAATTCCCAAGGAGGTAGGATACCTATCCGAGGTGTAGATATGAAAGAAAGATTATTAAAACAACAATAAATCTGGGACAGCAAATTTCATGATGAGACACACACACAATAGACGATTAAACCAACTTTATATTAAACAAAGTGAACCAATACAAAATAGCAATATTGCATGGCAAGGTGGGCACCACAATTTGTTATCACAAAAAAAGTTAAAGAAATAATGAGCAAGCTTGCTCTTATTTATAGAAGCTCGAAGGAGTGGGGAACCCTAAAATCTCCTTGAGTGAACATCAGTCTTGCCAGCATGCAAGATTTATTATTAAGTCTAAATGTGTGCAGCTTAACAGTTAACGAGAAAACTACCATAGTTAACTGATTCTAAATTAAACTGATTGGACTTTGCAACACGCAAGTCTTATTTGATATGAGAGTCAATAGATAACCAACATTAGTTAATTGAAATCTAACTCTAAATGCACATAGGTGACTCCAAAATAGACATACTCAAGAGGTGGGGTAGTGAGTTAACTTGGAAAGAGGCGTCAAGTTAACTGCTATGTCTAATGTCTATCTTGGAAAGGTGGGACGTCCATGACTAGTGGTTCACTGGCCTCGATGACGAGCAATGAACTCCTCCAAGAAGTTGTTAACTGCCTGATCATCTTGAGATTATCACATGTCTTAACTGTCAATTCATTGCTTGTCAGCAACTTGAGCAATCCTGGAAATGTCTGCACACTGCAATTGGCAGTTCACTGATTGGTGACTTTGGCGGCTTTGCAACTGGAGTGATGGCCTTTGTTTCTTTTGTAGCTTTATGCTTTTGATGCTTTTGACACTTTTCACCTTTTTCTCAATGGGAGAGTGTTGCATGACAAAACTGCAAAGTTTGACCACGGACACTCTGGTTGTGAGAAATGCACACGAACTCGTTGCATATGTAGAATTCCAACAGTGTCAACCCTCTAAGCTGGCCTTGGAGGGCAATCATCTATACGAGGTATGAAACCATCTGGACTTTGAGTGACTATGCCTGTCAAATTGTTTGAATCAACCCTCCGGATGTGCTTGATGCAAATTGGTGTCATCTTTTCCTATGAAATCGTGAATCAAGATAGATTTGGTCTTGAAATCAGTTTGAGTGAATTGCATACTGAAAAACTAGATTGTTGACTGTAAACATGGATATGTTCTGACAACTTTTCCGGTGAGCTAAAAATAGTTTTTGATGAGGCTAAAAATAGCTTGTTGATGGGCAATGTTTAGGAAAAATTCTGAAACATGGGTTTTGTAGAGAAAATATTTCTCAGCAAACCCACAATGTCAGAAATTCGAAAAAATGACTTTTGCCTTGGCTTGCAAGAGCTTTTCCGGTATGGAAGCTGCAGGGGTTGTAGGGCAATTTTTCTCGAAAAAATCTAGCATATGGGTTTTGTTGCCGCTTGAGAGATGATCAAACCCAGATTCTTCGTTTTTCAAAATGTTGACTTTTCACTACCATGCAAAGGAATCTTTGGAAAAAAGCAAAGCTTCAAAAAGTGAAGCTATGGGGCAATTTTTTTTGAAAAATTCTAGTAAATGGGTTTTGTCGAGAATGTTGTGCTCAACGAACCTAGATGATCAGAACTGCGAAAAATTGTCATTTACTTTGACATGCGAGAGAAAACCTAAGACAAGGATAGAAGAAATGTGAGGGGAAGAGATAGAAATTATATATTGCCTCTGTCAAATCCTCAAAAAAATCACCTCTTTCTACCCAATCTGATGAGGTATGCCAAGAATTTGCTAGAAAAATGAAGCATGCAAAAACATTCCTTTGTGCCACTTGAACAAAGAACCTCAAAGAACATTGAAAATGGCGTTCGTTTGATCCTTGACAAAGCAGAGAGAAAATAGCTGATTTCAGCTTCAACCTGCAAGAAATAATGAACTTGTGACGCCTATGCTTGAATAAATAAGCATTTTGGAGGTGGTATTGTGTTGTTCCCAAAATAAATTTTTGCTTCAATAAGGCATTTTGATTAAAATGGTCTAAATCATGTAAAATTGTTGTTAAAAGTCCATTTTAGGTCAAACAAAATGTGGTTTTTTTGTGGGTTTATATCAAGGAAGATACTTGCAAAATTATGAAATTGTGAAAATTTGAAAATTAGGGTTTTGTACCCCTATTTTTAGGAAAACCCCTAAAAATAGGACCTTTCCAGAATTAGTTGAAAATGATTTTCATAGGATAATTTGACTTCACGATCACATTGGTCAAGTCAAAATCACCAAAAAGTTTGTTTTACTTTGGTGGGTCTACATTTTTTCAGGAGAAAAGCTAGGACCTCCTCAACCATTAATGTTAGATGGCCAGCACCAGGTATCAAAATCTAAGCCTCAAAAGCTTCAACGAAGAATCCATGGCGAAAGAAAAAGATGCTATATGATGGAGGGGATTTTCGAAAGTAAAAAACGCTGAAAATTGACTAAGTTTAGAGGATGCATGCCTTGTTAGAAGGAAGAGTCTATGTAGTCAATGCCTTAGACATTTTTCAAGTGCCCATACACGCAGCATGGTGAAAACAATTGCGAAGATGCACGTGTTTGCATCATTGACAACAATGCTCAAACCAGTCAAGCTACACAACAAATGCGAAGCAAGAGATTAGGATTTTCAAAGAAAATGATGAAACTGCAGCCAAAAGCACCCCTGCTAGCCAGGGGCATCCATGAATTCAAAAGGTGAAAGAAAGTCATCAAGTTTTGCCAAGATAGTCATCTCCATGTTTCTGCTGGCATTCCAGTGCATCGTCAAGCAAGGTCACTTGATTCATCAATCACCGATGAACGCAGACAAGGATAGAAGATTGAAA
Organism: Sequoia sempervirens; assembly: GCA_007258455.2. Lineage (NCBI taxonomy): Eukaryota > Viridiplantae > Streptophyta > Pinopsida > Cupressales > Cupressaceae > Sequoia > Sequoia sempervirens. Next base: position 89,116,688 of record VDFB02270651.1, read on the forward strand.
GCATTTATCATCAAAGTTTGTAGTCAAGCAAGGAAAAAGTGCCCCTGCAAGCCAGGGGCGCCCATCATTTGGAAACACTTGTTGTGATTTTCAGTGATTGCTTTCTACAAGGCATTTGCCTAGCATCCTTTCAGCTTCACGATCAATCCAGTTGCAAGCTCACAGGACTTGCCAAGCATTCACAAACGAAGATCAAGTGTGAAATGCTGGGAGCAAAAGTAAAACGAAGAACACGAATAATTGGCTAAGTGTTAAGGAAATTGCACCTTCCTAGAAATAGGTGCCTAGATTTTTGAGCAATCAGATGTATTCTTCAAGCTCCATAACCTCTAGGAAGTCCTCTGTCTTGATTAATCTCAGAAATGACACCGTCAACAAATTTAACAAATAAATCAAACATTTGACGATAGAGATCAAACTGGGACAGTTCTGTAATGTCCCCTTCCTAGGCAGTTTAGTTGATTCAGGGGTTAGCCTATCATTCAGACCCTCGTAGGATGACAGATGTGTTTAGAGGGTTATTTTGGCAGTTATCCGGCGTTTGGGGACACTACTCCATCAGTTGATTCAGGTTTGGGCCTTGGCAGAGTCTTATAGAGTCAGATTCAGGCACTTACTATTTATAGTAAGTTAGGCAGGCAGGGGTTGCTATTTTTGGCAAGGCACCTGGTTCATTTGGTTAGCTCAGTTTCAACCCAGTTTGACAGTTTGGTGAGAAAATAGCGAATATTCAAGCATTTAATGATATTGGAGAAATATTAATGTTATGACTTTATATTATAAAGCCAATTTATAAAGTTAATTAATTAAATGGTTTATTATAAAGTATTTTATTACTTTATAATAAGGGACAATTTTATTAATAAATGAGTATTTATTACTCATTATTAAAGGGGACGCCATTTATTAATTAATAAGCCCAAGTTTTGAGAAGGACGAATTATTATTATTAAATGCGTATTGATGTGCTTGTTTGGGTCGACTTATTGAGAGAATACATATATTTCACTTCAAGGAAAATTGAACTTGATTGTGAATTATTCTAATTTGTCTTCTTTTCTCTCCGAGAACATTGGGGTTTGTGAAACAAGGGTTTCTGCAAATTCGTTTCATCATTTGATTTTGGAGAACGTTCCCTCTTCAGAATCAGGCATACTGAGGCTGTGAAATACCAGTTGAAGCTTGTCTATTAGAGTGGCTTCATCTAGAGGTCACAACAATGCTTATTGTGAAGTTCTTATTCAGAGTTTGGATCGATTTCTCTCCAGAAGAGAATCTTTTTCATTGGCAGTGGTTTATCTAGCATCTGGCACTAATTCCAAGGTTGTACGAATTTCTTATTTGCTGGTTCAGGCCGTACTTTTGCAGCAGGCCGTACTCTCATCTAAATGCAAAAACGCCTTGCCTTTTTGCTTAGTTTCTCCTCCAGTGGTGGCACCTTGATAATCTGAGGGTTTTGCATCGATTTCTGTGAGGGAGATCACTAATCTTCATTAGCCGTACCATTAGATGCTCTTCTTCAAGCGGCTGCAAGCTTTCATAGGTTCTTCAATAAATTAGTTGCCTTTTTGTTTGCATGTTTGAGATTTAGCACTGTAATCATTCAAAAAAAATAATAAATCCATTTCCTATCAATTTATAAGTCAAGTTGCTTCAGTATTTGCATTCCTGTATTTATTAAGAATTTTAGAAGCATTTTTTTGCAAAATCGCACCATCTCTTTATTTGCAAAAAAACACAAAAAAAATAAAAATGCAACAGAAACAAACAAAAATTTGCATTCACCACCAGCAATCAGGGTTGAGAGACACTTGGTCTCTTACAAGTTCATGAAAGGTTGCAAACTGAAAATGACAATGCAAAAGGTCAAAAGCGCCCCTGCAGGCCAGGGGCGCCTAAGCTTTTGAGACCCCTAAACCAACTTGCAAAACTTGCGAAGCTAGTTATCCTTTCCGAGACTGAACTGGTTATCCATTCCATGTTTCAACACATTCACAAGAATCATTAGTCATCAGTGATCTTAGATCAAAGCATTGAAGGTCAAAATGGAGAAATTGAAAAGCATCTAGGAAACTGACAATTTGGTGAAAAATGCATGCTTTTGGGAAAAGGCGCCCAAGAATTTGAGGCATTAGGTTCAGGTTTTGAGCTTTGTAGCTCCCAAGCACACTTCTTCAGAGTTGATTCATCTGAACAATGAATTTGTAAGTAACACTTCAGGATCAATTGAGAAACCAGAATAAAGGATCTAAGAGAGGCACTTTGTCTCAAAAAAAGGAATGAAAAATGTTCAACTTCCCAACTTGGACGACTAAAGTCAAAATAGGCCCAGTATAGCGAAGGTGTCTATTCTGAAAGCCTTTTAATTTATAAAACGTCCCCAAATTGGTGGAAATCAGTTATGTGTTCTCTATATCAGGCAAATTGACTCCTCAATCAAGTGTTGGTGCCTAAACTTGATTGATTCAACATCAAACATTATTTATCAAGCCTAGGTGTCATTATTCATTATTTCTCTTTGCAAGTTGAAGCTCAAACACAATTTTTTCTCTTCAAAGTCGTTTGAAGATATGATAGAGGGTATTCTTAGCGTTCTTTATGTTTTCAAGAATAAGTTGCACAGAAGAACAATTTATCAAGGTTTACATCTCCAGGCATGATTTTCTTGAAGATTCAGAGAGGCAGTTTATAACTTCCATACTCCTTCCCCACTTTTTCTTCTATTCTTGTCTTAGATCTTCTTGCATGTCCAAGTAAATGATAGTTATTCACAAATCTGACCTTCTGGGTATGATTAGTACAACAATTTCAACAAAACCCATGTGCCAGATTCTTCCAGAAAAACTAACTCCGCTGCCCCTTTTTTTAGGGTTTTTGGAAAAAGTCAGAATTTTAGAAAATAGACAAATTGGGTTTGTTGAGCTTTGAAGCACCTACAATACCCATGTGCTAGATTTTTTAGGAAAAATAGTGCTTCTCTGCTTCTACCCCGAGAAGTTCTTGCATGTACAAGGAAAAATAACATTTTGAAATTTCTGACGTTGTGGGTTCATTTAGAAAATTATTCCCAACAAAACCCACTTCTCAGAAATTTTCATAAAAAGTACTTCTCGGCAAGTCTATTTTTAGGAGTTGCAAAAATGTTGTCCAAACAGTGTCATGTGCCAATTCAATCTTCAAGTTTTTCAGAATGTAATTCTCCTAGGTTGAATACAAGACCAAAACGGTCTTAATCCATGACTTCCTGAAAACGATTGACACCGATTTGCATCGGGCAGACCCAAAGGTCTATTTGGACAGATTGATAGGCATAGACGTTCAAAGTCCACAGCTTCCATATGGTTTCACCTCGTATATCTGATAGCCTTCCAAGGGTAGTTTAGAGGGTTGAATACCGTTGAAACTCTGCATGTGTAGCGAGTTCATGTGCATTTCTCACAGCCAGAGTGTTTGCAGCCAAACTTAGTGGTTTCATCATACAACACTCTTTCATTGAGAAGAATCAAGAAAAGCATCAAAAGCGCAAAAGTGTGGGAGAAACAGGGGTCATCACTCCAGTTATAGAGCCGCCAAAGTTACCAATCAATTCCTTGCTAGTATCAAACGTGAAGATGGTGATTACGTGAGTCTCGGTGATGTGCAAACAAAGTTTTAGGACCTCATCCATAATAGTTTCTGCAGTGATCTTGCTAACTATAGGCTAAGTTAGATTGCAATCATGTCAACTAGGCTGGACAACGCAGCTGCAAAGAAGATTGGATATCAAGAGCAGATTGCGAGTGGTGAGGAGATGTTGTGACGATACGTCATCATCTTGCAAAGCATCAATTGTCTTGAAGCAAAAACAATCAACGACTAGTTAGAGGAATTGTTGACTCGAGGTGATGAGGTGTGAACACTCAGTTAGGAACTTAGGACGTCCTAGCCCTTTAGAATATCATTTATGACAGAGGAGTTAACTTGATGCCTCTTTCCAAGTTAACTCACTAGCCCACTAATCGTGCATGTCTATTTCCATTGATTATGGATGTCTATTTTGGAGACACCTTTCTATATTACAGTTCTCTTTTAGTTTAGAATCAATTAATTGAAGTAGACTTCCTAGTTAACTGTTAGGTTACCTACTTTTAGACATAGGAATAAATCTTGCAGATTGGCAAGAACTAAGTGTTAACTCAAGGAGATTTTAGGGTTGCCAACTCCTTTGAGCTTCTATAAATAAGAGCATTGTTGCTCATTGCATTTTAACTTTACTTCACGACAGCAAAACGCTGAGCTCAAAAAGCCTTTGACTTTGTTCGCTTAGTATATGTTCTTGCATTGTATTTGTTAATACGCTAAGTACAACTTGCATTCTTTCTATTCAGATAGGTGTGTTCATTCGATGTTCATGTTTTATTGGTTGATCACCTCTTGTGTGATTGTCTCTTTGACACAAGTTGCTGTCCCAAAGTGTAATCTTTGATTGAAGTTGTGATAATAAATCAAGAGAGCCATGTGCCTTTGATCCAAAAGTCTCAAGATATGTCATTGTATGTTGTTTCCAATAATCTTTCTTTCGATCTACACCTCAGAAAGAGCATTGTCTGTCCTTGGGAATTTAGAGAGTAGGATTATTGTCATATGTTATTTCTAGTAGTCTACCTTTCAGCCTACACCTCGGAAAGGACATTGTGCCTCCTTGGGAATCATGTGATCTAGTGTACCATTTGATAATTATTTACATGAGTTCTAGTTCAGAGTAAATCTAGAAGTTCAAATCCTTCAGATGCATTCTGAGAGATAGTTCGTCCAAATGATCGAACCATTCCATTCCCGCTCCTATATCCTCTTGCTCTGTTTTTCTAGAGGAAATAGGATAGATTAAATGTTAGCCTAGTTGTAGTTAAGATCTGCTGAAACTAGAGAAAACCTTAGCTGCAACGCATTGTGTTTATGCACGCTTGTGCCCTGCTGCTAAGTAAAAAAGATAGGAAGTTAGTCCATTTTACTTTTATGCAACCATTAGGTAAAGAGGGAACTTCTCCTCCTAATTTGAAGAGTAGTTAATACTGTGCATAGCTATCCATTTCCAATAAGCACTCCAAAGGTGCTAATTGGAATGCTAACATACTGTCAGTTAGATAGGTGCGCAAACCCTAATTGAGTTAAGCCTTGTGCATGTGTTGCGAACTAAAGTTCTCCATTCATTTTGGAGGCCATATGCAAGAGGTAGAATGCAAAAATCACAACTGAGAGTAAAATGGTTAAACTTTGACTTTTGGCACCCAAGCTTGAGAAAGTTAGAAAATTTTCAAATATTTTCAACTTTCATTGTGACAAACTGCCTGTGTTTGTTGCTGAATTCTAGATGCCTGATTGATCTTGAAGCTTAGTTGATAGATTCACCACGAAGATGGATCATTTTGGGGCCTTTTAAATTTGACCCTCCGTGCTTCAATTTGCAGTTGTTGATGACTTACGACTGCCGCGAACACGCTGAGGTATGGAATGGAAAACCAGTTCAATTCCGGAAAGAACGACTAGTTTTGCAACGCCTGAAAGTTGATTTAATTTGCTCAAATTCAAGGGCGACCCTGGCCTGCAAGGGCGCAATTGGGTTTTTGAGATGCACTTTGTAACTTGTAACTTTCAATGAAAACACTTGTATTTAACCTTTGCTGTTGGGAGCTGGACTGCTCTGATGTTTGTGTTGATGCTGTCATCGCGGAGATTGAACAAATCTAAAGAGATGATCATGGGAGTTGTGAAGTCAGAAGACTACATTTGAGGCCCCAGAAAGTTGGGCGCCTTTTCCAAGAGAGGTTCATTTTTCTCCATACTTAGTCAAATTTCCATGTTTTTCAACTCTCCTTTGCCTTTGTTGTTTTACTCTTGATCTTCATTTACAAGCATTTAACAGGTCCTGAGAACTAGCTACTGGATTCATTGCGTAGCTAGAAAGATTTTGAGTAGATCTCTTGAAGAAGATAGCTGTTGATTATCTCATCTAATTGACCAAAAAGCTAGGTGCCCCTAGCCTGAAGAGGTACATTTTGTACTTTGACTTTCATTTTCTCCTCCTTTTTACATGCTTGGTGGATGAACAACTATAGTCGTTCAGTATGTCTTATGGTCCAGCGAATGCATCCATCGCGAAGTTGGATTGAAGCTGGAAAGATCATCTGAAGATAGCAAACTCAAACATTGACATCTGATAGGCTTTATTCTTGGGCGCCCCTAGGCTATAGGGGCGCAATTTCTGTAACTCGACTGCCATCTTTGATGTTCGTTGCCCTTCGCATCTTCTGCCTTCGCCATTGTTTACCAGTGTTTGACAAATCCGATGGATTCGCTTGACGGTCACTGGAAAGCCAACAAATATCTGAAGAAGATGACTAGCTTTGCAACCATTAACAATTGCATTTGGGCCTTCAAATTCAAGGACGCCCCTAGTCTGCAAGGCGCAATTAACTCCAGAGCTGATGATTTTTGGACGATTTCACCTTTTATGTGCTTTGCGAACACCATGATGCTTGCTAAGTTGACTACGTTGAAGCATTGCTGCCGTTGACGTGAGTACGTGACTGCATTTCACCATTTTTACACGTACAAACATTGCAAAGTTGAGTTGGACATCGGCTGCACAAGCATCGCCCACATAGCAAGGCAAAGTGTGTCCAGACTTAGAATATTTTTTACATTTTTTACCTTTTGAAAATCCCATCTATTGCAAAGCATCTTTTTGAGAATCTTTCGCCATAGAATATTTTGTGATGTATTTTAGGCTTAGGTTTCGATACCTAGTACTGGCCAACTACCATTGACGACCTCGAAGGTCCTAACTTTTCTTATGAAAAAGTGAAATAGACCCATAAGAGCTAAACTGACTTTTTCTTGATTCTGACTTCAGCAATGTGATCGTGAAGGGAAACAAGCCACTCAAAATAATTTTTCAATCAATTTTGGAAAGATCTATTTTTTAGGGTTTTTCCTAAAAATAGTGGTCCGGAAACTCTAATTTTCAAAATTTGCCTGTATCTTCTAGACAATTAACCCACGAAAAGCCCATGCTTGGTTTGACCTAAAACTGACTTTTGACGACAATTTTACAAGATTTAGACCATTTTAATCAAAATGCCTTTAAGAAGCAAAAAATTCATTTTGGGTACAACAACCCCATAGTACCCCAAGGATCATTTGCAAGAAAAACAACCTTTTACACAAGAGAGAAGCAATGTGTAAAATGCCTTACTAGAAATTTCAAATTATTTTGTAGGTTTCTCAACCAAAGTGCATAGGCGTTTCATCAAACAGTTTGTAGAAAGCTGATATGAGTTCGTTTGTACTTGTTTAAGGAGTCACCCAAAATTTTTAGTGTGATAAAATTTCTATTTCTTCTTATTGGTAAACATACTTCATTCAGATTTTAGTTGCGTAAAATATATTGGGAAACTTGTATGAAAAATATTGCTATCACAGATATTATTAACAATGGATTAAAACAATAACAATGTCATTGTACAAAATCAATATTTTATTAAAAATGCTGACCTATACATCCCAACACTACTCTACTCCTTTGCCAAATTGTACAATCCCCTCAAGATTGATTATTCCTTTCTTAAATTGAATGTTAGGGATATTTTTGTCTTATTAAGCACCCTTTAGTAGTATCAACCTCCTTTTACATAGCTACGCCCAAGTTTGACTGCAATGGCTGACTCCATGGAGTCCACATCAACACTAGCCTTCCTTGTACTGTTGCGTGTGAATTTAGGAGACTAAAAAGGCTGCATATGTATAGTGGATCTCCCAATAAAATAATTGACCCAATCTTGAAGTGGCGTAGGGGTTTGGGAAAGCCATGTTGGGTTATAAAAAAAATATTTTATTATCTTTTATCCTGTGAACACATCACTTGCTAACTTTCTAGTATGGACTCCCAAAGAGTTATAAGTATATGGCTGGACTAGTAGTAATTCAATATGTATTATTTAAATCTTTTCTGTTGCAACTCGAACATTATGGCACTCTTTGTAATTTTCGCCTCAAATCACAAACTAATTGGAGAACAATAATTTATCATTTACTTGCAAACCTTTGATAAACTATTTAATCAACCAACCTTATACACCTGTGTGAAACCTGTCTGATTGCACTTGCAATCAGCTAGAAAAGATATTTCAGCACCGAAATCGATTTCCCATAGGGTTTTCATCCTAGAGTTTTGCTCTAACAAGAAGCTCCACTTCCACAATAAAAAGAAAATAAAACAAGCCCATCTCAAATGACATTGTTCAACCCTTTTTATAATCTTCTAAGAACTTTCTAGAAATTATAAATTAATCACTTTATAATTAAATAAACCTTTTTGGTCTGTAAATTGACTTTATTTCATATTTAATATTTCTGACACTTTAGTCACTTTTACAACCACCACAAAAAAAAAAAAATGATTTAAGTTGTCTCTTAATTATTGTTTTACAACAGCTTACAATTAATTATTTAATTATTAATTATTTCCCACACAACTAGCTGAAAGTACGAAAGATGCCGAAATAGATTGGAAGTGAAAACTAAAGGTGCCAATATACTCAGGAGCTCGCTGAAGATCCGACTACTAAGAATAAGACACTTTCCAAAAATAGCATTTTCCTCCAAGATGTTTGGAAAGCACTCACCATGTCGAAATTGCTCTCAAAAAGCATGAACAGACTGGAATAAATCCCCAATGCTCAATGCCAATAATCGAATTCCATTTTGGACATGCTGATGCTCTCCGAAAAGGTTGTAGCTAACTATGATGCTAGGGTGACCAAAATCGTGGACATTACACCATAGTTGGAAAACTCGCCAATTGCAAGTACTTGGCAAGCTTGGAAAGTTCATTTCGGAAAAAAACTCGACAACTTAAAAAATTGCTTAAACTTCATTAAAAATGCATTTTTTTGCAAAAATCAATGATAAGATGCATCCAATGAGTCAATAAATGAGTACATAAAAGAAACAAGCTGAGTCTAGTTGTATTTGATTGGTTTGAAACCAAATTGGATACAAAATGGCATCCTCATGTGGAATGCACTGATGTTGATATTCTGAAACAAAATGAAAATAGCAAATTGTTTTTGTAGAAATGAAAGTAAATACTACATTAATATATTTTACAAATTTACATCTTCCTCTTTCCCATGTCTAGTGAAAACTAGGGTAGAGGTAGAACTAGACGATATTATAGATGAAGACTTGTAGACAAACTTGGATACTTGGACTTGGAGAGTACCTAGAAAATCAAATGAATTCAATGGGAGCTTGAGGGCTATGCCCCCCAATGGGGTCGAGGGGCAGCGCCCCTTGTGGGGGTTTTGGGGCAACGCCCCTGGCGGGGTCGAGGGGCAGCACCTGTTGTGGGGGTTTGGGGGCAACGCCCCCAGTGGGGTCGAGGGGCAGTGCCCCTCGTGGGGGTTTGGGGGCAAGGCCCCCAAAGGGGTCGAGGGGCAGCACCCGTCATGGGGTCTGGGAGCAACGCCCCTAGCGGGATCGAGTGGTAGTGGGTTTATTCCGGCCTCAAGTTTCTGTAATGTTCCTTGCCTAATCTGACCTCAAACTGCTGATTATAGGCTCAAGGAATATCGTCAAACATTTTGCATACAACCTCTATGCTTGCTGTTTTTGTGTTTTAGTTTGTTTATGCTTGCTTGGAATGATGTCAAATGTAATTTAAATGCTTGCAAATGATTACTAAGATGTCTAGGCAAAGAACTAAAATGCAAATGCAATTCTTTTTGTCTTTTTGAATGCATATATATGATCTCTACATGAAAGATGTGCACTTACAGCCAATTGACATTTCGTCAAACACTTGGCATGCAAACTAATGTGCATCTACAGCAATAAGGAATTATGTCAAACATTTATCATGCATTCTAATGACTGAAGTGTTCATCTAGAGCATATGGCATTTGATCAAACACTTGTCATGCAAATAGGAGTGTAATATGAAAGCTACAGCCAACACACATTTTGTCAAACATATTGTATGCAAGCTCTAAGGTGTATTAATGACAAATAAGCATGTGGCTGATTACAACAATGATAGTTATGATTATAGTGCAAACTCTTGACTTGTATTGAATGATAGCAAGCTGAGTACAATTCCAATGCGAGGACTCTTGGCTCTCATATGCAACTAAAGCAGCAATATACAGTCTGAATACAAATGGCTGCAAATACAATGTTCTAATGCTCATATATGAATGTAAATATCATAAGGAACCTGATCATAATAAGCGCCTGTGCTGGTGTAGGAATGGAAGCCACAAACAGTCCACAAACACCTCTCTCAAGCCCAAATCATGCCTCTTCAAGTTCCACCCCTGTTTTGACCCAACACCCTCAAGATAAAAATAATAGCAGCTCCAAACGATGATTTATTCATCAAAATTCATCACCACCTATCAAGGATTGCAGCACCTCAATGCCCAAGAGAAATCGACCCCTTCATAGCATGATATGATGCAAACCGATGGTTTCCACGTCTGAAGTATTATGACTGAAAGTAATATCAGCAATATGCAAAATCGTCCTTCTCCAAATGAATGCAAAACAGAAATACAAATCCTCCAATCTTCTACAAATCAATTCCCTCAGATATGCAGCTGTAGATCATTCTCAAGAAGGCTTCAACAAGCTGATATGAAATCTATCTCCAAAAACTTGGCCAAAGGCCACAATGTTTTCCAGTGTAAGCACAAATTGAACTTCTAAGTGAAGCCCACAATTAGCAATAATTCAGCTGATATTTCATAGCTTCAAAATTGCATAACCAATGAGATTTTTCATTCCCAATGGTTGGAAATGGCAGAAACCCTAGCTGGCTCCTTCACCAAACAATAACATCAAGCAAATATCAATTGCTGGATGATTTGAAGCTTGGCTAACCCTCTTTTTATACTTTTATCCAAGTACATCTGGAAGCATCTCAAATAATAATATAATATTTGCACTTTACAAATATTAAAATATGACTTTATAATATAAAGTGCAAATATAACATTTTAACATAACATTAAAATGATAATTATTAATTATTAAAGTTACCTTTAATAATAATTAAACATTATATCATAGAAAACTCCTTATTTCTCCAATTCAATTGAATCCAGGAAATGGAAACCATCAACTAACTAGATATCTGCCACAAAAGACCTCCTAACCAAGCTCATTAGCCTACAAAGGTCAACTGATAGGCTAATCCTGTAGAGAACTGATGCTCACGAAAATGGGGACATTATAGTTTCTTATTGCTAAGAGGTCGAGTTTTTTCTGAAAAACTCGCCAAAAACTCGGCGAGTTTTTGCACCAAAATCTCGTTTTCAAAAGAAATTTGTGAGTTTTTGGCGAGTTTTCCAACTATGCATTACACAATGGGCATGCTATGAAGCTTACAACCTAACGATAGTGACTCAGATGCAAAATGAAATTGGTACAGTATGAAGGATAGGGACTCACAGATAGGCAAGATTAAAGAAATAATCCTTAGCCTAAGGATAGTGACTCATAGATAAAAAGATAAAGCCTTTGAATTTGGATTAGGAGTCATAGAAGCTAAAGAATCAATGGATGCCTCTATATGAGTAGAAGAGGCATTAGGTGAAGCCTCAACACCAGTAAAACTATTAAGACTTGCCAAGTAATCACACTTCTTTTTTGTATCATCATCATCTAGTAGGTTATCACAATTATCAAGGGGTGGAATACTGTCCATAACAGGATCATTTGCAAATGGAGAGTGATGTGGGTTTCCAAAGATCTTTCGAATTTTGGTTTAAAGATTGTTTGAGCACTCAATATGTGAGATAGAAACATAGTGTCAAAATCAACACTGTGACCAATCAATCGAAAAACAAGATCATTTCTATTTGCCTATACTATCTTTCAATTAGGTGTACCTAGTATAGGGATAAGTTCATAGTGATGTGGCAAGAGATGAAGTCACTTGAGATGTTTTAGGATGTGGCAAGTTCCTTTTTTAGAGTGATTATGGAAGGATGAATTGAAAAACCCATGATTTTACAATGATAGACTCATAAATAGATTAGAGATCAAAACATGTAAAATTGGAACCCTTGCACCATATTAAATGGATCCATATTTTGCAAAATATATAAAGTACAAGTGAAAGTAGAAAAAATGACATCAAAATGAAATAATAAGTACCTAGGTCAAAATCAAGAAAATCCAATCACATGGTTGCATAGTGCTTTAAACTAGCTTTCCAACGCCTATTTTCTTGTGAAAATCCAATAAATATACTCAAGTTATGACTTTGGGAAGAAAACACCTCCATTATGACATAGAAGATGAGGCCTCTAACATTATTTAGGCAATCCATGGGTAGTGTATTTAGTGTTCTCTGCCTATTATTATGTTTAGATAATATGGTTTATCTAACTATGTATTAATTGTTTGTCGGTTTCAAATTGTTATAAGAATTAGTTAGACAATGGTTGTGTTCCTCTTGGAAATTGTTGGGTCCTTTAAATAGATATTTTATTGTCAAGGATAGCAATATGATTTAGTTGGATCGACTTTGATCTTTGGCTAACCATCTTTGGTTTACTTTTTGTAATAAAATATTTGCAAATAAATATATACTTTTATAGCTCTATCTGGCATGCATTATTAATTTTGTTCAATATTTCAAATTTTCATTTTATCAAATAGGAGAGTAAACATTGGCTTCATTGGCCTAAAAGAAATTGGGTCAGATTTGAGATATTCATGCCCTTAGACCCCAATAAAGGAAGAGACTATAATGTGGTCAAGACCAAGAGATCATGCAATCTTTAAGGATTGTAGACCAAAGAGAATGGAGGAGAAGATCACGAAAAGTACTCGAAGAAAATACAATTGTAAAATTTCAAAGTTGGAGCCCTACATGAGAACATGGTCGGAATCAGAGTATAAGCCAAAGTCGAAGCCTGAATTGGGAAAATAAAAACACTCCCACCACAAGAAATCGTAGAACTGAGGTGTGGGAAGAGATATCAAGACATTTATTGTTAGCAGACAAAGCATGGATTAATCTTTCTGACCAAGTAGAAAAACCAGTAAATGAAGAAGAATGGGAAAGAGAGTCTAAAAAATCAGTACCCAAGAATAACATGGGAGGAATTGAATGATTGTTGATCGAAGAAGAGGTGGTTGAAGGATGCAAACCTAAAACTCTTGGGCCAAAGACACATAAGAAAGAAACTGAAAACAACTTTGTACGAAATACTCAGGTGAGAGGATTTGAGGATTCCTATGTGACCGACAATGAGAGTGAAGCATTGGTGCATTTAAATCAAAACCCCTAATAAGTCGGTTCCAAGCATTGACGTTGCACCAAAAAAGGACGATGACCCCCCATCAACTACCAGTATTGAAAGGTAGAAGTTGCCTACATTCACAGGCAATGGGTTAGAGGACCCCACATGACATTGTAGGATCTGTGAAATGATTTGGATAGCAAATGGCTAGGAAGATAGAGCCTATTGGCAACGATCCTTTCCAACAACCTTGAGAGATATAGCTATTGATTGGTTGACAAAAGTCAATCCAATCTTAAAAACTACCTAGGAAAGATTAAAGAGGAAGAATTCAAATTACTAAGAGATGACAATGAAATTGTAGTAGGGATCTATAATAAAAGGAAATGTAAGCACTAGGATGTGAGGGCTTACAATCAAATACTTAAAGAAATCTTTGTAAAATTAGGAAAGAAACTAGTCGATGGCCTTAAAAAAAGATGGTTCATCGAAGACCTTATTCCCTCGTTATGGAAGAAAATGAAGGTAGTAGCATCTTCCTATACTAAAGCATACAATTGGGCTATGGACATTGAGAGTGAAGACATAATGTCATCACATAGAAAAAGAAAAATGGAAGATGATGAGAGTTCAGATGATACTAGTGAGAGTGAATCAAAGATAGTACAAGCACTTTGAAGAGACATGCTTTAGATGATGAAATAACTAAAGGTAGAAAAAGAGAATAGTAAGGAGAGCAAAGAACTTTGGTGCACAAAATGTAAATGTTAAGGACATGCTAAATCTAATTGTTCGAAGAAGCTATTTTGTGAGATTTTTTGGATCTTGGGCTGTTCAATTAAAGAATGCCCATACAACTTGAAGACTAGCAGTACACATGTACTCTTTACATAGGGACAATATTCCACTCAACCGAAGCTGCATAACAGATCTTTAAGCAGTTATTAAAATCAAAGAGGAGGTTGAAATCAAATACAAGGTGATCCCAAAGGACGTTCAATCATTCAATACCGACAATGTAATGAATGGGGACACTTGCAAGAGATTGCCAACACAAGTAGGACAACTCACAACTATTGTGCAAATGTTGTGGACCTAGGGATCATGAAGACATCAAATGTTTGAAGCTAAATGCCTATGTCAATATGATTGATGTAAAGCATAATGAAATATTAGTTGTTACTCATGCTCGAGAAAAAAAAGGCAATGTACTTAGACGTGGTGAGGGGCATTGCCCCTCAACCTCACAGAGAGTGTTGCCCCAAGACCCCCACCAAACTCATTTGATTTGCCAAGTACTATCCAAGTCCAAGTTTTCTAATTATGCTCCCAAGTTTGCCAACAGGTCTTCATCTACAATATTGTCATCAGTTTGGAAAGTCTTTCGTAATGTTGATGCTTACTTGTTTCTCTTGTTGTTTGGAAGATGACTTTTTCTTTTGAGGGGATGATGTAGTTAGTATTCAGTGCCTATTATTATGTTTTGATAATATGGTTTATCCAACTATGTATTAATTGTTTATCAGGTTCAAGTGGTTATAAGCATTATTTAGTTGATGGTTGTGTTAGTTTTGGCAACTGCTGATTCCATTAAATAGATTTTGTATCATCAAGAAAAACAATATTATCTAGTTGGATTAACTCTGAACCATTTTTGGTCTACTAATGTAATAAATTCATGTGCAGATAAATATATACTTTTACTCCTCTATTTGATAAGCATTATTAATTTTGTTCACTATTTCAAGTATTTATTTTATCAGATAGAAGAGTAAACAATCAGTTCCACTAGGAATGATTGAGTGGCAGCAGCAGAGGGTGGTAGATAGGTAGAGCAACAAAGGATCTGAGATTTGGTGGCAATAGTTGGCAAAGGTGGCGTTGTGGCGGTGGTGGCAACTATGCCACTCGCTGAGTTTATCCCCCTGACTTGGATAAGACTAGGGGCTCCATTGCCAGTTGACCAATCCTTAAGCCCCCAATGTTGAAATCTGTAGCTCTCAGTGAGCAATATGACCGAAGGCTTTAACCCATATCAGACCTACCATTGAGGATTTGTTGATGACGCCACACCTGTTCCACGGATGATGTCATATCTATACTTGTACTAGAAATAATTTTTTATTATTAAAAACTTGCAAATTTGTACAAGGAATGATACCCAACCGATGCACGCAGGAATATGCCAATTTGTGCAGTGATGGCAACTGATGGTATGACGATTGCACGATCGTATGGAATTGTATGCATTTGTATAGTTGTTCAGATTTCAGTTGTATGAAATTTTCTGCTTCTGTATAGTTGTTTGGATATAGTTCCAGTTTATTTATTTTTGATTCCTTAATATCAAGACCTCATGTAATCTGTAATGTTTGCATTAAGAGAAGTTAAATATGGCTTCCCTGTAATAATGATATTTGTTTTCGTGTATCTCTGTCAAAAGAAAGCTTTAGAGGTTTATGATGTATTCTATAAATTTTGAATTGAATGTCTTGTAGAGATGAAGGCATAATTTTGAAGGATTTAGATTCGAAATGGGAACCTGGTGACCGAAGTGGAAAATGGATAAAGCTGAAACCAGATTATATAAATACTGGATCTGATCTTGATGTTCTGATCATAGGTTCACCCCTCTTATATTAACTAACTCTTCTATTTTAGTTTTGATGTATGTGGAGGAAATAGTTGCAGTTACTTTTATGATTATGATCTGCTTCTCTCTAAAACAATATTTGCTTTACCGTGCGCAAACATGTTCTTAAAATTAAAGTTTTTGAAACAGGAGGTTATTATGGATCTGGACGCCATGGAGGAGAGGTATCAATTGTTGCATGATATATTACTGAAATTCTTAGATTTTATTACAGGATTTTCATTTTCATTTGAAGTTGGAAAACCTTCATTGGTGTTTGTAGTGATGTTTTAAAGTTCAAAACCTTTCAGGTTGCACAATTTTTACTTGGTCTTGCACAGAATTCAACACATGTGGGCTACCCTACAAGGTTCTTATCACGACTCGAGTTTTAACTGAGAATTGCTTGTTTTCATTTTTGTTGGAAAAATAAATCAGGAATGGATCATATGATTGTTAATATGCTTTTGTAGCTGAATAATTAGGAATGGATCATATGATTGTGACCTTTGAAAGTGATCTCTTGCTGTTCTGTAACATTTGAAGATGCTCTTTTCTTGTGTTAAGGTCTAGCCAATATTTTTCTTAACTTTTTTGATAAAAGAGTTGGGGATTTCAGATTATCAGCTAGCACAAATGGACAAGCTATCCTTTTTATCTGCCTTATTCTTCCAGCCTTGTATGTTATCTTATAATGTCATACAAAAATCTAACAATGATAAAATTTTAAGTTTGGTATGACTGCTCTTGCAGATTTCTCTCATTTTGCAGAGTTGGATCTGGCCTCTCTGATGAAGAATGCAGTGTTCTTGTGAGCAGACTGAAACCATACTTCAGGTCAGTCCATTCTTTTATTTATTTGAGCTTTCTAACATTAAGTAAAAAAATGTTCTTAATTTTTTGCATGGGAAATTGTCAGATCTTAAGTATGAACTGTAAAAGTAAATAATTAAGGACTCTAAAAGTATTTGCTTCTCTGCCCTACACAGAAAAGAATTGCATTTGTCTCATATTGACACCCAACATTAAAGAACAGTATGCTTTTTAAGCAAATGGAGCTTAGAACATGGTTGAGTCTGATTTTGTAGATAAACTCCTTTCTGGCACCAGATAGAGTCCTTAATTACACACACACACACTAATTGGAGGAAAATACTGATGTATAATTTGGAGGGCTTGTTCAGCAATTTGAACCTGGATAATTGTGACAGTGAGAGCTCTAGACCAAAACTTGTGGAACATTGCACATAACTTGTATGAGTTTTGATTTAATGCATTTGAAGGACACCTTATACCTTGCCTTTGAAAATGGTTACCTTGAAAGAACAATAGCACACTAAAATCTCTAGGATTTTTTTTGTTTTTTCATATTGCTGATCCAAGCTACCCTTTTACAAAGCAAAAGGTCTCCATAATGTACTTCTATCTAATGTATATAGGCAGAAAGCAAATATAGTACCTAGAAGATGGACTCAATATCTTCTATTGTCTAGCCTTTGATTCGATGCCCATTTGATTAGTTGGTTTCATCCTATCTCCTGCCAATGGTAGCAAGCCATTGATACAAAGCCCATGTGATATACCATTTTAACCAGAATATATTTTTGGTAGCTGACCGTTCATACCAAATCAACCATCCAAGTAACATTAGTTTTAAAAGACTCGAGTGATGAAAATGACATTCTTAATCTGATTTCAACATATGGCATATGGTGGGAAAGAGCACCACAGACCGAGATCGCTGCACCACAACTGGAAGTCTCGATGCTTGAGGTCTCAGTATACATGGCTGAGACGGGTCCTTCAACTAACACCATCTCTGTACCTAGGAAAACTCACACTTTCAAAGTAAACAAGGTGCCTTTAGGCTTTAGTTCTTCCACCCCTATTGCAGCTTTTGGTGGTAATATTGGAATCCCTATTGGTCTTGGTGTCGAAAGCTCTGTCGGTATGCGGGTTAGTGGCTTTGGTTCCTCTGGTCCTACCTCGTCCTCTAATCTTGTCTTGAATGCTTTATTGCAAAACATGGGAAGAATGCAAAACCAGTTGGCCAACCTATCTAGCTCTTCTTTAGCTCAACCTATGCTCCAGCCGTTCTTTCGTCTTAGTCCTTTGTCTATTGCCTTCCTAAACACTCCTATCCCTCAAGCAATGGAGATTCCTAAGTTTGAAAAGCATGGTGGTCGTAGAGACCCTCAGACACATGTGTCAACATTCAATGCCTTGTGCATTGACTTCTTCCACCACGATGCGTTGATGGCAAAGCTTTTTCCGCGATCCCTTAAAGACGCTGCCCTTGAGTGGTATTGTTCGTTACTGGATAATTCTGTTTTGTCGTTTGATTAGTTGGTGAATAAGTTTCTTAAACAGTTCCAAGCTAACATTGGGCCGAAGATGGCGTTTGCTAATTTTGTCTAATGCAAGCAAGGGGACCATGAAAAGGTTACTGACTTCATTGCTCGTTATCAAGTGCTCTTTTCTCAGATTTCTTATCCCTTTCCAAATTTTGATGTTCAAAAGGTTTTCATTAGGAACTTGCAAAAATTGTTACAAGAGAAGTTTGTCTTGATGAAGTATCCTTCCTTTGCGCATCTGTGTGCAACATTGCGTGAGTATCAATAGATGACCGCTCAATTTGGGGTTTCATCCTTGCACTCCTATTAGGATAACTGGTGAGTAGTGTCGATTTTTGGAATATACAAGAAAGAATAAGGCCATTGCAAGCATGGTCTCTACTCCTAAAGGAAAAAGTATAGGACGAAATAGAACGTTCACAAAGTTATCTAAATCCTATACCAAAGTTTTGCAAAAACTATTAAAAGATAAAATTTTAGCATTACCAGAGACTTGACCTCTGTCTGAGCCTTATCTAGAGTTGTATGATGCACAACAGTTTTGTCAATTTTATCAAGTGCACAGACATGATACCGAGCGATGTGTATGCCTGTATGACGAGATTTAGGATCACATCAACGATGGGACTATTCGTGTCGATGGGAGGAAGCATAACTCTAACAAATCTGTGGCTAAGCTTAACAACGAATTATAGATTTGTTGTACCCAAACCAAATTTTTTGCTTCATCAAGGAATTTTGCGTAAAAGAGTCTCAACATTGCTAAAATGATGTCAAATACAGTTTTTGGGCAATATCAAGCATGGAGTTTTGTCAATCGAAGGCAGCGCCTATTGATTAGAACTTGAATCGGGGATTTAGAATGAAGCATTTCATGATGGAGGAGCATTTCACAATGACAATTATACCTTTGTATGGTCATTTTACTGACCAAAACGAAGATTTTAGTGGTTAATTTTTTGAATATTTCTCAAGAAAAGTAAAATTGAGCCCCTGTAGCCCAGGGGCGCCCTTCTTGTTGAAGGCCTAGATTTTGTGGTAAATGCTCATGGATACAGTCAATCTCTTCCAAATTACTCTAGTTATCCGATGAGCTATCCTGCGAGGCTATCCGAGACTCGTAACTCCGGTAATTGGCGACAAAAGTTGAAGATTCTAAAGGTTGCTGTTTGCAAAAGCTTGTCCCTTTTTAGCTTTAGCGCCCCTGTAGCTCAAGGGCGCACCTCTTAAAGGGGGGTTAGATCTTGGTTTTCTTGATGGTTGGTGTATTCGATCTCTTCACGACTAGTCTGCCTATTCGACGAGCTATCAAATGTAGTCATCCGAGTCCCAGAGCTCCAACAGTCAGCGTCAGAAGATGAGATTATGAAGAGAGTTCATATCACAGAGCTTCCTCAAATGGTGAAGTTGCGCCTCTGTAGCTTAGGGGCGCCCTTCAAATTGACACTTGAGATGATTGAAATTGCTGATGAGGTCTTGCTGACATCTGTGCTACTCTAGTCCGGCTTTGCGATGCACCAACTTGCCTGTTAATCCAACATTCTGAAAGATCGTGGCAGAGATTCTACCAGGCACGTAATTTAGCGGGCGGAGAAACATGTAAATTTCATTGTACCTCTGTAGGCCAGGGGCACCTAGCCTTTAGGCCTGTCAGATGGAGTTGTTCACTTTCGAAGTCTTCACGGGACTTGTGCATAATTACTCCAACTATCCAACGAGCCCAGCCGTTAACCTCCGGGATTTGGCAAATGCTTGTACATGCGAGGTCTTTGTGAAATACTGAAAAACGAAGACAACTCAGAAAATGGCCAAGTCTGGTCGTCTATTCCATCTTGGGAAAGGCCCTTTTCTCTTTGAGGTCTTAGAAGCAGTTTTCTCGCTTCATCACCTCCAGAGACATCTCTTCTCAATGCTCCTAGCTATGCAGAGAGATTGTCGGTGCACGAATCAGAGCATTCTAGCTCTCGGTGTCGAAGGACAAAGTAGGGTACTTGGATGAAAGTTCAACTTTTGTCAAAACAGTGTCGGTGTGCCTGAAGCCCATGCACACTTTTGTTTTTTAGGTCCCCATCATAGCTTTCAGATGTCTTATATACAGTCTTTGGATGCAGAATTCTTCCAGTCACGCAATGAATCTATCCTTTAATCCGCACGATTCACTGTCCATCATCTATGGCAGAACAAAGCATGAAATGGAAAAACAGAGAAAATGGCTAAGTCTGGTTGTCTATTCCATCTTGGGAAAGGCCCCTTTCTCTTTGAGGTCTTAGAAGCAGTTTTCTTGCTTTGTCACCTCTAGAGACATCTATTGTAGGTTCTCCTGGCTATGCGTTGAGACAGACGGTGCTCGAATCAGGCTACCCCAGCTCCAAATATCAGAGGTCAAAGTAGGGCATCTGGTTGAGAGTTGTACTTTCGTCAAAATGGTGTTTGTGCCTTTTCCGGCTAGGGGCGCCCTTACTTTTGGGGTCCTTAATGCAGCTTTCAGATGCCTTGCGTATATTCGTTGGATGCGGAATACTCCTAGTCATGCAGTGAGCTTGTTATTTAGTCAGTAGGGTTCACCGTTCGGTGTCAGCAGTCGTTTGAAGCATCAGATGGCAGAATGGAGAAATGACTAAGTCTGATACCTGAAAATCAATTTAATCAAGGGCGCCTAATTCTTTGAGGTGTTAAATGATGGAGTTTGCAGTGATGACTCCCAACAGACATTTCTTCCTTGCTCTGCATGCTTTGTAATCAATATTCTTGTTCAGTCACAGCCTTACTCAGCCACCCGCAAACCAGTGTTGAAAATGGCCAGTTGTAATTTTGTTGTCAGCTACAAAGTAAGAAAATAAACAACGTAATATTTTGAGCAAATGGACGCCTATGTGGACAAATGTGGACTTTTCGAAATCAGTGGAGTTCGTTGAATCCATCCAAGTGCTTTACGTGACTTGTCAACTGAATAAAATAATATTTAATATTTATTTTGCATGTCAAAGCATTAAATGGCGATTTTCTCAAATTGGTGCCTCTTTGTGCTGGGATTTCAAAAATGCATGATGAATATTTTGATTATTATTTTAAAATCCGAAACTCTGAGTTAGTCACAATTCAATTGAAGGGGGTCCAATCAGAAGCCTTCTATTTCAGTTGAGGTTTTAAATCTTGCACTCACCTTTGACGTGCGAATTTATTCTATTAATTCAAGCATGGCGTCATATTTCATTCACATAGCTTGAGCAAATTTGTAATTCTCTAGAGCAAAGGCGAATTTCCTTTAGAGTTGGGTGAATTCTCATTAGCAATCATTGGTGAAGACATCAAAACACTTTCTTTGCAGGTAAAAGTTAGAATTATCAGCGAATTTCAAGGCAAAGTGGCGATTTTGGTAGAGGAAAACATCAAAATCTCATTCTTCTATCTTAAATTTTTCGATTTTCTCGTCTTAAATTCATTCGCATGTTTGAAGAATTGGTGACTTTTGACAAAACAAATCATCTGGGTCTATTCAGAACAGCGTCCTCGAGAAAACCCATGTGCTAGAATTTTCCAGGAAAATTTACTCCAGAGCATCAGTTATCGAGTTTCTAATTTTCTCAAGTGAAAATTCCTTGCATGGTCGAGTAAAAGTCAAATTTTCACATTTCTGACGTTCTGGGTTGTCTTAGAATCTTTTTCTGGACAAAACCCATATCTCAGATTTTTCGCTGAAAATTACCCTTCGATAGGCTATTTTTAGCCTCAGCGGACTATTTTTAGCTTTCCAGAAAAGTTGTCAAAATATAGCCGTGTTCACAGTCAACAGGCGAGTTTTTCAGAGTGCAGTTCACGTAGACTGAATTCAAGACCAAATTGGTCTTAATTCACGATTTCATCAGAAAAGTTGATACCGATTTGTATCAAGTGCTTTCAGAGGGTTGACAGGCGTAGTTACTCAAATCCATATGATTGCATGCTTCGTATGGCCGATTGTCTTCTAAGGCCGGTTTAGAGGGTTGAAACCGTTGGAATTTTGCATGTGCAACAAGTTCGTTTGCATTTCTCACAACCAAAGTGTGCGCAGTCAAACTTCACAGTTTCGTCATGCAACATTGTTTCATTAAGGAGAAGCGTCAGAGATATCAAGCCGCAGAAGAGATAATGGCCATCACTTCAGTTACGGAGCCGCCAAAGTTACCAATCAATGAAATGCTAGTTTGAGTGTGCAAAGATTGCCAAGATTGCTCAAGTTGCTGACATTCAGATGTTGATGTAGTTAACAATCTCGTTGAGGGATTGGTTGTTCGAGATCACGACCAGTAGAATTCAGTTCCCACCTCTCAGAATAGACATTAAACACAGGAGTTAAACTTGGTGTTATCTTTTTAAGTTAACTCGTTGTCTCATCTCATGGATATCTATTCTGGGATAAGCTTTATTCACTTGGAGTTGTATTTAGGGTTTACGTTAACTGATGGTAGTGTTCCAGTTAATTTGCTTTCAATAAGGACGTGCATGCTTGCACAATTGTCCATTTTAGATTAGATGTTTCGGTTAACTAATGGTAGTTTTCCAGTTAACTATATAGTTTGCTTTATTAGGGTTTAGTAATAAATCTTGCATGCATTGCAAGACTGTAGTTGACTCAAGGTGATTTTAGGGTTCCCTACACCTTTTGATGTATATAAATAAGAGTTTTTGCTCATTTGTACATAACTTTTGCACGAGAGAGAAATAGATGTTGTGCCTACCTTGCCTGTAATATTGCTTGTTCTGTATCTGTTCATGAGTATTTACTATTATGATGGATTGTTATGCCACTTGGGTTTCATGCAATTATGATGGTGAATTCTTGCTTTAGTTAGATATAGTGGCTAGTCGATCATAGATTGTATGTGTGTTTTGCCAATGCAATTTATTATCCTAGTTGGCTATCCTTGATGTTATGTGTTCAATAAACTCGTTCAGATTGAGCTGATAGTTGTGCCACCTTGCCTTCAAGTTGAGAATCTGTTCTTGGTTATTGTATGATGTGTGTGAATAATAAACTTATTCAGATTGAGCTGATAGTTGTGCCACCTTGCCTTCAAGCTGAGAATCTATACTTAGTTTATTGTATATTGTTGTTTCCAATAAGCCTATTCAGACAAGTAGATAGTTGTGCCACCTTGCCTTCACGTTGTGAGTCTGTACCCGACTTATTGTTAGATAATCATTCCCGCTCCGTTTCCTCATGCTTAGAATTCTTGAGGGGATTGGATAGTTTAAGTTACTTACTTTTGTGAGTTGTAGTTAAGCGAAACCAGAAAATACTTAGCTGCAACGTATAGAGTTTTCGTGAAAGTCTTGTACCTCTACAGCTGAGACAAAAAGATAGGATATAGTTTAGTTTATTTCCCTTTTCAAGTACTTTTGTCAAGCACAACGAGGGAGCTTCCCCCTCCTAATTTGAAGAGCACTCATTGCGTAGTGTGCATAGCTGTCTGTACCAATTCGCACTGCAAAGGTGTTAGTTGTTACGCCAACAAGATTTACACAGATCCATTTACTTCTCATTGTGCCAATCTTGTCACACAATCCTCTGCATCTTCTAAGCTCTTCTTGTCTGAGTGTGTGAACATGGTCTCGCTCATGCGTATGCCTCCTGCAGAGAATGTGAGTGCCATTCTTGACATAACTTTTACCTCACATGATCTTCCATTAAACAAGGAGCCCTCTGTGTTGTATGTTCCCACCCGGATTAATGGTAACATCATGACTGGTGTTATGGTTGATCCGACGAGTCGAGTGAACATGATAACAGAGGAAACCTTGTTCATTAACAGTTTTCATAAGGATAAGTATGATGAGTCGTAGGCCACTCTCCATACTCATGATGGGCTTTCTATTGCCCCTATGAGCACCATTTCTTTGATGGTCCTAGTTGGACCTAAGGTAGCGGATGTTTCATTTGTTGTGATTCCAAAGTCTAATCTTTTCAGGGCTAGGCTAGTGAAATATGCTAACCAATTTTTTTCGATGAAGTAACACAACATAACCAGCACTTAACCAACTTGATTAGCGTTAGATCCAAATAGAAAACCAAACTTGAAAAGAACTCACACCAAGAATGCACACTCAATCCCAATGAGGAATAGGTGTTGTCATATGGTGGAGGAGCTAAATGAAAAATACTTGAAAGAAACTGCTCAACGTCAAGAATGTGCACTCAAGATCCCATTGAGGGCTAGGTGCTAACATATGACGAAGTGTTGAATTGAAACTAGAAATGAATAGGCGGATAACCAGCCATGAAGAGCATTTCCACACTACCACCAAACAGTGGGGGGAAAAGATTACAATTAAAACAATTCGTCCGCTGCGGCGGGCATCCACAGAGTTGTGGGGATTCACCACTTGAGAGTGGGTACAAGAGTAATACAAATCCAATTATCCACACTGGCGGTAAACCATCCAGGGGTACTAATGTGAAATTAAAGAAAGAATTGCAGCAATAAAGGACTGGAACAGTACTACTGTTTATAGTCTTACAATATGGAAAAAGAGCTGCAAATTACATGAAAATTACAATAGATTCAATGTACCATGATACTGGATGATTCCATGTTAGACATCAACAATAAATGATGAAGAAAGGACTGAAGATTCAAACTTAAACAAGTCTGATGTAAAATAACAATTCTGGAAATTCTGATCAGCAACTGTGAAATTCAAAGAAATATTCACAACTCACTCAAAATACCTCCGTTTTGTGTGAAACGAAAACCAATGAGCTGCTGGAAGATAGGCGCCCAACATTAGATGAAGAAACAGCAACAAAAACTCGTAATTTAATTCTTACACGAATCCCAATGCAGCAAGAATGGTACGGCCTTCATGAGGGGCGATTTTGACAAGTAAAAATCAACAACTCAAAATTAAAATCTGAAACTCTCCAAAGATGGTCGCCTTGGGTGTAGGAATGGATTGGAAAAGTACCCACAAGCAAATTAAATTCACACAAAAAGCTGTATGCAAAAACCACTTTCAGCTGTGACTGCATCAGCAACTTCAAAACTGGAAATATCATTAAAAACTTCAACTGTTGAGCTCAACTGCTAGTCTGATTTGAGAAGCAGCAAATGTCCAACTAGGTGTTGTATTTCAAACACGAAATTGGATTGGAACTAGGAGGTAAGCATCCCTCGAAGTATTAAACAAGTTGTCATTTCGACAGCATAACATTAGCATAAAAATATTGGATCCAATGCTGAAGCAAAGCATTCATTTTATAGAAGAGTAGAAGACTCTTCAATTCCTCAAGGAAGGACGCCAAAAGTCACATGAGACTCTTCAAATTTCCAGAAACCTTCCAACTTCTCAAAAAGGCGTCCACTTTATCAAGGCACAAATAAACTTTATTTTTAAAAGAATATCTTCAAGAAAAGGCGTCCACTTTTCCCAAGGCATTAAAAGACTTTAAATATTAAATTTATCCTCCATGATGACGTTCCCCTTCATGACCACCTTTTAAGAACAACTTAAAGTTAATGAACTAGGCCAAGGGGTCAACTTGAAATTAAAACATTAATGCCTTGAAATATATTATTTCACCAAAATAATGCTTTTTAAAGCCAAAATCAAACCCAAGCAACTGCTCCAACTGAAAATGACTTAATGAAGGATGACAACTGAACCACTGCCAAAATTAGTATTTACTAAAAATAGTAAATACCTAGAAATGCCACAAACCTCCAAGCAAGTAAACCCTAATTTCACTTTTGATCAACCTACGGATTTCCGGAAATAGGCTATCAGTCAAAGAAGAGTGTATGGCCAAAATGGGGACATTACAGCTAGGCATTCCATGGCTAACCTCCATGAATGCAGTCCCCTTTGTAGACCACAAGTGTTTAAAATTCCCCCACGAGGGAATAGTGCATGTTCATGATATTGGCTATAAACCACTTGTGTTATGTGGGGGCTTTTTTTTGGATCACTTTTGGCTTGCCCCAGTCAGACCGCTCTCTCCAAGGGGAGATTTGTTGTATTGAGCTTATGTTAAATATAAGACTGGGGGCTTGATGCCAAAAGTTAGTTTTCCTGTGTCTCCATATGTTATTTCTGTGAAGGCCTCTATGATAGCGCAACAACGAGCTGTCTCTTCGGCCTCGTCAAAAGGGAAGGAGAAGCTTGCTCTCGCTCTAGAGCCTTCCCCTTTTGAACCCATGGTGTCATCCTCAGTTCCTGCTCCTGTGCCCGACATGGGAAGTGGAGTGGTGCCCATGTGGCGGAAGGTGAAGCGTCAAGCCTTTTAATTGCCTGTTTTGCCCATGGTTCCTCAACCCACCCTATATGGCAAGGGGAAGCGTTCCCGTGGAGTCGTTCATGCATCTCAGCCTCCGTAGTGTCCTATTGTTCCTTCACTTTCTCTTCGGGTGGTGAATGGGAAGAGGCCTGTTGTCGAGGCTCTTGTGTTTGTTTCTCCTTCTGTCATCGTTTTTGCTCCTATGCCTCCTCCTGTTCCCATTCGAGAGACCACCCTTCCATTGACAACGGTTGTGAAGGATGCTCCCACAGTGGAGCAGCAGCCTTTGGCCTGTTCTTAAGCCGCGTCCTCTAATGCTCGTAGTCGATGTAACTGGCTTGTGCGTGAGCGCAAGTGCTAGTGAAAGGCTCTAGCTGTGGAGCATGCTGCCTTGCAAAAGACCGAGGAGGAGCTTGCTGTCTCTGTTTCTATCTCTTCTTTTGCTCCATCTGTTTCTATTGTTTCTGCTTCAGTTCCCATCGCTTCTATCTTGCTTCCAGCTCCCACTGCAGGTCTTGATGTCCCTCACCCTAAAAGTGTGAAGGTCTTCATTGCTCCCTCAACGAAGCCTCCGCTTCTCACGTCTCTTCTGGACATTCCTCTTTTTTTCGTAGCCAGTCAACATGCCTAATACAAAGGTGGTGTCCTCTGCGGCTCCTTCTGGTTCCTCCTCTACTTCTGCTTCTTCGATGGGGATCTCGCATCCTCCGCTGGATCATAAGTTGGAGGATGACCTCATCACAAGTGAATGGTCGTAAGAAGGGTTCGCCTTCTTTGGAGTTTAGTTCTTTTTTGGCTTATGTTGTCCTTGTGACAGAGGTAGCCCCTTCTTCCTTGGAGTTGGTCACCGCCCTTCTTCCCGAGGTCGGCAATGACTCTTGGGTGGCTTGTCTTTGTCCCGCTAAGTTGGCATAGGGCACTTCTGAGAAGTGCATGTTCAATTCGGTGGATGATATCTCAACTCTATCCTCAATTTTTGTGAAATCGATAACCTTTGCTTTAGAAGAACTCGGTGAAGAAGACCTCGAGGGGCCTTCTTCCTTGGCTCTTGTTGCAGGAGAGTCAGAGGGTACTTCCCTTTCTATCCCTCCCCTTTAGGCTCGTCCTCCCTCCCCTTTTAATGATCTAGACTCGGAGTAGGACAACCTGCTAGTCGATCAGGATTAGGGTGGTGCCTCTTCTACATCCGCGGATTAGATTTTTTTGTTTGTTTGTGTTCCATAGTGCTTGTCTTTTGATTTTTTTTTATCCTTCCTGGAGGACCCTTGCTACCCTTGTAGGTACTCGGATATAGGCGCGAAGCTTTCTCGTACACTTCTTCTATTTGTGTCATCATTCTTCTATGTGGTGTAATCTTGCTTTTCGATATTGGGGACAATGCAAAGTGTTGGGGGCATTTAGGCCTTCTTCCATGTTGACCCGATTTTTATTTTACTGTCTTTATGTGTCCAAATTCTAAGCTATTTGGGGATTGATGACAGTTCATATATATTATTATATCTATCTCTTTATATTTATGGACAGTTTTGACCCCGAATTATGAGATCCCTTTGTCTCTTGATTTCTTCGTCTCTGTTTGTTTGTTTTGTGTTGTATTGGTTTGAATGTGTTGTCCCTCGCGTGTGTGACAACATTCCATGGATACATCTCACTATGTGTTTCGTGCTGCAACGTCTGTTGTCTTTCTTTTCTCCTTAAGATGCCATGTGCTCCTCTATTTAGCACACACCATCCTAAGGGGGGCTATCATGCTTGTCTAATTTTCAACATGGTGAATTCTTTCAAAAGGATTCTTTGATGCAAAATTCTTTACAACGAATTCCTTGACAAAAGAACCCGTTGTCGAAAACCCTCATTTTCCAAAAGGGGTGTATTCTCTCAAGGACTCCATGATGAAATTTTCTTTCAAAAGTATCCCTTGGTGAAAGAATGAAAACTTTCCTTTCAAAAAAGGAGCATTCTTCCCAAAAAGAAAGAGTTTGAAAACTTTCCTTTCAAAAAGGGGCACTCTTTCCAATGGATTCCTTGACAAAAAATATTTTAAAAGGATTTCTTGATGACATAATAACTTGCAGAAAATTTCGTGTCTTTCAAAGAGAGCATCATTTCAAAAGGGTCCCTTGGTGTCTTGATGTCTTGAGAAAAAGGTCCCTTGTCGAAAGAATCCCTTCTTGAAAGCCTTCTTTTCAAAAGAATTCTTTGGTATCTTGCAATTTGTGTCTTGTATTTGATATTTGATATCTTGTGTCTTGGTGTTTGATATCTTATATCTTGGTGTCTAGCTTGGGGGCATCCTAACTAGTCTTTTCTATGATTGTCCTGCAACACAATTTGCAGCAACCACATGCCTATCTTATATTTGATCAGGTTGTGTCTTATGTTGTTTTAAGTGATCAGACTATGTCTTATTATGTCGGCTTGTGTCAATGGTGTCTTATTGTGTCTATTATGATTTGCTTTATTGCCTAACATGTTTGCTTTGAACCTAACATGTTTATGGTGAGATTGTAGCTAGCTTTGTAGGATTGAAGACCCGTGTCATCTTCGCATCTTGGTGGAGCTCCCTCTTTCATGTCAAGGTATGCCAAAGTGGAGAATTGCTTCCTCTACATTTTCGATATATTCTCTTCAACCTCTTTCTACTTTAGCTCACATATGCATCGACACATATGCTCAATAAAGTGGGGGGAAAATGTAATGGCGTAAATTTGCACCTAGTGCAAATTCCCATTATATTACCCTCATTTGAGCCTTACAAACTCTATAATGGAAAAACCCATTGCATTTTCCTTGATTTTGATGTGTGTCCTTGTCTTTTTGCGTCGGTGAGGGATTTTTTGTTTGGGATGCTTGCGTGCTGTGCAGATGTCTATGCGTTGTGCTTCCGTCTTGACAGGATTTTCGGGTTAGTGGATGTTGAGGTGTTACAATTCCCTATCGGCTTGCGAATTGTAATGCCCCTGCAAATAATGACCACTCGGGAATGACCTTTTACCTCAAAATTAGCCATTTGAACTTGATTCCTTGATTCTATCAACTCATTCCCACTTCACACTTCACTTCTATTTACTCTCTTGCTGTCTCCACTTCACTTCTACACCATTTTGCTGCTCCTATGCCATTGTTATTGCAGGTTGTTGAAGCTTCACTCCCTTGATGTGGTTGTCTTGCTCTCCGCCTTCCTCTCTCAGCTACTCAAGCATGTAGAAATGAGGGTAATATCCGTCTATTTAGTGATTTTGCACTATCTTGTTTGTAGAGTAGCATCTAGGTTGTCTTTGCAGTCTACTTTCTTGTGTCTACACTATTTCTTTATCATTTCTATATCGTGGTCTATTGGTAGTCCGTGGAGGTGGAAACACCAAAATGGGTGTCTGGCTGAGGCAGGCTCCAAAACACAACCAAAAAATTTTCCCATTGCTTTGTGTGTAGGTGCAATTCTATCGTGAGGAGCTGGTTGGAGAACTGGACCTTCAGTGAGTTGGCATTTTTCTTCT
This sequence comes from Sequoia sempervirens, assembly GCA_007258455.2. Lineage (NCBI taxonomy): Eukaryota > Viridiplantae > Streptophyta > Pinopsida > Cupressales > Cupressaceae > Sequoia > Sequoia sempervirens. Next base: position 89,146,717 of record VDFB02270651.1, read on the forward strand.
TTCTTCCCCGTCTTTTCGTCATTAAAATAGTTTATATTTATAAGTTGAAGTATTCTTCTTGCTATTTTCTACATTTTTGCATTTCTCTGTTTAGCAGTTAGTAAACCCTACGAGTTTCATTCTATAAACCCAACTCTCTATGCATACAAGATGCTAATGCGGTGCACTAAAGTTTGATTCACGCACTAGCATCCTCTGGCAGAGATCTAGCCGGTTTGTAGTTTGAGACCTCTATGGTTTGCTCGCCTGTATCTAGAAATCTCTATCATAAAACATAAAGAAACCAGAGTCCATTTTGCCCTTCCTTTTCAGCTTACTAGTTAGTCTGAGGTAGTTGAGGGCAATTCGCTCCCTTTAGGCTCTTCTGTGTCCTAGAGACTTGGAAGTAGCGAATGTCCTCCTCTATAAGGGTGTTCTTCAATAGTGTGTTGATGTCGTGGACATCAAACAAACTTTCTGCTACTAGTAAATGTGTGAGAAAGGAAACTACCTCTCTTTGTATCTCCTCCATTCTACTGATTATCGAGCCATCTAATTTCTATATTGAACTTGCCTTATTCTAGGCTCTTTTAACTTTGGAAGTGTTGTGAATTTTTTTGTGTTCAAATCTCCCTCCTCTAGCTAGGTCTCCCTAGATTTCTATTTCCAAACTACTTCTCTCACAAGAAATTTGGTGTGTTGAACCTTAAGCTTCTGAATATAATTTGTTTGAAACATTCCCATTATTATGATTTTTTTATTTAGAAGATCAATTTTCTCTCTTTCCTTTTGTTTTCTTAGAAAATATTTTTTGAACGAATGCACATTCTACTCCTTGGATTTGGCTTTGATGTGGCAAAACTTCTACGCGAAAAGGAACATTTTGGAACACTTTTGAGTTGTTGCATTTGACCATCACCCTTGAATTAATTCCATCAATTTTTCTCTCCTAAACCACATTCGTTCAAATTTAAAAGGGTACATTATCAAAGGATTGTCTTTTGTTATTGAAAGCTTTACCAAAAAATGGCCCAACCTTGATATTGGACAGATCTTTGACTCCAAGATATTCTATGAAAGAAGCTAGTTTGAGGAATATAAAAAATGATCCAATCTTTCTAAGATGTTGGTGAATCCCAATCTTCTATTGGTCCAAGTGAAGGTCCGTTCTTTTTCGAAATCATGTCTAAGAAATCTCCATTCCATACAAAATTCTGAAAATTAGTTTGAACTTGAGTCTTGTGAGCTAGTCGACTTTTTTCCTCATTGAATAGGGTGGCATTGAGATCGCTTATTATGAATTTCCAATCCTTTCACACCATTTTTATTTGTAGGGTTTCTTCCCAAACTTTCTTTTTCTCTTCCATTTTTTTTGATCCGTAAACATTCTCTAGCATGAAAGACAATTTCAAGTGCAAACTTTTGACCTTCACAGCCATTGAATTATGTGTTGAATGGATACATTTCACTAACATTTGACTTCAAATCCACAAAATCACCATTCTGCTAGCTGTTCCAATTGAGTTTACAAACATACCTTCCTACCCTTTGCAATGTTTGATAAAGATATCACCCTCTACCTCCTTTAGTTTGGTTTCTTATAACTAGAGTATACGAACCAACATGTTAATTTGGCATTTGGTCGTCTGTTTCTTATTTGGGGCATTTAAGGCCCTAAAATTCCAAGTGGAAATCTTCATTGTTTCTCTAAGGGAGAGGTTTCCTCCCTAAGACGTCAAAAGATATTTCTTGATGGATGAATACCCTTTTGACATAGTGTTTTCCTCCCTGCATTGCTTGTTTGCTTTCTACCACACTTCTTTATAGAATCTATATTTTCTTCAAGGATTCTTGAGGCCAATTGGCTTATGCATCTTATCTCTATCATGCCTAAATCATCTTTTGTCTCTTTATTTAATTCATAGTTACGAGACTCGGACTCGGCTCGGACTCGGCTAGGGTGACTCGACTCGGCGACTCGGCGACTCGGACTCGGACTCGGCGCAGACTCGGCAAAATGAAAAAAGTTGAAAAAACCTTAGAAAATTAGAGATTTTTAAAGATTTAAAACTTGTTTCAAGCACCCTTTATTGAATACAACACAAATAAAAGCAAATTTGATCACATACACAAATATACAATGATCACATAAGTATAAAGTACACAAATTGTAGTTGCGCTGCTGAAGGAAATAACATACTTTGATATATAAAATTAGTCAAATGTATACAAAACTCATGGAAAATGAAATCCATGACATCAAATGTTCCATACAAATATGAAATATCAAAAGATTCAAAACAATAGCTATAAGTCTATCACTCTATGCCTATGGCACAGTGGAGCCAGCATCCTTCCTACGAAGGCGTCTAAAGGTCCTGGATGATGTTGCAGTTGCAGCCATAGTCTCTGCCTGTGTCTGAGTCCCCATACCACTCTCACCACCAGTAGCTATGTCTCCTCGTGCTCTAGCCTCCTCCTCAGCCATGGCTACAACCTCAGCCTCTCTCTCTGCCTGGTCCACCCAATCAAGGTCCTCGTCACTAAAGACTGCGTCTGTAGCCTCAGTGATCCACTCAGACTGTGGATCAACCTCCTCTAAACAGATCGGGGTGTTGTCGTGGTCAAAAGCCTTCCTGTATCTGAGCCGAAGGTTGTAATGAACATATACCAGGTCATTCATCCTCTCCACTGTCAATCTATTGCGCTTCTTGGAGTGTATGTGCTCAAACATACTCCAATTGCGCTCACAACCGGATGAACTGCATGGCTGGCTCAATATTCGTATGGCAACATTTTGCAGGTTCGGTGTATCAGAACCAAACATCTCCCACCATCCATCTGAGATGAGAAAAAGAAACAAAATCAATCTCATTTCAAGTTTCAAGTTCAAGTTCAACATTTAATAATAAATTATAATATAAAAAGATGAAAATTATTGCCTTAAATATATTTTTACCTGGCATTAATGTTGTCCTACTATCTTTGCACATTTGACGTGCAAAGAAGTCTCCTCGTGCCTTAGTGAAGGCATCTATCTCCTGCACTATCTGTGTAGTAACAGCGGGCAACATTCTCTCTATCGTCGAGTAGAGCCCACTAAGAATTTCTCTATCTGCACGGAGATCACGGCGGAAGTGGAAGGCCGGATTTAGGAAACATGCGGCTGCATGGATGGGCCTATGGAGTTGGTTTTGCCATCTCCTATCAATGATCTCCCAAATGGGACGATACTTATCATCAACTCCACCATAGACTGATCTAATGGCCTCTTTGGCCCTATCCATGCCCTCATATATGTAGCCCATTGCGGGCTTCTCCCCATCTGCAACTCGTAGGAGAACTAGCAAGGGCTCAATAAACTGCAAAGTGCAAACATGTTTCACAAATAAGTAAGTGTGACTGTCAATGAAAATGAACAAATAAAAGTAAGATATGATTAAAAATTAAAACATAATAAAGAATTAAATGTTACCTTCACAATCTCATCTGCTGGTGTCCAAAACCCTGCCTCATCAAATATGCAATCAGCCACAGCAATCCCTGCAGTGCTTGTAGAAAAGGATGAGGAAGACCACTCCTCACTAGCAAACATGCGCCTCAAAGGTGCCCTTGACCGAATCAAGGATTGCAACATGATAAAATTTGATGCAAACCGAGTGATGCCAGGACGAGACAACTCCCTCAACCCCGTGTATTGCCTCATAAGGTTAAGCACCCATGCATGATTGTAAACAAATTTGCAAATGTTTCTTGCTGATTCCATACATGTTTTTATCCATGGGAGCTTGCCAAGATCCTCCATCATGAGGTCAATGCAATGGGCGGCACATGGAGTCCAAAATATAGTTGGGTGCCTCTCCATCAATAATCTACCAGCAGCAACATAATTTGCTGCATTATCTGTCACCACTTGAACTACATTTTCTTCCCCCACATCGGCTATCACCTCCTCTATAGCCTCACATAAGTATGTGGCATTTTTGAATTGGGCGGAAGCATCAATGGACTTTATGAAGACAGTGTCACCTGAAAAAATAAGCAAAACCAAATTACCAATTATTCAATAAATTAAAAACATAAATCAACCTTATTAAATTATTAATCACTAAATCAAATTGAAATATCAATGTATTAAGGTAAGTACAATTACCTCCAGAGGAAACTAGAAAGTTCAACAGCGTCCTATTTCTCCTATCGGTCCAACCATCAGTCATGATGGTGCAACCAATCCTCCTCCATTGCACACGCTGCTCCTCTAATTGTGCTTTCACATCCGCCACCTTTTGAGTCAAAAGTGGGCCCTTTAATTCATCTTCGCTGGGGGCTTTGAACCCCGCCCCACATATGGTTATTGCATCAACCATGTTTTGCCAAAAAGGAGACCTAAAACATGTCATAAAATGAAAAGATTTAAGTTTTTAACTTTAAATTTGAATTCGATAGTGAGATACATCTAAATTCTAAAACAATAAAATTTAAATATAAATTTTAAAACAATTAAACGAAAAAAGAATTACCTGGCTACATGGAAGGGAATGGTGCAGTAGTACCAAAAGTCTGCAATTGTTTTTTTTGCTGCATCGTGTGCATCCTTGTTCCAACCCATGCTCTCAAGCGACGGTTGGGAACCAGGAGTAGTGCGTGGTACAAAATATGAGTCCACCCTAGATTTACGAACTCTAGGGCCAATACTAATACTGCCACTACCACTAGCAGTAGCAGCGCCACCAGCACTAGGAGTACGCATAGGAATAGATGGTGCAGAAGCAGAAGCACTAGCAGAAGCACTAGCACTAGGACGGTATGGAGGCATGGAAGAAGCATCTCCAACAGCACCAAGTCCCTGTCCAACTCCAACACCTGCCAACTCCTCCCTCTGTCTCTTTCTAATTTCTTTTTGCCTTTCAAAATTTTCTAATTGCACCTGCACTTCACGAACAGCCTCAATAGGTGCTAGGGTGCAGCCCACTGCATCATGGATGGGTATGCGTGCAAGGTGGTATTTCAATCTATTTATGCCTCCATGATATATTGTTTTGCAGTATTTACATTTTGCTTCTCCTCTTTTCATTCCGGGAAAGATTTCAGCATGTTTCCAAGCAGGGTCTTTTCTGACTGGGGTTTGAGACATTGTGAAAATAATAATATGGTTTGATTTGCAAATGAATGTGGCTGCAATAACAAGTAGGGTTTGTAAAATTATTTAAGTTGCAAGTAGGGTTTGTAAATAAAAATGCAAACTATAATAATTTAAAAACAATGATTTTACAAATTACAATGAATTATTTGTTAAAAAAACACAAAAAAAACCATTAAAATCAAACTTACCTCTTAGATTTGGCTTGGAATGCAATGCAAACTCCTCCCAATCACTAGCAATGAACTTTCAATGCACCTCCTTAGCAGTATGAAGCTTCCCAAATGATATATGACCTTGCTTTTGTTTTAAACAATTTGCTGGTTGCCCTCTCTTCTCCTCCTATTTTTCTTCACAACTCTCTCTTCTCCTCCTATTTTGCCAAAAGAGTGAAATGAAGTTGCTTTTAGGGTTGGAGAGAACATATAGAACAAAAAAAAAACTAACTTTAACTTTTAGTTTTATGTTTTTTTAGTGTTTTAACTTCTTGCTGCCGCGGCTGGGTCACAGGGTCGGGACTCGCCGAGTCTGGGCGAGTCCGGCGAGTCCGGCGAGTCCGGCTCTGGACTCGTCGTGTCCGAGTCCGAGCTCCCCAGACTCGGCCAGGCTGGCTCGGCCCGGGACTCGCCGAGTCTGGGCGAGTCTGGGCGAGTCTCGTTACAATGATTTAATTCCATCCAATTATCCTCCCTTGCTTTGGCCTCCTTTACTTCCCTTTCCTTGGTCATGTGGAATGGAATTATTGCTAGTTTTGAGGGGTCACCATGAGCTTTATTTACTTGGTCAGACACCTCTTCTTCCTTTGTGGGTGTTTTTCTCTACTTGTTCTTGATGCTCTTCCTTTGTTTTTTTCACCCATTTTTGAGGTACTTTCTCCCCCCTTTTTATTTTGACAATTTATTTCAAAATGATCACAACTGCCACAATTTAGGCAAAAGAATTTCACCTCCTTGATTTCAACCTTTTAGGACCATTTTCTAGCTTCCATTATTAGACTAATCTCTTTTAGAAATTTTTTAATGACAATGATTTGTAGCCTTGCATATAATTTGGATTCTCCCTCAAGAGGTTCTTCCTCAGTTATCTCCACATTGCCCAATTTATTCCCTATCTTCTTGAGGCATTTGGTGGTCCAATATTGCATCGACAGGTTGTAGTGTTTGATATGGGAACTCGCTATGGGAGCAAGCTAATGGATTGAAATTGGGGCTCCGTTTTTTGATAAACACGGTGTTTTGTATTTTCCAAGACCCATTTTCTATGTAATGCTGCCTTCTCAAGCCTAGTGAATTTAGTGACAATTAGCCTATTTTTTGAGTTCTCGTAGGCTAATTGGTAAGGATAAGGGGAATCCAAAGTTCTTGGAGAGCACAAGTTCAACATTTTAGGATTTCTATTTATGGCAATGAGCCCAGTTGGCAGTGTGGAGCATCATGACACTTTCAAAATTGTTTTTTGACATTTGAGGTGTTCTCCAAACTTCTTGGAGAGAGCATCTATTTTAGTAAGTCACTCGGTTGGCTCCGATCATCATTCTATTTCTTTATTTGTGATAAAAATTTGATTATGATGTCATTGTAGTGCTTTCCACAAATCGGGTGAAATATTTTAATTATTCACTTAAGTTTCTAATATTTTATTATTAATTTGATGAATTAAGTGTAATATCATTTTAAAAAGGTGTTTATGTCCCTCAAAATGGATGCCTAGGAGAAATAAGCACCCTTTGCACATGAAAAACTTTTTTAATCTTTTAAAAGTTCATTTTGGTAAGACAGTGAATTATTTTATAATTTCAAATTGGCTATTTTTCCCTCCAAAAGCTATATAAGGTGTTGGGCTCATTTGAAGGGTTATGTTGATGAATGATATTGTTATGTTGTCGGGTTGAACTTGGGTTTTCCCACAATCTTTTGAGGACGAAAACCCTCTTTAAATCTGTAGTTTTGAATTTGAAAGATAATCCCTAGCTAGACTAGTGTGATTTCATTTAGGAATCTCCGTTGCTCAGAATGAAGCTTCATGTTGCATTTTCAATCATGGATGTTTTTGACGTGTTTTAAAGTTGCAGATTTGATGATGTTTTTGAAGACTTGCAAAGACTTTTGAGCATTTGAAAACTCTAATCTTCTTTCTGGCCATACCACTTTCCAAGTAGGCCGTATAGCTGGGAAGACGGTTGGTGTGAGATTCTTAGACTTAAGCGTTGCATTTATTCATGAAATTTCTTGTTGAAGGGAGGTGCCAAGATGTTTAATACTCATTTTCATCCTTCTGAAGTGAACATTGTTGTTGGCTAATTCTCCAAGAGGCCCTACTATTCCTTGTTGGCCATACCATGCCTAGGGATTGCGTGTGAATGTTGTTGAGCGCATGGTGATACTAAGAGGAGGGCGCGGGGGGTGGTGTTTGTGAATCAGTATCTAACAGTTCTTTACTTTTCAAAACTTAACCAATCACATTGAAAACCATTCAAATAAGATTTAGCAATTTGAATTGCAATGAGAACACATGATTTATGTTGAAACCCTTTCAGGAGAAAACCACGGCACAATATTGCATATATATTATAGTTTAATCTTCTTCTTCTTGCAGGCTCCAACCTACTATAAAAAGTCTTCAATCTCTATACAAATGGAGCTACAACCCAGCAAGATGCTCAGATCTCTACTTGATAGGTTTCAACCTATTGGAGGCTCCAAACCCCACACACAAACTGAGCTCCAACTCAACAAGAGGCTTCAACCTCTATTTGATAGGCTCCAACCTATGAATCCTTCAATGGCTGATATAGTTTACTTCTCCATATGGTCTTCCTCTCACAAATCTGATTATAACTCACACAATATCCTTCTTTCAAATCTGATTCCAATCCACACAATAACCTTCTCTCATAAATCTGATCACATGCTTCCTTTCCTCACAAATATTCACACAATTCTTTCATAAATCTGATTTATAATTTCACCTTAGAATCTGCACTCTCTCTCGTAACATTTACCTCTCAATCTTCACATATGTTTGTCATTTATGTATTTGCACTTATCCTTCTCATATGGCAGCACATAGTCTTCAAAAGATATCCGATTTGCACTTCATTTCTGCCTCTATTCTTTTCTCAAATCTGCTTTAATGCTCATAGATAAATCATTTATTACTTGCATCCAACTCACACAACCATATCACTCTTATACATCTTCAAGGAAGATGATTTATTCAAAAGACACATCACTTCACAAAGGAGACAACTCTCCATAACAAAATACCCTTTCATAACATATTTGTAAGAGACTAGGTGTCTCTCAACCCTAACTTCTGATGGTGAATGCAAATTTTTGTTTGTTTTTGATTTTTTTTGCATAATAAGAGATAATGTGATTTTGCAAGAAATACTTGGAAAACTAAAATAAAATACTAGAGCTCTAAATATAAAAGAATACAGCTTAAAATCTGATGCCAGATGATCTATTGATCTTTCAAAACAATTACAACTGCGAGATTCAATAATGCAAGTAAAAAGGAAAGCTATTTATTGAAGAACCTGAATGAGCTTGTAGTTGCCTGAAAAGGAGCATGAGATGGTACGGCTGAATGAAGTAATGCAATTTCCCACCTCGAAATCAGTGCAAAAGCTCCAAAAACCCTAGGCGTCCAAAATGATAAAGCCGGAAGACCAAAAGACAAAGCGTTTTAGCTTGTAGGAAAAGTACGACCCTTGCTGCTGTAAAAGTACGGCCCAAACCAGCAATAGAGAAATCCGTACCACCTTGGAATTTGTGCCAGATGCTGAGTAAATCACTGCCAATGAAGAAGATTCACTACTGGAGATAAATCGACCCAATATCTGATATAAAACTTCACAATAAGCTCTGTAATGACCTTTGAATGAAGCCACTCAACTGACAAGCTTCAACTAGTATTTCACAGCCTCAGTATGTCTGATTCTGAAGAGGGAACGTTCTCCAAAATCCAATGTTTGCAGAAACCCTTGTTTCACAAACCCCAATGCTCTTAGAGAGAAATAAAGAAAAAATAGAATAATCATGAATAATGAGTTTGATTTGCCTTGAAGTAAAATATATATCTTCTCTCAATAAGTCGACCTAAAAAAGCAAGTGAATGAGCATTTAAAATATTATAAAATTCGCCCTTTGCACTTAGGAGAAATTATTAAAATATGGCGTCCCTTTTTAATAAATGATTATTGAATAAATAAGTCATCAATAATTGTCCTTTTAATATAAAGTATTAAATACTTTATATTATTCCATTGATATTTCAATATTTAATTAATTGACTTTATATTATAAAGTCACAACTTAAATATTTCTCCCAAAATCATTAAATGCTTTGATATTCACTATCTGCTCACCAAAATGTCAAACTGGGTCGAAACTGAACTGACCAACTGAACCAGGTGCCATGCCAAAAATAGCAACTCCTGCCTGCCTGACTTACTATAAATAGTAAGTGCTTGGAACTAAATCTATAAGTCCCTACCAAGGCCCAAAACCTGAATCAACTGATGGAGTAGTGTCCCCAAATGTTGGATAACTGCCAAAATAACCCTCTAAACACATTTGCCAGTCTACGAGGGTCTAAATGATAGGCTAACCCCTGAATCAACTGTACTGTCTCGGAAGAGGACATTACAGTTCGCCGTCCCTGAAATTCCCTGTGCTCAAGCAATCTCAGCTCTGGATGCTGTAAAATCTCCTCTGACTCCCATGTAGCATCCTCAACCGGCAAGTCTCTCTATTTAATCAAATACTCTCTGATAACCCACCTCCGAAGATATCTCTCTCTAACATCGAGGATGGCCTCAGGCAGTAATATAATCTTTCCCTCGTCATCAAGGGGTGGCAGTATTGGAGAGGGAATCACATGCTGAACCAACGCCTTCTTCAGGCGAGAAACATGAAACACGTTGTGAACCCTGCTATCCGCCGGTAAATCCAACTCATATGCAACCTCGCCCACTCGTTTGATGATTTGGATGGACCATAGTAACGATGTTTCAACTTCTCTGCACGACTCTTCCACAGAGTGGACTGACGGTAAGGCTGTAACATGAGATACACCATGTCACCCACTGCAAAGGAACGCTCAACTCTTTTCTGATCAGCATACTGCTTCTGCTGATTCTGTAACATATCATCTGCGCTAGGCACTTTGCTATCACTCAACACCAAATCAAAAAGGTTGGGCGCTTCATACCCGTATAATGCCATAAAGGGCATCATCTGTATAGTCATGTGGTGAGTAGAGTTATAACAATGCTCGCAGAGGTATATCTACCTCACTCAAGCTCTCTACTGTCGAGCTATATAATTACGCAGATATCCTTCCACCCACTTATTGATGATCTCCGTCTGTCCATCTATCTGTGGATGGTAGCTGGTACTAGGTCTCAATTCAGTTCCACAAAGTCTGAACAACTCCTGCCAAAAGTTGCTCATGAACCGACTATCTGTATCGCTGACTATAGTCCGAGGCAAACCATGTAACCTGAATACCTCTCTGAAGAAGAGCTCTGTAGTCTGCGATGCTGTGAATGTAGTGGTGATCGGAAACAAGTGTGCATATTTTGTCAGCCGATCAACAACCACGTAAATACAATCTTTCCCTTGGGCTTTCGGCAAGCCCGTGATAAAATCCATTGATAAACATTCCCACTTCCTGTCAGGTATCGGAAGTGGCTGAAGCAATCCAGTAGGATATATCTGTTCCTATTTGTTCTGCTGGAAAACAGAACACTCTCAAGCATATCAAAGAACATCAGTCTTTAGCCCTTTCCAAGTGAACTGTTCCTATACTAGCTTATAAGTTTTGAAATAACCGGGATGGCCCGCCATAGGAAGATCATGAAAGGCTCTCTAAATTGTATCCTTCAACTCTGAATCAGGAACCAGAAAAATCCGCCCCTTGTAAATGATCAAGTCATTCACAATGGTGTACCTACTATCCTGCTCTGTCCCATCAACTATGCTAGAAGCCCATTGGTTCTTAGCATACTCTGCAATAATCCTGTGCCTCCAATCCTCGAAGATTTGTGCCATAGCATTCAATTCAAGTCTGCGAGACAATGCGTCATCTACAACATTTTGCTTCCCCTTAATCAAGGTGATATCAAAATCATACGATTGCAGTTAACTGACCCATTTTTGTTGCCTTTTATTTAAGTCTCTCTGTCCAAGGAAGTGTTTCAGGCTATTGTGGTCCTGTAGGCACACTAAATTTACTGCCCACCAGGTATTGCCTGAACTTAGCCAAAGCGTGCATAATGGCTAACATCTCCTTCTCATAAATGCTATAAAATCTCTCAGGACCCCTAAGTTTCCTACTTTCAAAAGCAATAGGGTATCTCTCCTGCATCAATATGACACCAATGCCCTCTCCTGAGGCAACACAATACAAATCAAAAGACTTCGTAAAGTCAGGTAGTGCTAGAATTGGGCATGAAGTCATAATCACTTTGAACCTGTCAAAACATTCCTAAGCCTGTGGTGACCAAGCAAATGCTTCTTTCTTTGTCAGATCAGTAAGGGGTGCGGGGTGTCGTGAGAACCCGCTAACAAATCGTTTGTAAAAAGCACATAACCCAATGAATCCTCTGAGCTGGGTAAGGTACTCTGGTACTGGCCACTCTACTATAGCTCAGACCTTCTTAGGGTCCATACTGACTCTCTTGGCACTGATGATGTGCCCAAGATACAACAACTCAGCCATGCCTACCTCACACTTGGACTCCTTGGCATACAAGGACTCCTCAGCAAAAATACCCAGAACTGTATCCAAGTGAGCTAAATGCTCCTCCAATGACCTATTGTATACCAGAATGTCATCGAAGAAGACCAACACGAATCTCTGCAGCTGAGAACTGAAAACTCTATTCATTGTAGCCTGAAAGGTAGCAGGGGCATTGGTTAGACCGAAAGGCATAACCAAGAACTCGAAGTGACCACAATGGCACCTGAAAGCGGTTTTCTCTATGTCCTGCTCCCTCATCCGCATCTGATGGTACCCAGATCTCAAGTCAATCTTCATGAAGAAGATAGCACCGTGCAACTCATCAATGAACTCATCGATGCGGGGTATAGGGTACCTGTTTTTAATTGTTCTCTTATTAAGCTGGCATTAATCAATACACATCTGTAGTGACCCATCCTTTTTCTTCACCAATACAACCGATGAAGCAAAAGGTGACTTGCTAGGTCTGATATGCCCCATATCCAACAACTCACTAATTGTTTTCTCTATCTCATCCTTGAGGCATTTCGGATGTCTGTAGGGTGTGATCATAATGGGCTTTGCGCCCTCCAACTCGATAATGTCCTCGATGTCCCTGTTTGGAGGTCTGCCAGGTGGAATATCACTAAACAGTTGAGAGTGTTTAGATCTCAGTATCTGAATGTCAGGATGGTACTCAACCTTCTGCTACTCCTGCTGTGCTGGTAACAACATACACTCTGCAGCCCAATCTACCATATCATGACAAATGAGCCTCTCCATTTGTCTAAAAGATACCACTCTCAAATTACTATCTCCGATGGCCTTTATGACATGTGGTTTCCCGTTTACCTTGAACTTCATCTCCATGTCTCGAAGATTGAGTGTGAACTCACCCAAATCATGAAGCCATGCCATCCCAAGTACAACATCAGTATCTCCCATATTAGCAACGTAGAATTCAGCCTTGAACTCATAGTTGTTAAGTCGCATTGGAAGATCTGTTATTCTCCTATCACATTTGAGGGTGTATCCATCAGCCACCTTGACTCGAATACCCTCAAACTCCTCTGTCTGTATGCCTCGTCTCTCGACTAACTGTGCATCTATAAAGTTATGCGTGGCACCAATGTCAAGTAGAATAATCACCTTTTGACCTACTAGGAGCCCACGTAGCCTAAAAGACCCATCTCTCTGAAGACTAGTCAAGTGTGCCTCCTGTAACTTCTTTCCTCCCTTATTTTCACTATCATTTTCAGACCTTTCATCATCTGAATGCTCTGAATCATCTTGCTGGTCTGACAGATCAGATTGCTCTTTGCCCTCATAAAACCACTCCATCTGATTATTTTTGAGCTTAGGACGAAGAGGGCATACATGTTTCTCATCATAAGGTAACTTGCACCAAAAACACAACTTTTTCTTGCGTAAATCATTCAATGTTTCCCTGTCAAAGGGTGGTGCATTTCGTTTCTTAGGATCGGGTGGATCCTTGTTCCTGTCAAATGTTGTATTCCTATCAAATGATCTATTAGGCCTCGAATAAGGTGTTGAGCCCAAAGAGAACTTGTTGCAAGGTGCTGCAAACTCCATACTGCGTGCCTTCCTCATTGCCTCCTGAAGAGTAGGAGGATCAAATGCCTTGACCCAACCTCTCATCGGCTCAAACAAGCCCTCCATGAAAAGAATGACAAGTCTTCTCTCCGAGATACCTGTCACCATGACTGCAACCCTCTGGAATTCACCAATATAGGCATCCAAACTACTTGACTGCCTGAGCTGAGCTAGCTCTCTAAAGTAGAGTTTTGGATCCTTCTTATCAAAATTCTCTATGAGCCTGTTTGTGAACTCCTGGTAGGTGGTAACCGTGTGATGACCCAATGTGTACATGCCGTGATGCCACCAATCATGCGCCAACCTATCAAGATGTAGTGTGGCGAATTCAATGGCCTCGTCCTCTTGCATAGGTCTCAAAGATAGGTAATTATCTAGCTTCTGTAGCCAAGACCTCGCTGAACTCTTATTTGAGCCATCAAAATAGGGCAAGACAATCTTGCTCACTGCATGCTGAAGATCCTTGTTCACTTGTGGTGGTGGCTGGTACTGAGGAGCTCTGTGCTCAAATCTACCTCCACCCTTGGGTCTATGCACATCCATGAACTCATGAAACGACAATGACTGCGTAATCTCAGGAGCCAAAGTCGAGTACTCCCCAAAGAATCTGGTCATGTCTTCCATTGATGTACCATGCTGTGGCTGAAAATCTGGTTGATGACCCTGCTGCTCTGCCTTCGGAGTCGGAGGTGCCTCCCTAGTAATAAAGGTAGGCTGTCCCGGCCTACGCTCATGAATGAGAGGTGACAACTACTGCTGCACTGACACATGTGGCTTATCTATTCCTGCAGTCCTGCAAGACCGTCCTATCTGGATGTAATGCTGTTGAGGCGAAGCATACTGCCTCATCGCGCCCATGAATTAGGACATCATGTCCATCATGTTATCATGCCTTTGTTTGAACTCATCAAAAATCTCACCTCCGACATGTTCTTTCCCTGGATCCCTATGAGTCTCTATCGGAATCTCACGATCTGCCATCAGTGTAGTGACACTGTTCTCATTACTGTTAGAACTGGATGTATGTATACCCAGAACCCCTGATACTGTTTCACCTTCTGGAATAGGTGGACCTATCCAATCTTCTACTCTGCCTGTTCCTCTACCCTTACTGTAGAAGATAATGTCTCTACTCATGAAAAAACATCGAAAAAGCACACATCTGACTTAAAAAGCAACTGAAAAAGCACAGGATGGCAGGAAAACTGTGCTCTGATACCATTGTAAGAGACCGGGTGTCTCTCAACCCTGACTTCTGATGGTGAATGCAAATTTTTGTTTGTTTTTGTTGTTTTTGATTTTTTTGTGGTTCTTTTTCAAATTGAGAGATAACGTGTTTTTGGAAGAGATACTTGGAAAATTAAAATAAAATACCAGAGCTCTAAATATGAAAGAATACAACTTAAAATTTGATGCCAGATGATCTATTGATCTTTCAAAACAATTACAATTGCGAGATTCAATCATGCAAGTAAAAAGGAAAGCTATTTATTGAAGACCCTGAATGAGCTTGCAGTCGCCTAAAAACAAGCATGAGATGGTACGGCTGAATGAAGTAATGCAATCGCCCACCTCGAAATCAATGCAAAAGCTCCAGAAACCCTAGGTGTCCAAAATGATGAAGCCAGAAGACCAAAAGACAATGTGTCTTAGCTTGCAGGAAAAGTACGGCCCAAACCAGCAATAGAGAAATCCGTACCACCTTGGAATTTGTGCCAGATGCTGAGTAAATCACTGCCAGTGAAGAATTTTCACTACTGGAGATAAATCGACCCAAACTCTGATATAAAACTTCACAATAAGCTCTGTAATGACCTCTGAATAAAGCCACTCAACTGACAAGCTTCAACTGGTATTTCACAGCCTTAGTATGTCTGATTCTGAAGAGGGAACGTTCTCCAAAATGCAATGTTTGCAGAAACCCTTGTTTCACAAACCTCAATGCTCTTAGAGAGAAATAAAGACAAATTAGAATAATCATGAATAATGAGTTCGATTTGCCTTGAAGTAAAATATATATCTTCTCTCAATAAGTCGACCCAAAAAAGCAAGTGAATGAGCATTTAAAATATTATAAAATTCGCCCTTTGAACTTAGGAGAAATTATTAAATTATGGTGTCCCTTTTTAATAAATGATTATTGAATAAATAAGTCATCAATAATCGTCCTTTTAATATAAAGTATTAAATACTTTATATTATTCCATTGATATTTCAATATTTAATTAATTGACTTTATATTATAAAGTCACAACTTAAATATTTCTCCCAAAATCATTAAATGCTTTGATATTCATTATCTGCTCACCAAACTGTCAAAGTGGGTCGAAACTGAACTGACCAACTGAACCAGGTGCCATGCCAGAAATAGCAACTCCTGCCTGCCTGACTTAGTATAAATAGTAAGTGCCTAAAACTGACTCTGTAAGTCCCTGCCAAGGCCCAAACCCTGAATCAACTGATGAAGTAGTGTCCCCAAATGCTGGATAACTGCCAAAATAACCCTCTAAACACATTTGTCAGCCTACGAGGGTCTAAATGATAGGCTAACCTCTGAATCAATTGTACTGCCTAGGAAGGGGACATTATAATATTGCTGTCCCTTTATAAATGAATTTGCTGCACTTTTTATTATTAATACTGCCTTTTGGTTATATAAATCACGGCCCTTAATGAAATTTAGATCACACCTTTTGAATTTTTGTTTCATTTTGATAATGATCACATCTTTCCTAACAAGGGCAATGTTTTCTTTTATCATAGTTGTTTGTTGCCTTTAACTTGGGTGACACCACTAATGTGGTCGGCTGGCTTAAAATATGTTTGAATATGTTTGGTCCACGATTTCTTATGAGGGTCGACCACCTTTAATAAAATTATTTTAATCGCTGCCTTTAAGGTAAATTCTGCCAATTGCCATATCTTGAATAATAACCGCTTTGTTAATAATAATCATTGCTTATGGAGAACATATTTGCTGCCTTATATCATTTGCTATCCATCATTGATCGTTGGACATTATAGAATAGAATTGCTGCTCTTTTGATTCCTCTTCTATACTTTAATTTCAGTTTGCTTGATATGAGTTGACCAAAAATTCCTTAAACCTTGATACAAAGCTTAAATCTTTAATTTAAACTTGAAGATCATCGTTCATTAGCTCATCGAGCAAGTAACTCCTTTGATATCAATGACGATTGTGTCTTCTCACTTGGATATTATTGATAACATTATCTTTTTCACCTTTGACATCAATGACAATATTTCCAACAAATGCTGGGATAGGTTGTTGCTTTTTTGTGGTCTCTAAATTGCTGATTGGTGACACCTTGCTACTTGAAAGTTGTTGGTGTTTCAATTCGCACCTCTTGAGTGTGTATTGGAAACAAACAGCTATGCACAGTTCGAAATACTAAACTAATTGCTTATCTTTTTATCTCAGCTCAGAGCACAAGGTTATAAAACTCTTTTCATCATAGCTGAGGTTTTCTCTAGTTTCGTAACTTCAACTACAACTAGGCCTAAACTAATGATGCTTCTAACTTCTCAAGTAAATTTACATTGTAATGTCCCCATTTTGGCCATACGCTCTTCGTTTGGTTTTAGCCTATTTCCGGAAAGCCATAGGCTACTTAGATGTGTGAATTTAGGGTTTTTACTTTCATTAAGTCTTGCTTCCAGTTCAGTTCTGCTTTCTGTTATTTTTGAGGTAAACTTACTATTTTTGGCAGTGTCTATTTTTAGTAAGTCTAATTTTGGCAGTGGCATCATTAGCTGTTCAACTCAAGTCATCTTGTTATCCATCAGTTTCAGTTTGGCTTTGGGTTTGGTTTTCTTCACGAGTTGAGTTTATACTTAGTCAAATTTCATGTTTCTCATTTGTGCCCCACGCCTAGGAGTAATAACTTCATGTTGTTTTAAAAGAGGGGCCCTTAAGGGGGTCAATTGTGTATTTAATGATTTATTAAATGCTTTATTGTTGCAAAGTGAAGTTGGACGCCTAAAGGAGGTTGAGTAATATTTTATTATTTCAAAAAGTAAAATGCAAAAAGGTGGCGTCCTGTAGAAACCCCTGTTCTAACTGATCTCGGATCTAACTAAGTTTTTGCTTGTTTTTTGAAGTTTTTGGTTTTTTTGTGATTTTTTTGCATAAATGATATAATGCAACTTTGAAAGAAAAATAATATAAAATCTCTACTAAATACAATAAGTCCAGATCTAACATTAACAGACTTAGGAAACCACTGCTAATGAATGTATTAATTTTCCATAGCCATTACAATGATAAATATTTGACATGCAGACAAGAATAGATAAAAATATCAGACTAAAACCTGATTTGCAGCAGCTGAGATAAAATGATGAATGGTACGACCATCAAGAATATCAGCTTCTCCCTCTTTCTGATGAGTGCAAGTGGATCCAATAGGTATTGGGCCTCTGTTGATGTAGGTAAACTGCTAAGAAGGAAGGCGAATCACATGGCATAAAAGTACGGTCTGTACTTGCAGGTACGGCCCTGTAGCAGCAACAATGGTACGGCTCTTAACAGCAGCAAAGAATCTGGTACGGCCTTATTTAGTTTTGTCTGGAGTTTAGGAAGTGGGCGCCTAAACATTAAAGATCCTTTCTGATGAATTCCAGACCAATAACCCCGAAAATACTCTCTGTGAATGTTCTATGATCACTTCTGAATGAAGAAATCTCTCTGAAAGCAATAGATCAACTGTTATTTCACAGTCTCTGAATTGCAACACTGAAGATGGCTCGTTCTCCAATGCCTGTAGACAACAGAAACCCTAGGCTTCGTTCTCCGGAAGAAGACTTGCTCAAAAATTCAATATTCAACATAATGAGCTCTTCACAATGAAAATTCTTTATATTCTCAAGAGGGTCGACTTTTTTCCTCAAAAGGCATCATTTAAATAAAAGTTGAATTTTAACTTTTAATTTTTCAATAGTCTCGACACACTTTTAATTATAAAATATAATTAAAAAGTGGCCCCCTTCAATGTTGGTTGAACCCTTCAAGAAATCACTTAAGTTATAATATTAAATAATATTATAACTTTATAATATAAGTTTCAATAATTAATATTTAATTTGACAATTAAAATATTAATATCTTACTCAATTTACGTCCGATTAACGAACTGTCTGAACCTGGAGAATAAGTGATTGATTTTGCACATGACCAAACCCTACTGCTAAAAATAGTAGGGGCGCTCCACTGAATGACTATTACTGCTAAAAATAGCAAGTCAGGCAAAAGTCGTCCGAAAGAGCCCGAACGAAAGCCAACTGGTAAATTCTGACGATCCGAAGCCAAGCCAAGCTCCAACAAGACCCTCTATCCATCCTATTAGCCTACGAGGGTCGCATAATAGGCTAATTCTTACGAACTCTGATGCTCACCAAAATGGGGACATTACACGTCCCTTTTGGAAGTTGAAGTGATTCAACTTCTTGGAATTTGAAGAGTTCTTGTTGCTTCATTTGCCAACTAAAACTTATATATTGTTGCTGTTTGAAGTGCTGATTATGTTATGTTTTGGAAAACATAGTTATGCTGCTAGTTTGAAATCTAGAATCCGACTAAGGGAAAGCTTAGCAAATTTACTCCATTCTTCGGGCCTTAAACTATGGTTCCCTAGATGGTCTATTGGGGATGTGCTTCATGCAAAAGTGCATATTGAGCATCAAAGTGAAGAAATTTGGTGATGTTTTCAGTATTTTGTGTTGCTGATTTTCATACAGCTGAAGATGATTTTTGTATACAGCTCCTTGAGTAAATTTTATTTCATTATGGGTATTTGAGCTAACCATTTCTATTCTAAGGGCGATGCTATTTGCAGAAAATCAGAATTTATGATGAAGTGTGGATTTTTCTAGGAAGGTCGTACCTTTTATAGGGCCGTTTAATGATCAGCTTGTATTGGGTTTCGAACTTGTTGTTTGGTGATTGTTTGGCACCTACAAACTCATGGTTGCTGGTCGTCTATCCTTCTTGAATGTTGCTCTGAGTTTTGGTGAGCTTTGAAGTTGATTTGAGGTAGATTTGAGCATTTTGATGTTTCATAGGTTGCTGGTTCAATACTTTCAGTTTGCTGTTTGTCATATCAGATTTATATCAGTTCAGATTTTGGCTTGTAATTTTGTGATTGAGAAGATTTAGAGTTGAAGAAATCATCCTTCAAACATTTGCATTGATTTTATCATTGTAACACTTGTAAATTGCAGATTTATTTCATTGTAAGGTTGTGAATTAGTAGTACTAATCTAGTCATTTTAATTGCTGCATTTACTTGTGAATTTTAATGGAAACACTTCAACCCGTGGATGGTTTACCACCAGTGTGGATAAAGAACATTCTAGAAGCTTATATCTATTATTTGCAACTGTTTCTATTCATTGTAAAGCTAGTTAGTAGTACTAACGGCTATTTAATTTTATTGCTGCAATTTATACTTGATTACACTCCCACTATTGAGTGGTTGAGTTTTAGAATAAACATCTTTCTTGCTTGTAAACTCCCCCCACAAAATAAGTGGTTGTGTGGACTGTTTTCCCCCCAGGAAATAAGTGGAAGAGAGTATTTAATGGCTGGCTTGCCGCCTTAATAATGTAATAATCCCATCCACTAGATAAGTGGAGTATTCCCACTGCTTGTGGATGCCTACATCAGCAGATGAATTGTACTTTCAGTTCAGTTTTTACTTAATGATCTTCTGACCATATGCTATCACCTCGCCCAGATTGGCATCTTGGTGAACATTCTTGGTTAGAGTTACTTTCCATGTTGATTTGCATTCGGAGCTAACGCTAATCAGTGGTTTGATGCTAGTTTGTGTGTCTAATTTTTGGGAAAAAAGTTAAGGGGAATATTTTAGTGGTATCAGAGTAGAAGTTCCTACAATCCTATTGGGGAGAACAAAAAAATTAGTGTTGCCACAATGGACATCAGCAGATTTGCCAAACAGTTTATGAGGGAATGTGAACATGATGCTTCTGTATTCCGTGCAGAATATCAGAGCATGACAGATGAGTTTAAGAACGATGTGTCTTTTGACACATATTTGAATTGTGTGGTAGCTGTGAAACCTAGAAAATTGGGTGTGGTTAATTACATCAAGAAAAGAATTAAAAGAGAAGCAAAACTTGCCATGGTTGAAGAATCAAGGAAGGAAGAAGCAAAAGGATCTGTTTGTGGTTTGCAGCCCACAAGTAATAAAATTGAAGAGAAAAATCAGTCAACTAGTGGTGAAGAAGACACAAGCAAGGTGCACATTTTGGTTCAAAATGAAAGTGCGCTTGACAAAGATACCTTGGGAAATGAGGAGATTAAGTTAGAGTCCCATAATACATCCCTAGACTTGCATGAGATGAAAAATGAAGATTGTTTGGGTACAAAGAACATAACAGCAATCTTGAGTCCTAATAAGGATTCAACTAATGAAGATCTCAAGACAAATGGCTTCACAGAAGATGATGGAAGTATTGTTGTGTGGGATAAGTTTGTTGAAGAAGAGCAAGATGAAGAAGATACTGATGGTGTATTTGAACCAGTTTATGATCATTACCATGGTGATGATGTTGGTGGTGATTCCAATGTGTTTATACCTCTTCTTGTTGAGGATTTGGTGGAAGATTATTCCCCTCTTGCTGCTATTCAAACCTCTCAAGAGTTTTCACAAGATAAACTTTTGACAAGTAGCCAAGAAGACCTCTTTGGTATTCCTTGGGCTGCTAATTAAGAAATTAGCAACATACTTATTCATGATGGGTTTGTTGAAGATAAAAATGATAAAGTAATCAAAGCAGCCAACTTTGATGACTCTTATTTCTAGTATGATGATGGTGGCAATGGCGGTGTTGAGCTTGATTATCAAACTAAGCTCTTGGAGGAAGTTGTTGATGAAGATTTCAGTTTGAATGGAATGAGGAGTGATTCATTCAATGAGTCAACCCTTTTTCCTGTGGATCATGAAAATCTTTTTCTTGTGGATCATTACAATCAACCCTTTTGCATTTGGGATCCTAGTGAGATGGCACCAAGATATGTTAAAGAACCTTAGTGGGATAAATTTTCCTTTGATCCTGATAAAGTTCAAAAATCAGTTTGCATTGCAAGTAATGAAGTGATCTTTGGAGGAGAAGTTGTAGCAATGGCTAATGAGAATGTGATTTCTTATGTTGAAGAGAAGAATGTTTTAAAATCAGCAAATGGTTTGGATGCCTAAGTCATCAAATTTGAAGGTGATTCGTCATTATTTGAGCCAACAAATCATGAATAATTCAACTCTGAAAGGTAAAATGCTACCTACAGGAACTCATCTGTTTAGGCACCCATGAGGAAATGACTCACCATTTTTTGAATTGGTCAAGGCAAGACTCCATACACCTTTCAATTACAGACTGCATCGCTCTCTTTTCCAGCCGCGTTTGAGAATTTCTTCCTGTTATTTCTGCGTTTTTCCTTCATCCGCCATTTCACGAGAAAAGCTTTCCTCAGATTTTGCCTTTTAAATTATGTTTCGATTTAACACTATGAAGTATTTTATATTTCAAATATTTAACTCTCTTAATATTTCGATTTCCCATAATTCAAAATATTTAATATTGATTTCAAAATCAAATATTTCCTTTTTAAAGTCTTCAAAATGTAATATTTTCCATTTAAAAACGTGTTCTTGAGTTTGATGCATTTCAATAAAAACATCAAGTATTTGATACTTCGTATTTGACTTGTTCAAATATTTTCAAAGTAATAATATAAAGATTTCAATAAAGACTTTATAATGCAAAGTAAAGATCGTTTTATAATTTTACCAAGGTATTTAAAATTCAATTTCCAAAATTACCCATGGTAATATAAATTGATTTCCTCAATCACTTTAGGTAATAATATTAAATTCAAATATATATTTATATATTTTTATTATAGATTTATTTACTCCGATATATATGTATATATATATATATATATATATATATATATTTAAATATTACTATTTAAATATATTTACATATATACATATAAGTAAAACTATAATATAAATATATAAACATTTACATATTTAAATATTTTCACTTATACGTATTAATTGTTAAATATGTATATTGCGAGCCAATCAGCATACTTTCAATATACATACTTACGTATTCATGTAAATATGAATATATGTAAATTCCAATAAAATATTATTATTAACATCGTTATTCACAGGTAATAGGTAACATGGTTATGTATATATATATATATATATATATATGCATTGTACATGTAAATGTATGTAGACCATGTCGACGTGTACATATGGGCATATCCATCTGCCGAGCATACGTATGTATTGACATGTATATACATATGGGTACGTGTACATTATATACATGTATACACATACTCACTTGACCTATTAACTTATATCCATTCACGTTTTCCACATTAAGCTCAAAGCACAGTAAGTTAGACAAATAAGTAATCATCTCTTTTCAAAGCACAAAGAAGTAAACTTAACTCCTAAAGCCTAAGGATGACTTATCTAGACCAACATTACTGACTTGATTTCTTAGAGCCTATACTGACGTGTGTGTATGCTCAATTGGTAATTGTTACTGTTTACTCGACCAAGTTCCTCCCCGAATGATGTCTCTCCTCTGTCCGGAGGAACAGTCTTCATACCTGCACACCATGACATGACATCAGCAGTCATATGCTCATAACAAGGTAAAAACATCTCACAAGTTAGAATAACATTATTCCATAATTGTATGCAACATTTAATCAAGAATTAAATCATTAGAAGTAACAACCAAATGAAACCATCATTTAAACAGAACACCATTATTGATAACAAGTACATCATTGTTTTATTCATCATATTGATTCATCTGTTACAATCAATTTTCCCTATGGAATAATAGCTATAGAATTCGGGGTGTAACAATGAGCTAACCCATCCAAGTGCAAAGTTGCAAACTTGATTGCATCCTCCTCCGCCATAGGCTGAAGAGTCAAGAAGGTATCCAACTTGTGAATCCAAGCTCGTGTTGTGACCTTCCCGCTACCATCAAATGTTGGAAGTGTGAGCTTGCTTGTGGCATGTTTTAGGTCCCTGTTTTGGTTTCGTGGTCTTTTGTCTTGCCTTGTTCTGTTGTGCTCCCTCCTTTGGCTCATGAATTAGTCAAAGGTTAAATTCTCCTTTACTTGTGGTGTGAGCAGATCCCATTCATCGTGCAATGTCATGACATTATCTACGAATGGTGCATCTTCATCTTCTTCAACATTCTCTTCTTCTGGTTCATTCCTCAAAAATGCAGGATGCGAAGGTCAATCAGTGGTTCAAGTAGGTGCTCTTTGTGCCCTGGGAGTCCCAACAAAACTTTCATTGTCTCTCTGTTTTGTCTTCTAGAAGTATTCATCTGTTGTATAGCTTCCGTAAGTTGTTGCAAAACATCAGCTACATGTCGTTGCCTTGCTGCAATACCTCTCATGATTTCTCTTGCTTCTCTTTCCTCATTATTGCCTTCATTTCTTGGTGGACTACCACCTCTTCTGTCACCCATCATATCCTGTTGTGTATCCACAATTTGATTTTCCTGTTGTTCTGCCCTTCTACGACTGTAATACCTGTGTGGATTGATCTCTGGTGGCTGCATAAGATACCTTAACCCTCCAGGCTTGCAGGATTAAAGCTCTGATACCACTAAGGCCCAACCACTGCACCAAAAGATTGGCCCAGTAGTGAGGGTGACTATCCAGGGTGTTAAGGGTGAGTGGGGTTTTCATTGCACCACCAGATAATCTAGGGTTTTATGGAATCCTACTGGAAACGTGGCCGTTAGGACGCACCCAGCCACGCACTAGGACATTACAACTTTTTAGAGTGGAGGCAAATATAAAACAAAAAAGTTGAAGTTCCAGTGCTTTTTCAATGTTTTTTTCTTTGTTTGCACTTTATGGCTGCTACAGTTGAGTCTTAGGCTCGGGAATCACCCAAAATCGACAAGTTTGGCAAGTATTTGGGGTCTGAGTCTCCCAGACTCGTCGAGCTTGGCTTGCCTCGAGACTCATCGAGTCTGGGCAAGTCCAGTCAATTCCTATAACACTAGTTATAACAACAATGCCAAAAATTGTAGAGCGGATGAGTCATTGGTTGAGGAGTGTTATTCACACATTTTTTAGACACCTTGTGCTGTCCACTCCCTCAACCTTATGTTACAAAAAACTAGCACCAAAATTGATTGGATCAAATAGGTGTATGCTCAAGCCGAAGAGAACCAAATGTTTGTCATCAACTAGCATATGCAACAAGGAATATTTAGAACATTCTTGAAATAAGAGTTGTTGAAGGTAACTTAAATTATAAATATGTTTCATTTTACTTTTTAGTAAACTTTTTAATTTTTATTTTGTAATTTTTATTTTTATTTTTTAATTTTGATTTTCAAAGAGGTTGCTGAGACCTTTTTTGTCTGCAACACAATTGTGTTGAGACAACCTGTGAAGGTTTGTGAGGCACTTTATAGCATGGTCATCAGCCCAAATCAGTCTATATGGAGGCAATCTAGCACTACAAGGGCAGCAAAGGTCAAGCAAATGATCTTAGATGACATTTGGTGGAACTATGTTGAGTATCTCCTCAGTTTCACTGATTTTCTATTGAGCATGATCTATTATACCCACATAGTTATGCCTTGTTTGGGTGAGGTATATGATTGCATCAACTCAATGATTGAGAAGATGAAAGTCATCATAAATGCAAAAGAGCAAGATCTTGAAGAAAAATTCTTCAAACTACACAAAATCATTGAAGAGAGATGGAACAAAATGACCACTCTGCTACATCTTGCGTTGCATTGAGTCCCAATAATATACTGTTGAGCTCCTTTCTGTGTCCACAAGAGTTGTGCCATATAGAGATATTGAAGTCAATCAAGGGTATAACATAGCACTTCACAGACTCTTCATGGGATCGTGATATATGAGATGCAATGAGGGTTGAGTTCATTGATTTTGCATGCTCCAACAATTGTGGTCTTGATTCTTTTCAAGACAAGTATATGGTTGATACTCATAGTTGGTGGTACTTCCATGGACAATCATTCATACACCTACAACCTCTTGCGATCAAAATTTTATTGCAAGTTTTATTAAAAAAATCTTTTATGTTTTAAGTTTTATTTATATTTTAATTTTTGAATTTTGTAACTTTTAACTCTCTAATTTTGTATTTATAGTTTGTTACTTCATATGCATTTGAAAAGAATTGGAGCATATACTCTTTCATCTACTCATTAAAGTGCAATTGGCTGCACTCAAAAAGGGTAGAGGACTTGGTGTATGTGCATTCAAACTTGCAGCTCCTTATGCATAGACAAAGTTGCTACAAAGAAGGGGACACAAGGAAGTGTGATCGAGCCAAAGCAAATTGACTTGGATGCTTCCACTTCCCACTTTGTTGCACTTGATGTTAACAATGCCTATGAGCCAACTAGTGAGCATGCGAGTGCTAGTGCCAATGCCACTGGCACTATTTGTGGTTCTTCTAATTTACCACTACTTGCATCATCTAATATGGATGGTGATGATGATATATTTGAAGACCCATATGATTTTTGATCAATGATAATTGATTGTTGGCGTTGACGTTATTATTTTTTAACTTTAATATATATCTTGAAATTTGAGTTTGATTAATATTTGACTATTAATATGGCGGTTTTGTTTATTATATAATATAAGATGCTAGTTGTGGTGTATTTTGAACTTAATTACTGCTGCAAATATATATATATTTCTGATTTTTTCATGTTTTTGTATGGATGAACCTAAAACGAACCAGCCTCCAAATTATTTTACGGAACTTGCAAACCAAACCTTCGAGCCCAAATCCGAACAAGTACCAGGACCGTTAACTTAGTGAAACTTGAAGTCTGGATGAAAAGCATAATTACATATTTACAATTAATGCAAAACCACCATCAAAATCTTGTACAATGTGCATACAGGGCTTCTCTTGTTAATTTGAAGAACGGATCAACTATAGACATCATTCCTTTTTCTGTTGTCTTGAAGGAATGTACTGGATTTTACAGAAAATTACAATGTTCTTTCATGTTCTCCATTATCCACATATGCATGGAAAATTGTGTTGATGATCGTGAAATCTCAAAAAGAGATTTATTCTTAATTATGCTCTTCCAGTGAGTAAAATTATCATTAGCCTCCCATATGCAGTAGTGTGCTTTACAAATTCAAATTATATGTATGGTATCTTGAAATATTTAGTGTTATAAATCTGCAGTATGCTTTTGAGCATTTTTAACATACAATCATCTGATTTAATTTTTGATTCAGCAGGAGTAAAAAATTGCATTAATTTATTTATGTATATTTATTTTTGCACCAGGCGAAATGAAAAGAACTCAAAGGTGCCAAGCTGTTACACAGTGACAAATAATGGGAAGGAGAGGCCTGATGTTTGGATTGAAATACCAGAAAAGTGAAAAGAATTGTTCCTTTATTTTTAACCCTGAAAATTCTATTATATTGAGGAGTTAATCTTTGTTCATTGAGGATGGCTTTTTCTTTCATGTGTTTTGTAAAGCAGGTCAGTTATATTAGAAATAACAAGTGATGTGCGGATGATTAAGTCAGAGGTAATGGAGGCATACCCCTGATCCTTGGAAACTTTAATATTGTGTTTGTTTTCATTTGTATAGAACTTTGCCTCTCCTTATTGTATTTGTCTTTTTTTTTTTGTGTAGGTATTTGCCTCCCCTTATAGTTTGAGATTCCCACGCATACGGAGGGTGCGATATGACAAGGCTTGGTATGAATGCCTTGATGTGCAGAGTAAGATCTCTTTCGTCACTGCAATAGATATCTTGATTATGTATATCTTCTCCTATATAAACTATCTTTAGCTGGCTTTCTGAAAATTAAGGAGCAAAAAAACATGACCACTAACTGTGTTTATGGCAGCATTTGTCGACTTAGTACAATCAAGTAGTGGCACCATACAGAAAGCTGATCACTATACAGGTTTGGGTCAACGGAAGCCGAAACATATCAAAGGCACTTCAAAGGGAGAAAAGAGGATGCTTACTGTTGTACCATCCCATATGCTAATGACTGATGTATCTGATGTTAAAAGGGAGACATTGATCTTTAAGAATTTGTTGTTCTGTATCCTTTGGAAGTGGCTTTGATATAAAAGATATTGCCTGAAAATGGGAAAATTTTCCCTGGTGCATTCAATAATTTGAGCTGCTAAGTTTAGGACTACTTCAAAATTCCAATGTCCGAAGGATATGAAGAAATAAGAGACCATTCATTTCTCTTTATTTTTTCAAACATGCTTGTTGCTAGCTTTTTGATTGGTGTTCGATGGCACTATGTTTAAGCACTTTATGTTTAGTTCTTTGATATAAAGTTTAAGCCTTTACTATATAGACTTTGTAAATTTTCCTCCTGATTATTCACTGGAGAACTTTCACAAAATCGTGGTGGAACATGGGGGTTCATTGTCATTGAACCTAAATGATTCAGTTACTCATGCCATTGCAGCTGATAAGAGAGGTGGCCATTCTTTTTCGTGTTCTTCTGCTTAATTGGAACTTAGAAAACTTAAGATATTGCTGTCAGTACCTTGTTTTTCAAGATCTATTATTTATCTAAAGAGGTCATTTTTTTTTTTCATTTTTATCTTTAAAAACTGCAGGAATCAAATACCAAGCTGCAGCAAAGCATGGGGATGTCATTCATTACTCTTGGGCCATTGACTGCTGTAAACAGAAGTCTCTGTTGCCGTTACGAGCAAAGTTAGTATTAGTTTACCCTTTAAGCCTTTAGGCCTAAGTTGTATGATGATAATAGCAGTTTCTGTTCACTTAGTAGCTTTATTTTTCTTTCCAATTTATGAGCTAGTTGATTTATTTGAAATGTTTTTTGTTTTTGGTCTTGGACACAGATACTTTCTTAATCTTTCAGGCTTAACCAAGGAGAAAATGAAAGAGGATATTGATGAATTTGGTGATCACTACTTATGGGATCTTGATATTTTAGATCTGAAACAGGTATATCAGGTCTAACTGATTTTTCCTAGCTTGATTCATTTTAATGCCCCCACATACGAAAAACAGGTAAATCAGGTTTAACTGATTTTTCTTAGCTTGATTCATTTTAATACCCCCCATACGAAAAAAATATAGGAATCTGAATTTCATAGATATTGGAATGTAAGTAATTTCTTCTGATTGCAAGTCAGGCACCCAGTTTCAATTGACATGACTTATTAGAGGCACCTTTTAATCCAAAGGTTCTGACCACCATAGCTTAAAACCCAGGCTGGAAAATTTGTTCAATATAAATAAAGACTTCTTAAATTAAATAATTTGAATCTTAATAGCTGACTTTTTTTTAAAAGCAAAATTGAAAAACCAATTTTTTGTATTGAAACTTTAGCAATCTAATATAATATAATGCATCTGAATGCCCTTAAGGGTGCCTTTATTGACTGCCTTACCCACATGGGACACATCCATGGGATCTGTCCAAAGAATATATGTGCTCACAAACTCTCTTTCAATAACAATAATCTTTCCAAATTAGAGTAAACATCAAAACCTAATCTTTCAACATAACCCAATCTTCTCTTGCAAGAAAAATCCAATGTACTTGGCAATGGCTATGCAATGCTAAAACACATAAAGGTTGGCTCTTTCTAATTCTTGTACCCATACAGTTTTCTTGTATAGTGTCAATTTTCCAGTCAAATGGAACTCATTCCTTGCCTAGTGAGTCATTGTTGGATCCTTGCTTATCATGTTCATGAATATCATACTTTTGAGATCTAATTAGTTTCTTTGCATAGCTGATCAAAGAATCTTTCCAACACATCAATTGAGATGTCCATTTTCATGCCTTAAACACTGAGATGTGCATTTGCATTAGAGTGCTCCAATACTTTGAGTGCCCCAAAAAGTGAAATACATATAAAAAGGTGACCTCCCATTGTACTGGAACACTGCAATGCATTGAGTGTCCCAAATTAAGTGTTAATTAAAAAGTGGACATCATAGCATATTGATGCACACCAATACGTATTGTGTCCCAAAATCATTGCTTAAGCTAAAGATAGGACATCTAAACCCATCAAGTGTGCCACTACAAGGATTGTCCCATAAAGTGGTGTTGTACCCCAAATTAAAAATTTTGCTACACTTAGGCATTTTGAAGAAATGAGTAAAAGTCTTGTTAAATTTGTCAAAAAAGTCAAAATTGGGGTTTGCATGTCTTGCATGAGGGGTAAAAACTTGAAATTTTCAAAATCTAACAATCTGGATCTTCTCAGAGCGACCAATTCTACAAAACCCATATCTCAGTTTTTCATCCCTACTTTTTAGGAAAATTGTTATTTTTAGAAACTTTCTAAAAATAAAAACTTTTTCTGGGTTTCTTTCGAAACGGATACTAGCAAAATTTTCTAAAAATAGAAAGTTTGTCCGTCAGGGTTCAAACTGATTTTGATTGGTCGAAAATACTTCCTCATCAGGCTGGTGCAGTCAGAATCACAAAATGATCAGTTTTTCCCTAGTGGGTCTATTTTTCTTTTTCAATTTCAGAAGGCATTTCGGGAGCTCCAAAAATCATCAATGGAGGCCAATCAATTGCCAAGCGTCAGATTCAATGTTCAAGCACTAAACAAAAGATGAGATGGTGAATGTGCACGAAGAACGAAGGAGGAAGGTGAAAACTGCAAAATTTTGACTAACACTGCCAGCCATGGGCACCCCAGAAGGAGATAGGCGCCCAACTTTTCAGGGTATCAGATGATGAAATCAAGGTTCGTGCTCCCATGCAATGTTCAAATTCTTTCTAGCTCCACAATGAGTCCAGTAGCGCAATCATCAGATCAACTAGTCATCCAAAATTCAAGATCAAACGGAGAGGTTTCAACTAGAAGACAGAAGGAAAACCATGAAAACTTCAAAAAAAATTCTAAGTCTGGGAACTTTGGGCGTGCAACCTTTTGGAAGCCTAAATCTAGCTAGTAGGGTTTGCAGATGTGTTCAATCTTTTCAGAATCTCGTCAACTTCATAGTGGATGTCTCCGTCAGATCAACAGACTTGGCAATCACCGACAAATCCAGATTGAACAGAAGACACAGAATGAAGGATCAACTTTGAAGGTTGAAAATCAGGCAAAAATGGCTAAGTATGGTGGAGATGGGCACCCCTAGTGAAGAAGGGTGCCCAAGCTTTTGGAGGTCCAAACAAATGAATTTGCTAACACCTCCAGCATGATCTCATCAGTTTTGAAGTAGCTTGCCAACGCAACCATCAACATGTCAATCGGAGTTGGCAGTCATCAAATACTGAAGATAGAACAAAGGGAGAAATTTAGATAGAATATATGAAGTCAAAAGCAAAAGCAAAAAATACGGAAAAAAAAAATCTAACTTTGGTGAAGCTGGGCGCCCAAGCTATTGATGCCTCAAATCAACTTTTTCTGCAGATGTAACTCCTAGAAGACCCCTCTTGAAATCGTTCAAGCTATCCGACGAGTCCAACTGTCAATCTATTAGAGCTCCAGATCATCCGAAAGGGCAAGATCATCTAAAAGAGAGGAGATAAGCTTGAAACCTGAAAAACGTGAAAAATGGTTAAGTTTGGTGAACATGGGTGCCCGTGGAGAAGATAGGCGCCTAGGGTTTTGAAGCCTCAAATGATAGTTTCAGCAGTTGCAATCTCTAGGATCATCTTGTCGGTTTCTACCAAGCTATCCAACAGAGTAGTCAGCCAGCCGATCTGATCAGTTTAGTTCCCAAAATCGAGAACTCTTCAGAAGATCAGAAAACAAGCAAGAACTTGATAACCACAAAAATGGCTAACACTGAGAAAGTTGGGTGCCCCAGAAGGAGAAGGGCGCCCATGATTTTGAAGCATCAAATGAAGTTTTTAGCCAAAGGTTCCTCCAGAATGATCTTGTCAGATTCGATCAAGCTTCGCGATGAATCATTCAGCTCGTCCATCGAATTAATCTAGAAGCCGGAGATCGAAGATCAAATAGGGTTCAAAATTGAGAAAAGTCGAAAACTTTAAAAAAGTGACTAAGTATGGAGGCGCCTCCAGCCAAGAAGGGCGCCCAAGATAACTTGCCTTAGCTAAATTTCCAAAATTTTCAAAGTTGCAAGATGAAGAAAAATGTCCAAATTCAATGCACAAGAAGATTTTAGGGTTTGGAGGATTAAAGCGAAAGAAAGCAGGATTTTCTCAAGCCTAAAGCTTTTAAGAGGCTTTGTCATTCATTTTTCATCATTCTTTGCAAGTGGCGTCCAAGTTGAAGAAGGGCAGCAACTCAGAAGTTTTTCTTTTCAAGATTCAAGACTTTAGCTTGCTGATTTTTCAAAAATTCTTCATCAATTTTCAGACCAGCAACATAAGACCTTTGCTTTTTCATGCTTTTTTCATCCAAAACATCAAATTTTTGAGGAAGAAGGTCAAGGTTTTCAATTTTCAGTGATCTGGGTCATCTCAGCTCATCATTCTGAAGAATTTTTGAAGAGATTTTTCAAGTTGCAGCAGCTGCTTTTTCCTTGCATGTCAGAAAAATCATCAGAGTTTTTAAGTTTTGATCGTCTGGGTCCTCTTAAAACAATCTTTTGAAGAAAATCCATATCATAGCTTTTTTTTTAAGAAAATTTCAGATTCTAGTGTTTGCTGTTTTTTCAATCAGCCTTTAGTATTTTTCACATCTAATCAACTGGGTTCATTCCAAATCTTATTCTGAACAAAACCTAGGTGCCAGCTTTTTTCATGAAAATTTGAAGAAATTAGGGTTTGCTGCTTTTTCAGTCTACACTCAAAATTTTCAAAACCGGACAATGTGGGTTGTCTTGTAACGAAATTTTGAACAAAACCCATATCTCAGAAAAATTTCAAAAACTTTGTCCATTTGAAGAAGAAAAATCAACAGGGTAAATTTAGAAAGTTGTGCAAAACTTGTCTAGACACATGCGAGTTTATAGTCATTCTTCAAGGTTTTCAATATGGAGTACACTCCCCTCGAGTTTAAGGCCAAATTAGCACTATATCATGACTTCATCATCTCAGCTAAAGAACGTGAAAAGGTGTGATATGAGAAAAAGAAAAGGTATCAGAAAGAGTTGTACAATACTCTTCCGTTGGAAATTATAAGTGTCAGAAACATAAAGTTGCAGAGCCGCCAAGTTATCAATTAGTGAGTCATCTTTTGGGGCAGCGATGTTTTTCAAGAATAGAACTCATAAAGCAGCTAAAGAAGTGAAAGATTCTCAAAGTTTAATCGCAAAAGGTGAGGAGATCTTGGAGAATTAGAATATTGCCTTAGATAGTAACAACGCACCTGATAAAGTAGCAGTTTCTAGCTTTTTTGGTGGATTTGGTTTCCCAAAATACCTATGGATTAGTTATCTTATCAGGACAACAAAGATTTCCAAAGATGAATTAAAGCAATTTTCTTCTAGAAAGGTTCTTTCCGCTTTCTTTTTATTCTCAAAACAATTCTTATCTATTCTTTGAAGAAGAGAAAGAAGATAAATGTAATAGTTGGCATTTCTTGTTTTTCATGCTTTCTTAGGTGGTTAGTGTTGTGACCTTCTTCACACATCGCCCCATTCAAATGGGGACCCCTAATTTTTGCTCCATTCTGGTCTTTTTGGCTTTGGTTTTTGTCTCTCTCTCTCTCTCTCCGTCTGTTTCTTTTCTATGGTTTGCTTTCTGGGAACGCTCCCGTCTGCAAGCTCAGACGTGATTTTGGCCAAGTTTGGAAATTAGGGTTTGAGTCTTCTGGTGAGTTGAGGTAAGGTGAATAAATTGAAAATTGAGCTTAACGTTGTTGTCGGTGTGCTTCCGGGGTTCTGATTTTCATCCAATTCGAGGTACTTACTATTTTTAGTAAGTGTGAAATTCAAAATCGCCAGCATTTTTGAGATTCCAACGGTCACAGCACATTCGAGCGCATCAAGATACTCGCGTGCAAAATTTGAGCGAAAACAGACAACTTACTATTTTTAGATCCTTCGGTACAAGTTTTGGTTCATTGAGTTTTTCTTTGCATGTTGGCATATTCCTTCTAGGTTTTTCGAGACCTTCACGATGATATAACATGCAAAACGATATGACCACTTTCAGAATTCAGCCTTCCGAGGCTATTTTTAGGGTTTGCATGTCGGGTGATTCCGATGGGTTTTCGAGAGCTTCGCGATGGTGTGACATGCAAGTGAAGATACTCACTCAATAAGGAACTTGCTATTTTTAGCAGGTATGTCCCGGCAGCTTCCCAGAGTTCAGAATCATAAGCGATCGCAGTGCCACAGAAACGCAGACAAACAGAGATCATTTGATATGCATGTAAAGCGAATTAGGGTTTCCAGCTTCGGGACCGAAAAAGAGGGGCGAAAAGCCAGAATTTTCGAAAACCAGTGTAAACCACCGCGATCAACATCCTTCAGGCTATCTGCTAGTAAAATTTCAAGTCAAACGGAGCACTTACTATTTATATTAAGTCAATTTGGAAACTGGCTAAAAATAGTAAATTGAGTGCATGCGTCAGCGTCAGTAGTAAGGCCACTTGGTGAGGAGCACCTCATCCAAATTTCAAGTCGATCGGAGCAATGGAGCTATCAGAAACATGAGGTTACTATTTATAGTAAACCACCTTCAGAAACAGGCTAAAAATAGCAGGGTGATTAAAAATGGCAGCGTCAACAGGACAACGAGGTCAGGAGGATGCAGTATGCAAAGTTTCAAGTCGTTCTGAGCTTCAGAGACGCAAATTCAGAGGACTTACTATAAATAGCAGGGTATGAGAAGCTGGCGAAGACGAGAAAAATAGCTAAGTCTGGAACTTCATCCTTCACTTCCTTGAAAATGCGCCCATCTCAGCTGGAGGTCATGAAATTTCTCTAAGTGTTGGGCTCGTCCTTCACACAGGCCAAAATGCGCCCAAGGAGGAAAAAGTCAAAGGAAAGTCAACACGTTTATCCTGCAGGCATAGCAAAATGCGCCCTCAAGCACAAATGGCTGAGAAAACTTCTAAGTAAAAAAAAACTCCATCCACCTGCCTAGGCTAAATGCGCCCACCTTGAAGGCAAGCTGCTAAAAATTTCTAAGTATAAGTTTCATCCTGCTCAGGGGGTAAAATGCACCCATCTTGAGAAAGTCAAACAGGTCAATGCTTTTCATCCTGTAGCTGGGCCGAAATGCGCCCAAGGGAGGTTGATAGCATGGAAAATTTTTAAGTGTCAAGGTTTATCCTCCACCCCCTTCAAAATGTGCTCACATGCTAGCAAGAAACATAAAAAAAAAAATTCTAAGGCAAGAAACTTATCCTCCTCTATGAGAAAAATGCGCCCAAATACATGCATGTCAAGACGAAAAGGATGAAGTTGAAGGGTCACTCCAAGGCGTTATTATAAGTTTATCCTCCAGCTAGTCTAGAATGCGCCCAAAGATGAATCAAGTCAACAAAGTCAAAGAGTTTTGTCCTCCTCACCCCTCCAAATGCGCCCAAGTTAGGAGGGTAAAAGTAAGTGGTGGTGGTAAGTGAGGTGAAATGTGATTAAGGCGTGGTCAAAGCAAAGAGAATGCTTTGGAGTTTTAAATTTTTCCCTCCAAGTGCTACATGCGCCTGAGGTGATATGTGTTGAAGGTGTTGAAAATATTTCCCAAGGCGTGGTTATCCCTCTTCAAGTGTTATGTGCGCCCATGGTGGTAGGCGTTAGAAAATTTTCTAAGGCTTGTGAGGAAGTGAAACAAAATGCTAGGCGCTTTTGTTTTATTTTTCTCCAAGTGTGCTGTGCGCCAAGGGTGGTGAGATGAAATATAGGATGATGTGATATGAAATTTTTTTAAAGACGTTGGAACTTCAAATGAAAGTATTTTCTAAGTGTGAAATAAAATCCAAGGTGGCGAGCGGAGGATAAAATGTGCTAGGCGCCCTCTTGAAAATTTTCTGAGTGAAGTTGGTATTTTCACAGGCCAAGTGTGATCGAGTTGGATATAAAATTTTCTAAGGCAAAATTTTCAAAGTGATTTAAAATTTTCTAAGGCACAAATGTTCTTTCTTAGAGAAATGCCTAAGTCTGGTGAGATGGTGAATTTTCCTGAAGTCCGAGTGAATTTTGCCAGTGATGAAGTCAAAAGATGTTGGCAGTGCAGGAATAAAAAATTTCCAAGTCAGAGCGACAAGAAATCTTCACAGATGTGAAGAATGAATTTAAATTTCACAGGGAAATAATTTTCTAAGGTTCAAAATTCAGAAAAATAAAATGAACCCGTTCGTTGGGTACCCATGGATTCGAAGCGTTCCGGAGAAAATTTTCTTCTGGGTATTGAAGATTATCGACGAGGAGTTGATTTCAAGGCCTTCCATGCTTCGCTGCGGCCTTCAAGGTGAAGATTTTTGGTGGGCACCAGGTTGATGAATTTTCCTAAGGGAAATTTTAAAATTTTCTAAGGCAAGTGTGAAGAAAATGTGTTTTCAAGGTGAAATCCTCCAGGCTATGAATTTGAAAGGAACTGCCTAGGTGAATTTGCTCAAGTTCTCCATGAAGATAAATTTCCTGAGCCAGAGATGAACAAGATCAAAATTGTGAACGCCTCAGCTGGAAAGTAAAGGGGATGCAGTTGAAGTTAATATTGACAAAAGAATGATACGCCAAACAATGAGCCCTTGAAGATCAAAGCGTGAAAATCAGGTAAGTAAGGTGAGTTTATACTATGAAGTGTTCTAATACTCTTCTCCTCGCTTGTTTTGCAGGAGGAATGTCGAGGCCAGAGCACGATGTCTGGAAATGGTGAAGCACGATGATATCACAACTTTCGAAGGAAGATAAAGTTATGAGTTTCAACCTCGAAGAGAGAAAATTTGCAAGAAAATGGCTAATTGTTGAGACTTAGTATAACTCAAGTGACAAAGATGAAGACCCTCAAGTGGGAGAAGTCAGAGAACAAAAGTCAAGAAGAAGATCCAGAATAGTGTGAACGCATCTACAAACGGAATCTTCTAGAAGGATGATGGTGGACATTATGGCTCATTTATTACCCCACTCTCCTTTGTGGCGGTTTTTAGGGCAAATCTTGTTTAGGGCTGAGGTGGCACGATTCTGGCCACTCTATCGATTGTAATCCTAGCCGTCTTTTGGGACTTGGCTAGCTATATAAAGGGGGAGTCCCCCTCATTTGTATTTCATTAGGAGTAGAATTTAGACGTCAGACTAGAGAGTAGAGCGGAGGTGCTTTAGTTGTAACATCTTAGCATAGTAGTTTAGATTGAAAAGGAAGGAAAGTCTTCCCTTTGGATACTTTGTAAGAAGTTGTCATGTATGCTTTCATAATAAAAGAATTTTCATTGATGGTGAATCCTTCTTTGTTGTGAATAGTTGTTGAGGCTTCTTCGTCCTTCCAATTCACATAGCATCTTGAAGTAGCTTAAAGTAAAATAGATTTGATTTCATGCAAGTACTTAGCAATTGTGGAATGGGGTGCTCGATTTGAACACGGCTTCGTTCGTCCATACCACTAGCGGGCTCGCTGACAGTGGGTTCGCCTTGCGTGGTCAACCGGAACTTTGTGAAGTTTAACTTCGATTATGGTTTATATGTTGGCATGCGTCGTTGTGATGGTGTCTTCACGCTAAATCGTGATCTGAACATCTTAAGTCACTCCTCTGAAGATTGCACCAGTTCCGCGGAAGCTGTTTGAAGGGAGGCAAAACGGAGCTTGGTTGAAGTCTGTGAGAATTGATCGCCATGTCCCACACCCTAGAGTAGAACACTCTTATCCCTACACCCTTTAAATTCAGTTCATTTCTGGTTAGAATTAGGAAACTTGTGCTCACCTGCTAAATCATTTGAATTATGCGAAAGCCCTTAGTCTACTGTCTGTTGTCAGCTGTCGAACAATTGTGTAAGTCCCCTTGACATACCAGCAATATCACATTGAGCCAACTGAGTCTATTCGCACTTAAGGAACCTTGGAGTTGAAGGCATGATCTTACTCGCAATCTTAGCATGCTGAATACTTTGTTCAAGAGAGGATAGAGCATCCGTTGGGAGACTTTATTCTGTGTTGGTGCGGTCTCAAAAACCACGTCAACAGTTAGATGTTATCTTCTTTAGTTTTAGAAAGAAAGCTTGCTTGCTGAGCAAGCCTTAGTTGTAAAAGCAAGGAGATTTTAGGGTTCCCTACTCCTCTGCTTGTCTATAAATAAGAGTGTTTGCTCATTGTTTTTCTTAACGGTTATTGTGATAGCAAATTGCAAGCTTGTAATGCAGCAAGTTGTTATTCAGTGTCAGTTCACTTTGTGTAAGAACAAGTTTGCAAGTCTCTTTTAGCTGCAAGTTCTTGTTCTGTGCATGTGTTTAGTGTAATCTTTGTTCCAGAAATTTGAGAAATAAAGTCTTGAGCCTCTTTTGCCTTGATATAATGTCTCAGATTTCCGTTTATTGTATTATGCTTATATGATCTTAATTTCAACTTGCATTGAAAGTAAGTAAATGTATGTTGGAAAAGAGTTTATTTAAATATTTTGTCAAAGAATCAAACTTTCTCCATTTCCAACTCTCTTGCTTTGCTTTTACTTGAGAAGTTAGAAACGTCATTAGAGTAGGCTTAGTCGTAGTTGAACTTCTTAAACAAAAATTCTCAACTACAGCGCTTGAGTTTTATAACCTTGTGCTCTCAGCTGAACAAAAAGATAGGAAAAATAATTTTAGTTTACTTTCTTTTAAACAACATCGGCAAAGAGGGAGCTTCCCCTCCTAATTTGAAGAGCAGGTTACTGCACATAGCTGTCCATTTCCAAGTCGCATACCATAGGTGCAAATTGAAACGCCAACAAGTTGGAATAACAAAAAGTGGCCTCGAGTGCTTTGGAGTGTGTCATACAAAGAGCATACCAAAAAATGTCAAAAAGGGGCAGTCTATGGCTAGAAGCACAACATAACACTAGTTATCCAAAATTAAAGTGGTAATGACCCCCTTGCCCGAGGGTTTGTGCTTCTACAGAGAATATTATGAAATTATCAAGTTAAAATCAACCATTTAAGTCATTGGTATGTGCTGCAAGGAAGGGATGTTAAAAATTCAAAAAACCCCAAAGTCGTCCACATAGATCAATGGTGTGTGCCTAAGTAAAGGCAGGTCAAAAGTTGTCAAGAATAGAAAGTGGTATTCAGCATTGCAGAGCACACCAAAGCAAAGCATGAACCAGTTTTGTAATCATTAAAGAAGGGCAGTAGATGCACAAAAGCATGCCTTTGTAAGTGGGGTTCAAAGTATGTAAAAATTGGAAGGTGACAAATGATCACTCTGGAGTGTGCAATAACACAGTTGTAAAAACTTGGAAAAGGTGACTGATGATCATCCTGGAGTGTATAATAACAGGGTTGTCCAAAATTTTGAAAAGTGTGAAATAGACTCAAGGTGTGTGCTTGTGTGAAACTGTCCAAAATGGGAAATAGGAAAATTACATTTCTGAGAATAGTAGTGTTGTATAAAGGTGCTACTTAACATTGTACCGATCAAGAAATCTTTGCCTGGTGCCTTTCACTTGCAACTTGTTTCTAACAACTGGGTGGACCTTTGAGCTAGTTTTACCACTAATGAAGGGTGCTTGAATCATAACCTTTTAACCCTTGGCACGTTTCAGTAAGCCCTCTTCCCTAGATTTTATGTCCTAGGTGGAATTTTTAGGTGGCTCAACCACCACAAAGAGTGTTGTTTTATAGCTGATTAAGTGTTTGCTTTATGATTTAAGGATGCACAAAATTTCACTAAGGTTTTGCCTATATTTAGGCACACCTTTCTAACGACTTAGCCACTTTTTTGCATGTTGTCTTGGGATCAAGTTTCTTTTTACAACAAGTGTTGGGTGCGCTTCTTCTTGGTGTAACAACTAACACCTCTAGAGTGCAAGTTGGTACGGACAGCTATGCACACTATGCAATGAGTGCTCTTCAAATTAGGAGGGAAAGCTCCCTCATTGTGCTGACAAAAGTGCTTGAAAAGAAAAGTAAACTAAACTATATCCTGTCTTTTTTGTCTCAACTGTAAGAGGCACAAGGTTTAAGAAAAACTCTATACGTTGCAGCTAAGTATTTTCTAGTTTCGCAAGACTTAACTACAACACACAAAACTAAAGTTGATACTATCCAATTCCCTCAAGAATTCAGAGCATGAGGAAACGGAACGGGAATGATTATCAGACGATAAACCGGGTACAGACTCACAACGTGAAGGCAAGGTGGTGTGACTATCTGCTTGTTTGAATAGGCTTATTATTCACACACATCACACAATAAACCAAGTACAGATTCTCAACTTGAAGGCAAGGTGGCGCAACTATCAGCTCAATCTGAATAGGTTTATTGAATACACACATCACACAATAACCAAGTACAGATTCTCAACTTGAAGGCAAGGTGGCGCAACTATCAACTCAATCTGAATGAGTTTATTGAACACAAAACACAAAGGGTAGCCAACTAGGACAATAAATTGCATAGGCGAGACACGCATACAATCCACAATCGAACTAGCCACTATATCTAACTAAGGCAAACATTCACCATCATAATTGCATGAAACCCAAGTGGTATAACAATTCATCATAACAGTAAATACTCATGAATAGATACAGAACAAGCAATATTACAAGCAAGGTAGGCATAGCATATATTTCTCTCTCGTGCAAAAGTTAATTACAAATGAGCAAAAGCTCTTATTTATAGACATTGAAAGGTGTAGGGAACCCTAAAATCACCTTGAGTCAACTACAGTCTTGCAATGCATGCAAGATTTATTGCTAGACCCTAATAAAGCAAACTATACAGTTAACTGGAAAGCTAGCATCAATTAATCGATACAATTAATCTAAAAATGGACAATGTGCAAGCATGCACGTCCTTATTGAAAGCAAGTTAACTGGAACACTACCATCAGTTAACATAAACCCTAAATACAACTCCAAGTGAAAATAGATAATCCCATAATAGACATGCATGAGATGTGACAGCGAGCTAACTTGAAAAGGTAACGCCAAGTTTAACTTCTGTGTTTAATGTCTATCCTGAGAGTTGGGAACTTGAATTCTACTGGCTGTGATCTCGAGCAACCAATCCCTCAACGAGATTGTTAACTGTATCACTGTCTAGAGCACTGATACTCTGCCAAAGTATGCTATGTCTGTGCAGCATCTCCTCACTAGCTGTGATCTAGGACTGAAGTTCACCTCTGCTCCTGGTTGCTTCATAGAACAACACTGACATGACTATAAGCTGATCTATCTTACTGCCAACGGTCTCCCCACTGAAAATGCCATGAATAAGTGCTTGGAGCTCTGACTGTACTTCAGTAAGCTCAACATATGCACCACCCTCAATCTGATACCGACACAATAAGCGAGACACTAAGGTTCTCATAGACCAGAGTGCACTTGTGACGTGCTCTCTACTCTCAGCCAACTTTGATGCCATCGTTTCCTCTATCTTTTCCTTGAAAACGAACTATGTTTTCCAAGAGTAGATAGCTTCTTTATCTTTTGCATCTATGACTGATTCATATGCCACACTCAGGTGAGCAATCATAATCTCGTCCCGGGGTCTATTAATTGCCATGTCTCGCTCCTCATCCTAGAGATGTAGACGAAGCTCTCGTGCATTGTACTACAATTGGTATAACTCTGCAAGCACAAAGCGGCCTCTAGCAACAAACTCCTCCTCCCATTCCTCCAAACGCTTGTCATATGTAACCAGGTGATTAAGCTAGCCCTGCTCTGCTGGTGGCTCAAGCATCGGTAGGAGTGTGGCGGTAACATCTGACCTGTGTACAAGGCTAGAAATGTACCGACGAAGCTGTCTGATTTCAGCCTTGAGGGCTGCCTTATCTTATCCGTCCTTCATTATTCTATCCCTGGCGCTATCTGTAGCAACCTGTAGTAGATCAACCTGAGTCTGGCGAGTGCTACAACCAAGGTTGACTGTGATCACCTCAAAATCTTGAGCTTCAATCTCATCCAAAATCTTCCCCTTTGGAGGTATGGCAGTCTCAACGACGATCTCCATATCAACATTCCTCTCTACGTGGACCATGTTCTTGGTCCTCTTGTCTGGCGCATCCTGGTAAACATGATCAAAGTTTGAATGATCAAGGACATAGGATGGCTACCTCTGCTTCCTTCCTAGTTCAGATTCAATCAAAGACTGGTCTCGGCTAATGCCACTGGAAGGATCTGTACTAGCAACAGGAGGCTACGACGAAAGTGAATATGTAGAGGAACTGCTGCGAGATGGAGAGTCTTAAGTTCAATTCAATATGAATCGGGACTGGTGACTGCTCAAGTGTAGGTGATGGAACACGAGGCTGTATCTCAGGCTCTGGAAAACTTTGAACTGGCCTTTGAACTGGCTCTTTGATACGCTCCTAATGTGTATCAATGGAAAGCACCTTCCCTTTTGAATTGTTTGGTGCTTGACTCTTCTTAGGAGGGTTACTCCTTTTCTTCTGTTTGGGTTTTGATGAGGAAGGTAGCGAAGGATCCACTACTAGCGGCTCTGCTCTAGGCACATTTACCCTCCTGGTCTTCTTACTGTCGAGGTAAAGTATATTGTTTTGGATAACTCTACTTGATCTCTCCTTTACTGACGTGTACTCCTTGGCGTACCAATCAACTGCCGACAGCGGTTGTGTATCAACCTGCTCTCTGAAAAACTAAGGAAGTACTTCTCCCTCATTACCTGATAAACCTCCCACATCTTCCGCCAAGAAAACAAAAATTTGTGAGAGAGAAGCAATCGTAGCTATGTCTGCACACCTCGAAGTTGTCCTCGCAATTTTCCCAA
The DNA here is from genome assembly GCA_007258455.2 of Sequoia sempervirens. NCBI lineage: Eukaryota > Viridiplantae > Streptophyta > Pinopsida > Cupressales > Cupressaceae > Sequoia > Sequoia sempervirens. The sequence goes on from VDFB02270651.1 coordinate 89,189,069, forward strand.
TAGTCCTCCATAGCAGGCTTATGGTATGCGTGACCACCGAGGTGTGTTCTGTAATGACCCCATGGATCATAGGCACGTACATCAACAAGATACTTGAGACAATACTTCTCTAGCTCTTGTCCTGCAGCTTTGGCATCAACTACCGTTCTGCACCAATATATTCCGAATTGCATGGGAAAGTTGGCAGCCTATTTATGCGTGTGGCGCAAATGATGATGAACATCATGTAACTGCCTCAGGAACTCCATGAAAACTGTCCTATCCGAAGGATAGCGTGGAAGCACGGTTGGATTTCCTGTAAATCCATATACTCGGATGTAGGTGTATGTTGGGAACTAAATGAACCAGTTCGCCCAATCAACCATCGCTTCTCTAGCAACTGCCGAGATTCAAATGCAACTCTCGGTCCAAGTTTCTCACTGTATAAGTCAGGAAAGCCTCTTGAACACGCTTGAAGTGACGTTCAGCATTTGTGAACTCAAGCTGATCGTAGTAGTGATAGACTTTCTAAACACTGAGAATGCCAACCGTGTTAAACCCTCTAAACTGACCTTGGTAAGCGATCAAGTACATGAGGTAAGAACACATGTGAAACTCGTTGGCAACTAGGAAACCGGTGATTTGCTTGTGGAGAACATTGCTGATGAAGGATGCCCAGTCATAATGCTCCTGCCTAGATATCATGTTACGACCCAATTCTGCGTAAATTAAAAACTTTCCAATTCTCACTTTAAACATGTAAAAGTAACATATAACAAAGATATTACAATAAATTTCTTCCTTTCTTTATTGATAAACACGTACAAGTTACAATATGTTTCCTCATGAATTTCATTTTCATTGCAATTATAAATCAGGGTTAAAAAGTAATACAGTTACATACATAGCTCGTAAGCTTTTGCACAAATAGAAGTAAGAAGGTCCAGGAGATTGTCCTTTCAAATCTTGGTACATCGGTCGCTCGCTGTGGAGGAGAAACATCACTCGGGCGCTTTTCCGCCAACCACAGACTTATAATGCGGTCCCCCGCACGATCATTTTGCAATGAACGGCCCTCCCTTCGTAGAAGAGATTGGTAGGGCATCCTTTAACAATTACCAACTGAGCATAGTGCTGTGTCCTACTCAACTAGAACCTTGCTATTTCACAATCTCGATCTAGTACTCGGATCACAATGAACTGACAGTGTAGTCTCAACTATCTCACATCTAGGTGGATGTCGTACCTTTCACTACTTTGGCCAAAGTATTCTCATTCAGTACTTTGAATGAAGGTCATCTATCATAAACACTACTCAGGGTCGATTTGACTTAAGGCTTCCTTACTCTACGCATAGGTTTTGTCCTTCAATGGATTTAGTTTACCCCAGACTACCTACCTCAAACAGTTTACTAGAAATGAGTCTTTAAGCAAGTGTTTGCTCTCCTATCTCCTGTTTCCGGAATTCTTTATCCTAGTAGAGAGCTTCCTAATGTTAACCTAATAACACAAGCTAGGATTACACTTTGTTTTAACATCATTTCGTTCCTAGAATTTATTACATATTCTACGTATTCTCCATATACGGAGATCATACAAGTTTAGAACTTCAAACAGTTGCATAACCATTTATTACTACCAATCAATTAACACACACAAAAGACAGTCTTGTAGTGCAATGCATATAATTTCCTACTAATGCATATAATCAAATAGAATCCTTTCTTTTCAAAACCCCCAATTTTCTACTGATCCTTCTTAATCACATTAAATCTCTTCTTTTCAAAATCCCATCCCCAATTTAATCTTCTCTAATTAAATTGAATATAACGAAATGCAACAAGTTATCCCTTTAACTGTATTGATATTCCCTAATCCTTTCCCATGCATAAAATGAAATTCCTTTAAATCATTATGCATTAAACAACAAAGGATTACTTAAGAATAATTCATTATTTTCAGCTCGATACAATCAGCAATTCTAAAGACATTAAAGAAGACAACTTAAAGTCTTAGTCTAACATTAAGATACATGCCTGTGTAAGCTCTTTTCCAACAATCTTCTTTCAATAATCTTCTTTTATTGACCCCAGCCAACAGATTCCTTGCTCAGAAATTCTCCAGAATAAGAATACTATTCTTATCTCCCAGTAATTTATAACTGAGAACGCTCAACTCTCATTAAAACACTTGAAACAGATAACTAACACAGACTCACAATACTGGCTCTCAAATTTGCAGTGTATAAGCTCTCTAAAAACGTCAATGAAGAGAAAAATCCGAAGTCCATTCGAATGAAAGTTTGTGAAGTATTTATAGGCCGCAGTTAAAACAGTTTCCCCATTTCTGGGCATGTATATTGACAGATTTCAATGTTTACTCAGTCAAAATGTTACTTGCCATTCATCCAAACCCTTAGTCATGTTCTTCCTTGATGATTCGACTTCTATACAGCCAGCAATTCAAAGAATATTTCAACTTGCAATAAAAACGAAATTTACATCCACGTTTTTCTTGCCAGGCGTAAGAATTTTCCATGATATTTTTGCTGCGTTCTAGGTCAAGTTCCAAATCGACACAGCTTAGTAGTTTGTTGCTATTTTCTTTTTCTTTTTTTAGCTTTGAAATTGTCTTCTTTCATTCCCAGCTGTGCAGGGACCTCCGCCATTTCCACGGGAGAGTTCCTCTTTTCTTTATTTTCATTCATTTGCTATAATTCTAACTTTTCCAAAAGTTCCCTTAAAAGTATTTCGCCTCTTTTTTAAATGTATAAGTTAAATATTTCATATGGTAATCTTTTAAATATTTGAACTTCCACCTTTTTACAAACCACGAATTTCCTTCTTCAATTTTTAATACTTTAAAATAAAATGCGAATTTCATTCTTTGAATTTGAAATTGTTTTAATAACTTCTATTTGCATATTTTATTTATTAAAGTATTATTTTAAACATTAATATTTATTTATATATAAACGTATTTATATATAAATAAATATTAATTTTAATATTAATACATTTAATTAATAAAATATACAAATATATTATTATTTATACATTCCTTATGTATTTAAATAATCACCTTATATATTTATACATAAATATATATGTAAATCCCTTAGACAAAATATAGTTCCCTTATTTATTTTATTATAAAATACTATTATAGTCTTTAAATATATTAATACATAAATATTTAAATACCCGAGTATTTTAAATATTTATATTTAATATAACTATAATAATTTTATATATAATCGTTAATATTTAATTACTTAAATATATATTTAACAAATATATAAATATATCGTGGGCTAGTCAGCAACCCGATATTTATATATATATATATATATATATATATATATATTTACGTAAAGTCAACAGGGAATAATAATATAATATTATTATTAGTATGTATTTCTCTGTACACAGTGTACACATAAATGTATGTATATTATGTCATTACGTACATATGGGCATATCCATTTGCCGAGCATATGTATGTATTTGACATGTATATTCATATGGATACGCGTACACGTATACACATACTTACTTGTCCTTTTAACGTATATCCATTCATGTTTTTCCAAATCATGGTCAAAGCATAGTAAGTCAGACAAATAAATAATCATCACTTTTCAAAGCATAAAGAAGTAAACATAACTCCAAGCCTAAGGATGACTTATCTAGACCAACATAATTGACTTGGTTTCTTAGAACCTATATTGACGTGTGTGTATGCTCATTTGGTACTCATTACTGCTTACCCGACCAAGTTCCTCCCCGAGTGATATCTCTCCTCTGCCTGGAGGATTGATCCTCTTTCCTGCACATCATGACATGACAACGGGAGTCATATGCTCAAAATGAAGCAGAATACATAAAACATTTCCAAAAGTTAGATTCTTCACAAATCAATATTCTTCTATTCTCCTTTATGCAATATTTCACCAAGAATAATATCAAATGAAACAACATTCATATTGAAGACAAGGTACAAGCATCATTATTTCACCTCCAGAATTCACATTTTCTCTATCTAGTGATGGTAAATTGTAACGTCACAATTTGGGATGTAACATATGATGCAACCAATGATGTAATACATCCAGGGCTGGAAAACGTTTGCATCTGAACAACTTGAGACACGATTCAAGAGTGTGATTAGAATCGAGTACTCATCCTTGTACTCACTGCAACCCATGTTGTTTGACAATTTGTTCCTCTTTTGCTTCAACCATCGCTCTGCCATCTTGCTTTGGCACTTGTCTATATCAGCGTTAAATGCATGTGCACACTACTCCATAGAAATGCCCAGACTGCTTGGGTGCTAAGGGATAACAAAACTTCTTTTAACGTCCAGAGGCTTGAGACTGCAATTGACTTGTCCATCTACTAACACTATCTCACAAGTAGCAAAGTTGTAATGCTTGACACAAGACATCAAAAACTCAACACAATGAACGGAGATAGGTATGGAAGCGGCCTCAAGTAACCTAGACTGTTGAATGTTCTCAATAATCGAATCTCTAATCTTTATTGGATCTAAGACTACCTTTGGCAGTACCTTGTGGAGATTCGTCTCAACCATCCTGATGAAGTCGTGAGTTAGGACTGATTTGGTCCTGTATTCGAGTTGAGTGTATTGCATTTTGAAAAACTCGCCCGTTGACTGTGAACACGACTATGTTCTGACAAAATTTCTGAAAAACTAAAAATAGCCTATCGAAGGGTAATTTTCGGCGAAAAATCTAAGATATGGGTTTTGTCCAGAAAAAGATTCTAAGACAACCCAGAACATCGGAAATGTGAAAATCCAACTTCAACTCGACCATGCAAGGAATTTTCAGTTGAGAAAATTAGAAACTCGAGAACTGATGCTCTAGAGTTAAAAATTCTTGAAAATTCAAGCACATGGATTTAACTCGATGAAGCTATGTAAAATTGATCTAGATGAATAAATTTGCCAAAATTTGCCTGTTTTCTGAACATGCGAATTGAATTTTAGAGGAGAAAAGATGTTTTTTCTATGTTCTTACTCTGTCAAAATCGCCACTTGCTCTTCAAATTTGCTGATGACTGTGAATCTGTACCTGCAAAAGGAATTGTTTGATGTTTTCACTACTGATAGCTGATGATAAATTTTCCCAACTCTGGAACATTCGCGTCTGCCTTGAAGAAATACGAATTTTGATCAAGCTGGATGAATAATTAATAATGGCGCCATGATTAAATAGAGAAAAATTGCACCATAATGCTGACCGTAAGATTTTAAACCTCAACTGAAAATAGAATGATTCTGATTGGACCCCCTTCAGTTACACTGACACTGACTCAGAGTCCGGATTTAAAATAATAATAAAAAATTCTCAGTTGCCAACCACATGCGAATTTCATCTTACAACACAAAGGGGCGCCAAAAATAGCTTATTGGACAAAATCGCCACCTTTCATGCTAGCATGCAATTTGAAAATTTAATATTATTTTATTCAGTTGACAAACCACGTAAACCATTTGGACTTGTCCGGCAGACTTCACTGATTTCGAAAAGTCCTCATTTGACCTCATAGGCGTCCATTTGCTCAAGATATTACGTTTTTCGCTAACTTTCTACTTTGTAGCTGACTACAAAGTTACATTTAACCATATTCAACACTGATTTATGGGTGACCGGATGATGCTGAGATCAAGCTGGGATATTCATCGCGAAGCTCACAGAGCAAGGATGAAATGTCTGCTGGGAGCTAGAACTACAAAAATCAACGTTTGGCACCTCAAAAAATTAGCGCCTTTGATTAAATTGATTTTCTGGCACCAGACAGCCATTTCTCCATTCTGCCATCTGATGCTTCAAACTGCTGCTGACAACAAACGATAAACCCTGTTGACTGGATGGTAGACTCACTGCATGACTAGAAGTATCTACATCCAACAACTATACGTAAGGCATTAGAAGACTACACTAGGGACCCCAAAAGCAAGGGCGCCCTTGCCCTGAGAAGGCTCAAACACCATTTTGTCGAAAGTGCAACTTTCGACCAAATGCCCTACTTTGACCTCTGATATCGGGAGCTGGGGTGACCTAATTTGCTCACCGTATGTCTCGTTGTGTAGCTAGATCAACTTACAAGAGATGTCTCTAGAGTTGACAAAGCAAGAAAACTGCTTCTAAGACCTCAAAGAGACGATATCCTTTTCTTTTTAAAATATACGCTCCATACTTAGCCATTTTTCGGACGTCTTCAATTTTTAGCATTCTACAAAGACCTCGCATGTACGAGCGTTTGCCAAATCCCGAAGGCTAACAGTTGGGCTCGTTGGATAGCTGGAGTAATTGCGCACAAGTCCCGTGAAGATTGCAAAAGCTAAAATGAAAGAGACCAAGTGTCTCTCAACCCAAACACTGACCAATAACACTGAGATTTTGTTTTGTTTTCTAAATTTTGTGATTTTTTGGTATTTTTGCACTAAAAGAAGAATTTGCGGTTTTGCAAGAATAAGACTGGAAAATTTAAATAAAATAATAGATGCATAAAAACTACAGAACATAGATTGAATCTTGTTGCCAGGTAATTTATTAATCTTCCCAAATGATTACAACTGCAATATTTAAGCATTTAGACAAAAAGGCAATCATTTTATTAAAAACCTGGTTAAGCTTGCAGGCGCCAGAAGGAAACACTGAAATGGTACGGCTGAAAGATATGAAGCAATCTCCCACCTCGAAACTGATGAAATATCTCCAGAAACCCTAGGTGTCCATGTTGCAAAAGGCAGAAGACCAAAAGTGAAGGCGTATTCCCCAGTTGAAGAAGTACGGTCCAGCCAACAGCAATAAATATAGTACGGCTTCTAGAAGATAGTGCCAAAATACTGTGAATGGATCTCAGATGAGTCGCCACCAATAACTGATAAATAATCTTATTCAAACCCTTCCTGAATCGATTGAATAAGCACAACTGCAACCTTTGTATGAAGTCACCATGTTTGACAATCTTCAACGGGTATTTCACAGTCTCAGTATGTTACATCTTGAAGAGGAAACGTTCCTCAAAACCTGTTGATTTGTAGAAACTCTGGTTTCACAAACCCCAATGCTCTCAGAGAGAAAAAGACAAATTTGAATAATCATAACATAATGAGTTCAATTTGTCTTGGCAGTATATATACCTCCTTTCAAGAATTCGACCCAAGGCATCTTTTTAATAATCATTTAAATAAATGATTAATTTCGTCCTTTTTGACTTAGGAAAAATATTTAATAAATGGCATCCCTTTTTGATTAATAATTAAATGCTCATTTAATTATTATTTTAACTCTTTTATAAAGTATTAAATACTTTATAATTCGCCACTTAATAATTTTAATATTTCATTAAAGTGACTTTATATTATAAAGTCAAATTAATAAACTTTTAATAAATATTAAATGCCCAAGTAAACACTGTTTGTTCATCAGATCATCAAACTGGGTCGAAACTTAGCTGACCAACTGAACCAAGTGCCCTGCTAAAAATAGCAACTCCTGCCTGCCTGACTTACTATAAATAGTATCTATAAATCACTCTGGAAACGTTTGTTAGGGCCCAAACTTGAATCAACTGAAGGAGTAATGTTCCTGAACACCGTATAACTGCCTCAAATGATCCTCTACACACATCTGTCAGCCTACGAAGATCAGAATGATAGGCTAACCTCTAATCCAGCTATACTGACTAGGAAGGGGACATTACAGTCCGCCCTCCCTGAAATTGCTTGTCCTCAAGCAATCTCAACTCTGGATGCTGTAAAATCTCCTTGGACTCCCATGTAGCATCCTCAACTGGCAAATCTCTCCACTTGATCAGATATTCCCTGATCATCCACCTCCGAAGATGTCTCTCTCTCATCTCGAGGATGGCCTCAGGTACTAGTATCAATTTCCCCTCATCATCAAGGGGTGGCAGAACTGGAGAGGGTATCACATGCTGGCCCAATGCCTTCTTCAGGTGAGAAACGTGAAACACGTTGTGAACCCTGCTATCTGCTAGTAAGTCCAACTCATATGCAACCTCGCCCACTAGTCTGATGACCCGAAATGGACCGTAGTAACGAGGTTTCAATTTCTCTGCCCCACTCTTCCATAGAGTAGACTGATGATATGGCTATAGCATGAGATACACCATGTCACCCATTGCAAAAGAATGCTCAACCCTCTTCTGATCAGCATATTGCTTCTGCTGATTATGTGCCCGTTGGATATTGTCTCTGAGAGACCTCAAAATGTCTTGCTAACTCTGCATCATATCTCTTGTGCTAGGCACTCTGCTATCACTCAATATCAAATCCAAAAGGTTGGGCGCCTCATACTTGTACAATGCCATGAAGGGTGTCATCTGTATAGTCATGTGGTGAGTAGAGTTATAACAATACTCACAGAGGTATATCCACCTCACCCAAGCTCTCTGCTGTCCAGCTATGTAATTGCGCAGATAACCTTCCACCCATTTATTGACAATTTTCGTCTTACCATCTGTCTGTGGATGGTAGCTGGTACTCGGTGTCAGTTCAGTCCCACAGAGCCTGAACAACTCCTGCCAAAAGTTGCTCATGAACCAACTGTCTTTATCGCTGACTATAGTCCGAGGAAAACCATGTAACCTGAATACCTCTTTGAAGAAAAGCTCTGCAGTCTACGACGCTGTGAATGTAGTAGTGATCGGAAAGAAGTGTGCATATTTGGTCAGCTGATCAACAACTACGTAAATGCAATCTTTACCTTGGGCTTTCGGCAAACCCGTGATAAAGTCCATTGATAAACACTCCCACTTCCTGTCAGGTATCGGAAGTGGCTAAAGCAATCCAGCAGGATATGTGTGTTCCTACTTGTTCTGCTGGCAAACAGAACACTCGTGAACATACTGAAGAACATTAGTCTTTAGCCCTTTCCAAGTAAACCGCTCCCGAACCAACTTGTATGTCTTGAAGTAACCGGGATGGCCCGCCATAGGAAGATCATGAAAGGCTCTCAGAACTGTATCCCTCAACTCGGAACCAGGAACCAGAAAAATCCGCCCCTTGTAAATGATCAAGTCATCCACAATGGTGTACCTACTATCCTGCTCCATCCCATCAACAATGCTAGAAGCCCATGGGTTCTTAGCATACTCAGTAATGATCCTGTGTCTCCAATCCTCGGAAATATGTGCCATAGCATTCAACTGAGGTCTACGAGATAAGGCGTTAGCTACAACATTCTGCTTTCCCTTCATGAAAGTGATATCAAAGTCATACGACTGCAGTTTGCTGACCCATTTTTGCTGTCTCTCATTCAAGTCTCGCTGTCCAAGGAAGTGTTTCAGGCTATTGTGGTCTGTACGCACATTGAACTTGTTGCCTACCAAGTACTGCCTGAACTTAGCCAGAGCATGCATAATGGCTAACATTTCCTTGTCATAAATACTGTAAAACCTCTTAGGACCCCTAAGCTTCCTGCTCTCAAAAGGAATAGGGTGCCTCTCCTACATCAAAACAGCACCAATACCCTCTCCTGAAGCATCGCAAAACAAATCAAATGACTTCGTAAAGTCAGGTAATGCTAACATTGGACACGAAGTCATGATCACCTTAAACCTGTCAAAACACTCCTGAGCCTGTGGTGACCAAGTAAAAGCCCCTTTCTTTGTCAAATTAGTAAGGGGTGCGGTGTGACGTGAGAACCCACTAACAAATCTCCTATAAAAAGCACACAACCCAATGAAACCTCTGAGCTGCGTAAGGTTCTCAGGTACTAGCCACTCAACTATAGCTTAGACCTTCTCAGGGTCCATACTAACTCCCTTGGCACTGATGATGTGCCCCAGATACAACTATTCCGCCATGCCTAGCTCACACTTGGATTCCTTGGCATAAAAAGACTCCTTAGCCAAGATACCCAAAACTCTGTCCAAGTGAGCTAAATGCTCCTCCCATGACCTGCTGTACATGTAATGTCCCCTTCTCAAACCTGATTGTTCTTGTGACCGTTGGCCTTTTTTCTGGAAACCTGAAGGCTAGTCGGAAGATAAATTAGGGTTTCCTATTTTTGAGGAGGTCGTTGTTCAGAGATGGTGGATTCAATGGCGGATTCCTTCTGGGTTTTCATAGGGCTTCGCAGTGGTATGTTCATCTCGGCATTCAGAGCACTTTTTGGAATTTACTATTTTTAGTAAATTCTATTTTTGGCAGTAATCAGGATGGTATCAGGCAGTTGACTTTCCCCTTCAGTTGATTCAAGTGGCGTATTCAATTTCGGGCTTCAGAATGCAGTTCTGGGAAGTCGAGCTCATTTCACTTAAAAATAACATTATAATTAAAATGTTATTTTATCACCTTGGCCTAGTCGAATGACTTAATGTCGTTTTAAAAGGTGGACTCAAAGGGTGGTGCCTTCATTAAGGTTATAATTAATATTTGGTGAATTTTCCAAAGCCAAAGGAAATTAATGTGGGCGCATTTATCAAGGTGATGTTTTAATTAAAATATAATTATTGAGCTAAAGGTGAAAAGGACGCCTTATTGAAGGAAAAATTAGGGTTTGAGCTTGAGTTGGATTTTAGGGTTTCGTGAAGTCAAACGGAACTTTTAAAAAGGAGTCTTGTGCATCATTTCTTCATCTTTTGTCTATGCTAATGTTATGCTGCCGAAATGGTTGCGGGATTGCTTCGAGGAATGAATGCCTCCTAGTCTGGGCTCGACTTCGTGCTTGAGAGACAGCACCTAGTGGAGAGGTTCGATTATTTAAGATAGATTTGTGAGTTCATTTGATTTTGTGCATTGTAAACATCATTGTAATTCTTTAGTTTCTGTTTTCTACATTTTAGAGGTATTTCCAAGGTTGCATTTTAGATACAGCAGATCCACGTTTGTATTCATATCTCAACAAATACAAAAATATTAGTTCTGGGTATTGTCTCATTGTGTTTCCCTGTTAGAGGTGCCCCTTCATGAATATTTGCAGATTTTAATACGAAGCGTATGATTTTATAATGCAAATCCGTCATTCCTTGAAGGCCGTACTTTCTAGAGTGCATTGGGATTCGTGTCAGTAATTAATAACCATTTTTAGATGCCATTTCTTATTACTAAGTTAGGCGCCATCATTTTGAGTGTCTATTGCATCAGATTTGAGATCATTTGGGTGGGAAATGAGAGAGTTATGAGCATATGAGTAAATTCATAGGTTGCTGGTTTTATGACAAAAAGTGCAGATTTGTATGACAGTTTAAGAAATCTGCATCTTCCTTATCTGGTTGGTGTTGAGATTTCATTGTATACTTTGTAGAAGCTTCCTTGTTGAATGCATCATTTGAAAGAGCATCTTAAGTCTTGATATTGCAGGCAATAACATCTTTGTAAGCTGGCAGTAGTACTGACCAGTTGTTCTTATTATTGCTCATCGTTATTGTAATACTTATTCTTCCTTCAGTTCTTGTTGTAATAGATAAATCTCCGCCCTATGGTAGCTACTCTCCCATTCTGGGTTAGCAAGCACATTCTGGGTGTTGAGTGTTTTCAGCTTTCAGCATTTCTCTTTCAAGCATTGTTATTGTAATCACTCCGTCATATGGTCGCCCCTCACTCCGCATTGGATTGGGTAGCACATACTTGACGTTGAGTTCCCTTTCAGTATTTAGAGTAGAAGAACCTCTGACCATATGCTCGCCATCATCGGCGCCATTCTTGGTTAGAGTTGCTTTTTGCATAAGCAGTTTGATTCAGATCCTCTGACCAATGCTCACACCTTGCCCACATCGGGATCCTGGTGTACATACTGGTTAGAGTTGCTTCAATACGTTTTGGTTTATTATCTAACCTTAACGGGTGCTTGTAATTTGAAATTGTAAAAAACGAAAAAATTTGGCTCGGAATATTTCAGTGGTATCAGAGCCAAGATCCTGCCATCCTGTGCCCATCAAAGTTCACTTGACAGAGAAAACAGATTCTACATCAGAGGTCAGAGCTGAGTTCAGTATTAGTTTTCAGAAGTTTCAAAGATGTTGCATTTTCGAAGGCCTATGGGTCGTGAGAAGTCAGATTCAACTATGGCATCGGAGGAAGGAAAGGTTAGTGATGTCGTAAGGGACTTCATTGAATATGCCAGACAGTTTAAAAGACAATGTGAAGATGAGGCTGTCAAACTCCGTGAGCAATATCAAACCATGCCAGATGATTATAGGTACAATGTTTCATTTGATTCCCATTTGAAGTGTGTGGCGTCAGTGGAGCCCGAAAAGTGGAAGATGGTGGACCACATTAGGAAAAGGATAAAAAGGGAAGCAGAACAAGCTATGTTCGAAGAATCAAAGAAGGAAGGAGATGAAGTGCCTATTTGTGGATTGCAGCCGACAAATATGCAAGTTGAAGAGAAAAATCAGTCATCTAGCATTGAAGATGGCACAAACAAGGTGCACATATCACATCAAAATGATCGTGAGCTCGAAGGAGAAAACGTGACAGTTGAAGAGTGTGTGGAAGAGCCTCATAATACGCCCCTTGACTTGCATGTGATAGCAAGTGAAGAAGAGCAAGTTGAAGGAAATACTATTGGTGTCTTTGAATCAGCTTATGACCGTTACCAAAGTGGTGATGTTGGTAATGATTTCGATGTGTTTGTACCTCCTCTTGTTGAAGATTTAGTGAGGGATAGATTGGCTCTTGTTGCTGTCTCAACTTCCCGAGAAGTTCCACATAAGGAAATCAGCAACATAATCTCTCATGAGGGTTCCATAGAAGATAATGAAGATGAAGTTTTTCAAACACCAAACATTGAAGATTCTTCACTTCATTTCGGGGGTGACATTGTTGGTCATGGGATTGATCAGCAAACTGAGCCATTGGAGAAAAACTTTTTTGATGATTTCAGCTTAAGTGAATTAGGACTTGACTTATTCAAAGAGTCATCACTACAAGGGGAGCATGATAAGTTTTTTCCAGTTGATCATCTTAATCAGCTCACTAGCATTTGGGATCCGGGTGTGATGGCATCAAGTTATGTTAAAGAACCTGTGTGGGATAAGTTTCCCTTTGATCCTGATGAAGAACAAGAACCAGGTTGCACAGTAGACTATGAGGTGGCCCTTGGAGGAGAAGTTGTCTTTGAAGAAGAAGATTGTTCCACAAAATTCCATAATGATCTCTTTGGAGTGGTTGCAGCCACTAAAGAGGAATTTGTGGTTACAGAAACTTTCCGAACAGCGGACAAACATGATTCCTTGAGCAGGTTGGATACTGGTCTAATGTTTGATCAAGGAGGCCGTGATGAAGAAGAAGAGCTAGAAGTCCATATGGCTCTTGAAGATGGAGAGTTTGAAAGTGTTATTAAACACAAATCAGATTTATCAATACACGAAGCTGGTTGCAAGCAATGGGTTGAAGAATTTGTGGAGTATGATGCTTTTTATGATGATGAGCATTCTCTGCTAGTTGGTGGTGAAGTACAAGAATGTTGGAGTAGCAAAGAGGGCAGCAAAGGCAAGGAACGAAGTTCTGATTTTCAGTTGCAGCCTATCAGCAGTTCACCGTCTTTGCATGTTCATGAGTGGGAAGATCAATGCAAGGTATCTTTTGGAAGAGAAGTACAAACGCTATCCCTATTTGATCGCACACACAATTTGGTTGATGATCTCTATTGGAAGGCTCAGTCTGAAGAGAGACGAAGTGGAGTTAAGGATGAAGTTGCTCTTCCTAACTTGCGACTTATCAGAGGCTCTTTGGAGTCATTGAAATCAGCATACATACACTTGATTGAAGATCAAGATCATGCCGTTGAATCTGCAAAGAAGGCCTTCATTGTTTTCGAAGAAAGGGAGAGTATGGTTGAAGAGCTCACCTTGGAGCTTAAATCAACAGAGGACGAGTTGAAAGAAACTCAGTTGGCTCTAAGAAAGGTTGAAGACCAGTTTGCAGATTTCAAACTTTTCAAGGAGCAAGAGGATGCACGAAGAGCTGGAGAAATCAAGCAAGTAATTGATGAGATTGATAGTCTTCGAGAGGAGTTTGATCTTGAAGGTTTCACAAGAAAATCAAAGGTTGCATGTGCAGATTTGGAGCAGCAAGATGAAAGGAATGACTTTCAAGTTTATGACAATCCTCTTTTTCAAGAAGGTGATGAGAAAAGTTATGATAATCCTCTCTATGAAGTAGAGGATGAAATGGAGAATGAAACTGATTTTGGTTTCCAGTGCTTGGTTGCTTCGATATCACTCCATGAGGATGTGCCACGTATGTTGAGTAGTAATGGATGCATAAGTGGCTCTGAGGATGAAGGTTCTACATGGGAGGTGACGAAGCAAGGTAATTTCAACATCTATGACATCAAGGTGTTGAAGAGACAAGTCTTGGTAGCTGTTGGTAACTTCATCACAGCAGCAACGAGTGAAGATTTCAGACCTACTACTCAGGAGGAATGGGGAAAAGGTGAACTAGACTTTGGTAGTTGCACTCTTGACAATCCATCCCTTGGGTGGAATGATGTTTGGAATCATATTGATCAGTTTTGGGAGCGGAAATTGAAGCCACTCTATGTTTCATACTCCCTTAATGTGGAAGCTTTCATGGTTAAGCTTCAAGGATTTACTAGAAGGGGCATCAGTTTCGTGAGAAGGCACTTGGTTTTCACTAGCACTTTGGAATGTGTAGAGATTTCTTTGCAGTGTGTTGAAAATCACTTCCAGTTGAGTATCCATGTTTGGGATTCTCAACTTGGGTTGTCAGAGTTTATTACTTATGGAAAAGACTCTTGGAGGGATAAGGAACAAACTTCTAGACTTGTTGATGTTGTTCCCTTCATTTCCAGCTACTTGATGGTTCCGTTTGTTCATCAACAAATGGATTGGAGAGAAATTTTGAATTTGGGTTGGAAAGATCAACGATCGGTAGTTCTTGGAAGTGACTTTCAGCTCAGACAAGGGCAGATTTTGAGACACGAGTTTGCTGGTTGGAGGCAGACCAGCCACCTTACTTATGGAGTTACTTTCATTCAGGAGAGTTGGTACCTCACTCCTGATCAAAGAAGTGGTAGTTTTCTGATGGAGATGGCTTTAGCGTGTTTTTCAGCCACTTTGGAGGTTTGTAATGCAAATTCTGATGGTTTATTTTCATTATTGGTTCATGACAATGAGCTACCCCATACTTTGAATCTATATTTTGAGACTCTTGGGGTTGGGGTTGTGAAAAAATTCTTCAGACTTCATAGTTGTGCCATGATAATTCAGTTGAGGCATAGGGAATTCATGCGGAGTCCTGAGTTTGAATTTGTTGAGCTTTTGCAAAGGATTGCCTTCCTCTTTGCAAAAAGATTTGAAGATGACACATTTGCAGTCATGGTTCCGTTTGTTATCATGTGGAGGTATGCTGAAGAATTCAAGTTTGATTTGAGTAGACTATCCTTCCTATTGCTTAGAATTCTGATTGACAGTAGTATGGTTGATACTGTTAATTCGGGGCATCGTGGACATGAGATGTTGCATGATTTTGATTTCCCTCCTTTAAGATCTTCCAGTTTGAGTATCATAGATGGTAACACCTTGGAGTTACAAGGGGAGTCAGTGCAGCATTGGCATGATATTTTCATTGATGTGATCAGAGTGGTGCAGCATCGGCATGGTGGGTTTTTCCTGAGACGCATTTGGGAACCAGGGATCATACTTGTTGCGTATGGATTAGTCTTCAAACTACTGGAGTTGTGGTGGTATTGCTTGAGGACAAGCAATTTTGGGAAGGGCGGATTGTAATGTCCCCTTCTCAAACCTGATTGTTCTTGTGACCGTTGGCCTTTTTTCTGGAAACCCGAAGGCTAGTCGGAAGATAAATTAGGGTTTCCTATTTTTGAGGAGGTCGTCAGAGATGGTGGATTCAATGGCGGATTCCTTCTGGGTTTTCAGAGGGCTTCGCAGTGGTATGTTCATCTCGGCATTCAGAGCACTTTTTGGAATTTACTATTTTTAGTAAATTCTATTTTTGGCAGTAATCAGGATGGTATCAGGTAGTTGACTTTCCCCTTCAGTTGATTCAAGTGGCGTATTCAATTTCGGGCTTCAGAATGCAGTTCTGGGAAGTCGAGCTCATTTCACTTAAAAATAACATTATAATTAAAATGTTATTTTATCACCTTGGCCTAGTCGAATGACTTAATGTCGTTTTAAAAGGTGGACTCAAAGGGTGGTGCCTTCATTAAGGTTATAATTAATATTTGGTGAATTTTCCAAAGCCAAAGGAAATTAATGTGGGCGCATTTATCAAGGTGATGTTTTAATTAAAATATAATTATTGAGCTAAAGGTGAAAAGGACGCCTTATTGAAGGAAAAATTAGGGTTTGAGCTTGAGTTGGATTTTAGGGTTTCGTGAAGTCAAACGGAACTTTTAAAAAGGAGTCTTGTGCATCATTTCTTCATCTTTTGTCTATGCTAATGTTATGCTGCCGAAATGGTTGCGGGATTGCTTCGAGGAATGAATGCCTCCTAGTCTGGGCTCGACTTCGTGCTTGAGAGACAGCACCTAGTGGAGAGGTTCGATTATTTAAGATAGATTTGTGAGTTCATTTGATTTTGTGCATTGTAAACATCATTGTAATTCTTTAGTTTCTGTTTTCTGCATTTTAGAGGTATTTCCAAGGTTGCATTTTAGATACAGCAGATCCACGTTTGTATTCATATCTCAACAAATACAAAAATATTAGTTCTGGGTATTGTCTCATTGTGTTTCCCTGTTAGAGGCGCCCCTTCATGAATATTTGCAGATTTTAATACGAAGCGTATGATTTTATAATGCAAATCCGTCATTCCTTGAAGGCCGTACTTTCTAGAGTGCATTGGGATTCGTGTCAGTAATTAATAACCATTTTTAGATGCCATTTCTTATTACTAAGTTAGGCGCCATCATTTTGAGTGTCTATTGCATCAGATTTGAGATCATTTGGGTGGGAAATGAGAGAGTTATGAGCATATGAGTAAATTCATAGGTTGCTGGTTTTATGACAAAAAGTGCAGATTTGTATGACAGTTTAAGAAATCTGCATCTTCCTTATCTGGTTGGTGTTGAGATTTCATTGTATACTTTGCAGAAGCTTCCTTGTTGAATGCATCATTTGAAAGAGCATCTTAAGTCTTGATATTGCAGGCAATGACATCTTTGTAAGCTGGCAGTAGTACTGACCAGTTGTTCTTATTATTGCTCATCGTTATTGTAATACTTATTCTTCCTTCAGTTCTTGTTGTAATAGATAAATCTCCGCCCTATGGTAGCTACTCTCCCATTCTGGGTTAGCAAGCACATTCTGGGTGTTGAGTGTTTTCAGCTTTCAGCATTTCTCTTTCAAGCATTGTTATTGTAATCACTCCGTCATATGGTCGCCCCTCACTCCGCATTGGATTGGGTAGCACATACTTGACGTTGAGTTCCCTTTCAGTATTTAGAGTAGAAGAACCTCTGACCATATGCTCGCCATCATCGGCGCCATTCTTGGTTAGAGTTGCTTTTTGCATAAGCAGTTTGATTCAGATCCTCTGACCAATGCTCACACCTTGCCCACATCGGGATCCTGGTGTACATACTGGTTAGAGTTGCTTCAATACGTTTTGGTTTATTATCTAACCTTAACGGGTGCTTGTAATTTGAAATTGTAAAAAACGAAAAAATTTGGCTCGGAATATTTCAGTACACCAGGATGTCATCGAAGAAGACCAATACAAATCTCTACAGCTGAGAACTAAAGACCCTGTTCATGGTAGCCTAAAAGGTGGCAGGTGCGTTGGTTAGACCGAAAGGCATAACCAAGAACTCGAAGTGACCGCAATGGCACCTAAAAGCGGCTTTCTCAATGTCCTACTCCCTCATCTGAATCTGGTGGTACCCTGATCTCAAGTCAATCTTCATAAAGAAGATAGCACCGTGCAACTCATCAATCAACTCATCGATGCGAGGTATCGGATACCTATTCTTAATTGTCCTCTTATTGAGCTGGCGGTAATCTATGCACATCCGAAGTGATCCATCCTTCTTCTTCACCAATACAACCGATGAAGCAAAAGGTGACTTGCTAGGTCTAATATGCCCCATAGCCAATAACTCATTGATGGTCTTCTCTATCTCATCCTTGAGTCGTTTCGGATGCCTGTAGGGTGTAATCATAATGGGCTTTGCGCCCTCCTCCAACTCGATAATATGTTCAGTGCCTCTGTCTAGAGGTCTACCAAGTGGAATGTTGCTAAACACTTTGGAGTGTTTAGTCCTTAGTATCTGAATGTCTGAATGGTACTCACACTTCTGCTGCTCCTGCTGTGCTGGCGATAACATACACTCTGCAGCCCAATCAACCATATCATGACGAATGAGTCTCTCCATCCGCCTGTACGAAACCATCCTCAGATTACTATCTCTAATGGCTTTGATGACATGAGGTTTCCCATTAACCTTGAACTTCATCTCCATGTCTCGTAGATTGAGTGTGAACTCACCCAAATCGTGAAGCCATGCCATCCCTAACACCACATCAGTATCTCCCATATTAACAACATAGAATTCAGTCTTGAACTCATAGTTGTTCAACCGCATCGGAAGATCAGTTATCTTTCTGTCACACTTGAGGGTGTACCTGTCAGCCACCTTGACTCGAATACCCTCAAACTCCTCTGTCTGTATACCACGTCTCTCTACCAACTGTGCATCTATGAAATTATGAGTGCCACCAGTGTCAAGTAGAGTGATTACCTTCTGACTTGCTAGGAGCCCACGAAGTCTAAACGATCCATCTCTCTGAAGACTAGTCAAATTTGCCTCCTGTAGCTTCCTTCCTCCTTCGTTTTCACCGTCATTTTCAGACCTCTCATCGTCTAAATGCTCAAAATCAGCTTGTTGGTCTGACAGATCAGAATGCTCTTCCCCCTCATAAAACCACTCCATCTGGTTATTTTTCACCTTGGGACGAAGAGGGCATACATGTTTATCATCATAGGGTGCCTTGCACCAAAAACATAATTTTTTCTTTCGTAAATCATTTAGTGTTTCTTTGTCAAATGGTGGTGCATTTTTTCTCCTAGGATCAGGTGGATCCCTCTTCCTGTCAAATGACCTATTAGGCCTTGTGTAGGGTGTCGAACCAGAACTGAACTTGCTACGAGGTGCTGCAAGCTCCATGTTACGTGCCTTCCTCATGGCCTCCTGAAGAATAGGAGGATCAAATGCCTTGACCCAACCTCTCATAGGCTCCATCAAACCCTCAACGAAGAGAATAACAAGTCTCCGTTCTGAAATGCCTGTCACCATGACTGCAACCCTCTGAAATTCACCGACATAAGCATTCAAACTACCTATCTGTCTGAGCTGACCTAGCTCCCTGAAGTAGAGTTCTGGATCCTTCTTGTCGAAGCGCTCAATGAGCCTGCTGGTGAACTCCTGGTAAGTAGTGACTGCATGATGGCCAAGTGTGTTCATGCCATGATGCCACCAATCATGCGCCAACCCATCAAGATGCAAAGTAGCAAACTTAATGGCCTCGTCCTCCTGCATAGGTTTCAATGATAGATAATTGTCCAACTTCTGGACCCAAGACCTCGCTGAACTCTTATCAGACCCGTCAAAGTACGGCAAGCTGATTTTGCTAACTGCATACCGTAAATCCCTGTTCACCTATGGTTGTGGCTGCTGGTGCTGAGGAGCTCTGCGGTCAAATCTACCTCCCCCTCTAGGTTTATGCACATCCATAAACTCATGAAAAGACAACACCTGCTTGATCTCAGGTGCTAATGATAGATACTCACTATGAAATCTAGTCACATCTGCCACTGACCTGCCATTGTGTGGCTGAAACTCCTGATGATTCCCCTACTGCTCTGCCTCCGGAGTCGAAGGTGGGGTTTCTCTAGATATGAATGTATGTAGTCCAAGCCTACACTCATGATAGATCAGTGATGGCTGCCGTGGTACTAATGCCAAAGGCTGGTCCACGCCTGCAATCCTGCTCGACTGTCCGATCTGGATATAGTGCGGCTGGGATGGAGTATACTATCTAATAGTGCCCATCAATTGGGACATCATGTCCATCATATTATCGTGCCTGCCCCTAAACTCCTTATCAGTAATATCACCTTCTGCATGTGCTTTCCCTGAATCCCTATGTGTCTCTGCAGGAATCTCATGATATGCCATCAGTGTTGTGACACTGTTCTCACTGCTATTGGAACTGGATCTGTGAATACCCAGAACCCCTGATACTGTCTCACCTTTAGGAATCGGTGGACCTGTCCAATCCTCAACTCTGCCTGTTCCTCTACCCTTACTATAGAAAATGATATCTCTCATGAAAAAGCATCTAAAAAGCAAACTTTTGACTAAAAAAGCACAGTATGGCAGGAAAACTGTGCTCTAATACCACTGAAAGCAACCAGGTGTCTCAACCCAAACACTGACCAATAACACTGAGATTTTGTTTTGTTTTCTAAATTTTGTGATTTTTTGGTATTTTTGCACTAAAAGAAGAATTTGCGATTTTGCAAGAATAAGACTGGAAAATTTAAATAAAATAATAGATGCATAAAAACTACAGAACATAGATCAAATCTTGTTGCCAGGTAATTTATTAATCTTCCCAGATGATTACAACTGCAATATTTAAGCATTCAGACAAAAAGGCAATCATTTTATTAAAAACTTGGTTAAGCTTGCAGGCGCCAGAAGGAAACACTGAAATGGTACGGCTGAAAGATATGAAGCAATCTCCCACCTCGAAATTGATGAAATATCTCCAGAAACCCTAGGCATCCATGTTGCAAACGGCAAAAGACCAAAAGTGAAGGCGTATTCCCCAGTTGAAGAAGTACGGCCCAACCAGCAGCAATAAATATAGTACGACTTCTAGAAGATAGTGTCAGAACACTGTGAATGGATCTCAGATGAGTCGCCACCAATAACTGATAAATAATCTTATTCAAACCCTTCCTGAATTGATTGAATAAGCACAATTGCAACCTCTGTATGAAGTCACCATGTTTGACAATCTTCAACTGGTATTTCACAGTCTCAGTAGGTCAGATCTTGAAGAGGGAACGTTCCTCAAAACCTGTTGATCTATAGAAACCCTGGTTTCATAAACCCAAATGCTCTTAGAGAGAAAAAGACAAATTTGAATAATCATAACATAATGAGTTCAATTTGTCTTGGCAGTATATATACCTCCTTTCAAGAATTCGACCCAAGGCATCTTTTTAATAATCATTTAAATAAATGATTAATTTCGTCCTTTTTGACTTGGGACAAATATTTAATAAATGGCATCCCTTTTTGATTAATAATTAAATGCTCATTTAATTATTATTTTAACTCTTTTATAAAGTATTAAATACTTTATAATTCGCCACTTAATAATTTTAATATTTCATTAAAGTGACTTTATATCATAAAGTCAAATTAATAAACTTTTAATAAATATTAAATGCCCAAGTAAACACTATTTGTTCATCAGATCATCAAACTGGGTCGAAACTTAGCTGACCAACGGAACCAGATGCCCTACTAAAAATAGCAACTCCTGCCTGCCTGACTTACTATAAATAGTAAGTATCTATAAATCACTCTGGAAACGTCTGCTAGGGCCCAAACCTGAATCAATTGAAGGAGTAATGTTCCCGAACACCGTATAACTGCCTCAAATGATCCTCTACACACGTTTGTCAGCCTACAAGTATCAGAATGATAGGCTAACCTCTAAACCAGCTGTACTGACTAGGAAGGGGACATTAAATAAAAACTCCATTAGACAGGCCTAAAGGTTGGGCGCCCCTGGCCTACAGAGGCTACAGTGTATGTTTCATGTTTCTCCACCCTCTGATTTCCATGTCTGGCAGAATCTCTACCACAATCTCTCAGAATACTGGACTGACAGGCTGACTGGTGCGTTGCGAAACCATACTAGAGTAGCACAGATGTCAGGAACACCTCATTTGCAATTTCATCCATCTCAAGGGTCATCTTGGAGGGCGCCCCTGGGCTACAAGGGCGCAGAAGCTATAAACTAATCGTCTTTTGCAATTTGCAACTTCTTGAGCCTTCAGCTTCGGACCTCAGCAACCGGAGTTGTAGACCTCGAATAACCTCGTAGAATAGCTTGCTGGATAACTAGGCTAATTTTAAAGAAATTGACTGCATTTACAAACAAAAGCAACAAGATTTGGGCCTTCAACTTCTAACCTCAGCAACTGGAGTTGTAGACCTCAGATAACCTCGTTGGATAGCTCGTCGAATAGCTAGGCTAATTTAGAAGAGAATGAATGTATCTGCAAGCAAAAATAACCAAATCTAAGCCCTCAAAAAGAAGGTCGCCTCTGGGCTACAAGGGCTCAAATTTGGTTTTTTGCTAAAAATTTCCATTTGTTTGATCACTATAATCCCCGTTCTGGCCACCGAAATGAACATGCAGGAGTATATTTTCCTCGTGAAGTGCTTCTCCGTCATGATATGTCTCACTCTGAGTCTCAGGCTTAGGTTTTGAGCTCCAGGTACTGCTGAACAGCTGCTTTTGACTGACACAACACTGACCAAAGTCCATGCTTGATATTGCCCAAAAACTGTATTTGACATCATTTTAGCAAAATTTAGACTCTTTTAAGCAAAATGTCTTGATGAAGCAAAAAAAATCGGTTTGGGTACAACACTTCTCTGAACCATTTTCCCTACCTAGGTGTAGATTTCGTATGACAGCCAAGGAAAAAGTGCATTGTTTCTCACTTGCTGATTTTTGGTGGAGATTTCACCCTTCAATGCCTAAAAGTAGAGAATCAGGTGGAGAATGTCATTGGGTTTGCCCTCAAAATTGTGTGCCAACAAAGAAAACATGTGGCAAAGCCACCTTAGGCATGCCCCTGGGCCTTCTTTGCTCACTTTGATGTAGAGGTGGAATATACTTAAACCTATGCCAAAAATATAGAATTTGAGAGGAGTTTTGTAATGACCCTGACCCCTTGGTGCCAAGATTACTACGAATATCTAAGTTTGACAATGATATTTGGCAAACTAAACTATTGAACAGATCATAGATGAGTTGTTGATTCAGAGTAATCTAATACATTAACTTCAAATGAATATCACCCTTCCAATTAATTTGCAATACTTGAACAAAATGGACACAATTATCACTTTATTGAGGTGTATTTGAAGACTCCTTCACATAGGCAGAGTGAAACATTTTGTTAAAAAGTTCTTTCACAAGCATCACTCAAACTGAACCGTTACATCACATATCACTACAGTCTCTTGAGATATTACCAAATGCTTTGGCATATGAACAGATATTGCCAGAAATATTTACTCCCAATTATAATGGCCTTTCATATAACAATTACTAGACGCATAAATATATGCAGATCTCTCTCACACAGAACATTAA
Organism: Sequoia sempervirens; assembly: GCA_007258455.2. NCBI lineage: Eukaryota > Viridiplantae > Streptophyta > Pinopsida > Cupressales > Cupressaceae > Sequoia > Sequoia sempervirens. The sequence goes on from VDFB02270651.1 coordinate 89,212,447, forward strand.
TGCCAATGTACAAGAATTGCAAAGGAAATTATTTAGGAAACTCTGTATTATCAAATCAGACATATAATAGCATACCCGGGATTGATGGATGATAGCTCTGATACTTCATATGATCAGCATTTTTGAGTATTGCCAGCAACATAAATATATCTGACAGTGCCCGCGCATATAAAGTTGGTAGCCATACATAATGCCAAGAGATGTTGGAAGTCCAGCACCAAAGTCATATGATTATCCAACGCCTGTTGCCTTTGTCGATATTCACAGCACCAACACATTCGGACAGCATAGAAATCCGTCAACAATATACAGATAAATGAATGTTGTGTTCACAGCTCTAGCAAGGTGCAACAACAATAACTCTGAACCTCTGTCATTCACCATAAAGGCTAAGCGATTCCGCCTAGAAGTAGGCGCTGAGAAGATACCAAACCATTCATTTCCTCCATTCATCAATATGCAAGTTGTCGGTCATCTTCTATATGAGTCGTCGAGGTAGTGTGCGTTCTCGTGAATGTGCCCAGTTTCACCCAAACAGAGCCCGCAGAAGGAATGAATAATCGAGACTCTCTGAAAAGTCACGATGCCTCCTATATCACCAGCGCACCAAAGAGACTTCTTATGCCCGTGAAACTGTAGCGACTTGTATCTATCATATGGTAATTGGCCACATTCACAGTTTAATAATAATGCTTCCACGAATATGCCCGTGAACTCCCGATGATACTCTAGTGAAATGCGTCAATAAAATGTATCGGCGTCAATACATAATTATTCCGGTAACCATAAGAGGAGGCAATGTGAATGTAACCAGATATCATACACGGGAATGTGCACTAATTTCCCCAAATTTGAAGATAGTTTAACACCATCTCTGAATGCCGAGCATAAATTATCATTCATCGAATCATTACACCAGTGTTGAATACATCCACGATTTTCACAAAGGCCAGAACCACATAATTTGACTGAGAACTTCGATTTACATGCCAAGTTGGCACCGATCATTATATGATTATTTCGTATGGGTAAATAATTAGAAAATACTGCAAATGGTCAATCCGGGTTTTCGTCCGAGAATGACCCTGAAGTCTGAGAGTTTCCGTTCTTAGGTTCCCTAATTCAAAAACCAGACATAATTCAAATCTTCGTGATAATTCTTCAGACCCCAAATGTACCAATATAGTCCACCACTTTCAGTTACGCTAACTGAATTATTATTTTTAAAAGACTTTACAAAGCGTAAAGTATTATATTCATAACTTTAATAAAGTCTTAATATAATTAATTAATTAAATAATTAAAATCTCTTTTAATATGAATAATATGATTCTAATATTTAATTAATTAATGAATTCTCCTCTTCAGGGGCATATTAAAAGATGGGGACATTACAAGTTTGCCCACCACTTTGCCACTTGGAAGCCCTCATGGCCTTTGCTATTTCATACTTGCCTTTCATTTCTATTGACATCATCAATCTTTTCCTTGGAACCGATTAACTTTGAGCATTCTACAATAATCATTAGTTGAAAAACAAGACCATGACAAAATAACTTTGCAACCTGGTTGGAGAACACTGCTACAGACCTTGACCTGACAAGATAATTATTTATTTTTGGGAACAAAATAAAATTGGAGAACAATGTTATATATTGTCTTGAACAACTATTTTTGGGAATTAAATAGAATTATTCTATAGCTATAAAGACCCAAAAAGAATCAAATGCATTATGTGTTCAAAGTTTAGATAGCCATTTTTGTTTCTCTATGTACGAACAACTTTTAATCTGTGAGAGACAAATGATTAACTTTGTTTTCCTGTTCAGCTTTTCAGTAACCTACCAGATTCTAAACATATGAAAACCATTGCACACACCAAAGATTACAAAAATAAGTATTGCCCAAGTAACAAGTGGTGCCAGTTCCAAAACTGCTCTGTTTATTTTCACCGCATCATTCACTCCATGTAAGTTCCCTTCTTTATATACCTTCTTGCAAGTAAAATGATTGAGAAAGTTATCAATTATTTAGGTTATATATTATAACTTTTGTAAAATCAATTAAATAATTCTAAATTTCTAAACATCTGGGTCTGTTTCAAATCTTCCCCTCCTATTTTCAGGCTCAGCTTCTTTTAGACTGATTACATCTATTTCCAATTATTTAGAAATGCAGATTCTCGAACAGTTTCAGAATTAGTATTGAGAAGGTTAAAGATGGAAATTGCAATGCATGGAGGTGTGGTAACTAGCATGCTATGTGATGCTACACATATTATAGTATTTTCTGCAACTGACCACCAGGTGCCTTTTGAGATAATTATAAAAAGGTATGGCTATGTGTAAGGTTCTTAAATGACATAGCTTATTGTTTTCAATCTTATATAAATGGACAAAATTTCTATGTATAGATACTCTCTATGCACATCCTTGCTCAATGGCATGCAATATGTTTTTAGTCTCCCCAAATCGAGATCTTAAACAATTTGCAATATTTTTATAATATTTGTGGAAATGCAACTAAAAGTAAAATTTGAAAATGCTGATCATCTACGATAATTTCCAGAATACATATTTATGAATGTTAAAAATAAATATGGGACTTAAATTGTATACTATGATGATAATTTATGGTAATTGTTAGAATAAATACTAAAAATGAATATAAGATTTGAATTTAAACCCTATGCTAAAATATCATACTCAAATCTAATCTATAACAGTTAAAAATCAGATATATAGCTGATAATTACATGAACAACTGAAATAAATTACTATGACAATTATTTTGCTCAACCCATGTTCATAAATACTATTTTATTATCAGCACATTTCCAATATTTCCTTATGATGGTAAAATCAGAATTTTAAATATTATCAGCAATTACCAAAAATCAGATTTTATCCTTATTGTTAGCAATATTTCAAATGCCAAATAGATTTCAATAAGATGCCAAACAATATTTCAAATGCCGAATAATGTCTAATATAATATCAAACAATAATCTTCAATTCAAACCACACCATTAGCAGCAACCCGAAATAATATATTGATAAAAAATGGGGCAGCAGTAGACTTACAAGGTGGCAGCAATCACAAGCTAAGGCAGCTTAAATAAGATAAAGGTTACTACACTTCATACTTAGTATGGTGCAGCTGCCTACGAAAGGTTTCTGAGTGCTGCGATCTCATTTGTGAGGCTATGCCTCAAATTAATATTAGTATGGTAGCTTTCAAAAAATATGATATTAATAAATTTGCCAAATATTTTTTACTGGTTTAATAAAAATTAAAACCAAGAAATAATAATAAAAATGATATATTACAACCAGTGAAAATAATTATATTCTTGCACTGATAATTGGTATAATTGGAAAACTACAGGAATAATATTGAAGAACCAGCAATATATGAATGAATTCAAACTCTTAATAATGTTGTTGATATAGCCATCAGTGAAGAAGAGGGAAATTTTCTTGTAAGTTTTAATCATCTTCTAACTGAAGTGCAATCACAATCCTTGTGTAGAATCCCCCAAATGAAAATGAGAATTTTTGTCCCCAATTCCAAGGTGTTTCCAAGAGATTTTTTGTTTTTTGAAAATTGCCAACAATGGCTTTTTGTCCTTGAATACAAGTTTGTAATTCAAATTCAAAAATGAGCATAAGGATAATGGATGATTTGATGTGAGCCTTGACTTCTCTTTTATAGGCATTTTACTTTGCACCCTCTCTTTTATTTATTTATTTGTTTGTTTGTTTTTTCGCTACAAGTATTTAAAAATACTTTTAAATTACATCCTAAGGCCCCTTTTTGAGATACATTTTGAATGAAGTGTTAAAAACACTTATTTAAATATCACATTAGCCTTATAATAATATTTGAATTTCCCATTTGAAAATAAAGTGATTGGGCTCAACTTAAAATATTTTTAGTTCTTTTAGTTCTCAAATGGGAACATTACATTCGCCCTTCCTAGAATCGCTTGCCTTAAAGTAATTGCAAACTTGGTTTCTCAATTGCCCCCATGCCAATATGATGAATCCTACTATAATGTCCATAGAGAGTGGATCTTGTTCCTATCAAGGGAAGCCACTTTTGCCAAAAAACACTATGCAAACTTGGATGCTCAAGTATCATCATGCCAACCTAGGTAACACCTTCTGTAGGGAGGTTCTTCCAATGCACTGGGAGCTCCATGGTAGTTTTGTTCATCAACTTCTCTTCAATGTAGATGGTGGCATAGAACTCCTACTTGTCTTGAGCCTGTTGAAGATGATCCTTGAGTGCTCACAATTTGTAATGTCCCCTACTTGGACTATGCTTGAATTTTCCTTGTGACAATTACACAACATAAAATGTTCTGCAAATAATATTCCATAGTAAATTATATAATAGATACTAAACTTAAGAATAAATGAACTATTTAACATTTGTGAAATAATGAATAACACTTTAAACTTGAATCCAATCTATAGACTCTTTTTCCAATAACCAATCATGGTAGGGATTGGAGAGAAACACATGATAGGGTGCCAGAAAAACTATACATCACAATCAAGCCCAAGGGCATGCTCATACCCCTTCTAGCCCCAAGTGGCAGGAACATCCAACTAAGACAATTCCATCCAACTTAGGGTCGTGTACTTACATTGTGAGAACCTATACCGCCCTTCCCTAGCATGTTTCCTTGCCATCCCTACACATGATTGCTTAAAGAAAAAGATGTAGATTATAGTAATATAAATAGCTTCGTTGTTTCCCTTATTTACTAATTTAGACACAACATATCTCTCCTTATTGCATATTAGTCATTATGAAATTATACACACACACACACACACACACACACACACACACTGTGATGAGCCCTGCTGGCTCTCAACTCAAACCCCAGTATTTTCTTAAGTCTTAATGTGTTTTTTTAGTTTTTTAAGAGAAAGTTTGTAGACAGAAGAGAAGGGGCGCATCATATAAAAGCTCATAAATTGAGAAACATAGCTATTTTCTACATAATGAAAATGCAGAAGATATTATTTAACAATAACAAATAGATCACAAGTGCTAAACATACCAGAATGTTTTCAGATTATTTATTTAAAGAAGTAAGCCAACTCACCAGCCGAGAATGGTGAAAACTGGCATATGTGGACACCTAGCCTCTAGAATTGACTTTCCTCACTCAGAAACAAGATACAATGAGATAATAGTAGTAGCCGCCCATAATGAAGCTCAAACAGGAGCCAAAAAGGAAGCGCCCTAGCTTCTAGCTTCACACGCCATCCTCCAAGAAGGCACAAATTTCAATGCAAATGGTACGGCCCAATGAAGAAATTGAAGGATCAAAGCTAGAGCTACAGATCTGCTGAAGATGGCGACTCTGGATGAAGTAACCCTCTTCCTTATTGCCAACAACTGAATACTGAATAATAGAACCTTGATTGAAGCATGTAGAACCTTTGTATGAAGCTCTCACAATTGCACAAATTCGACTGGTCTCTCACAGTCTCAAAAGTGCTCAACATTGAAGAGATATCGTTCTCCAATGGAAGATTGCTCAAAACCCTAATCATAGGTAAAAGCACAGAAGGAAACCCAAGGCAAAGTCGAAATAATCATGAATGATGTTCTCATTGCCCCAAAAATGCCTTATATCAAAAAGGCACGCATTTCCAAGAAGATACGCCCTCTTCCATCATTTAAATCTTATAAAATATTATTAAGTCCTTTTCAATAGTTATGAACTTCATATTTGGTGCCCACTTAAATGATTAAGTGATTTAATTTTAAATCACCCTTTTTATGAATATTTAAGTGATATAAAAGGGATAAAGTCAATTTGACTTTATAATAAAATAATAAGTTAATTAATAACTTAAATCACTTAAATAAGCATAACTTCCTCAAATCTCCATAGAAATTTGTGCCGTCAGAAGCTGTCAACTCCTGAACTGCCAAGGCCCGCTGTGAACCAATCACTGAGCTCTGAAAACGAGAACGATCAACTCCTCTAGAAAACACCACTAACCCTCTAACCAATCTAGCTAGCCCACAAGGGTCCAAGAAAAAACTAACACACTGTTCCCGAGAATTGACTAGAGTGGGGACATCACAGATTTAAGTTATTAATTAACTTATTATTTTATTATAAAGTCAAATTGACTTTATCCCTTTTATATCACTTAAATATTCATAAAAAGGGTGATTTAAAATTAAATCACTTAATCATTTAAGTGGGCGCCAAATATTAAGTTCATAACTATTGGAAAGGACTTAATAATATTTTAAAAGATTTAAATGATGGAAAATGGCGTATCTTCTTGGAAATGCGTGCCTTTTTGATATAAGGCACTTTTGGGCAATGAGAACATCATTCATGATTATTTCAACTTTGCCTTGAGTTTCCTTCTGTGCCTTTACCTGTGATCAGGGTTTTGAGCAATCTTCCATTGGAGAACGATATCTCTTCAATGTTGAGCACTTTTGAGACTGTGGGAGAACAGTCGAATTTGTGCAATTGTGAGAGCTTCATACAGAGGTTCTACATGCTTCAATCAAGGTTCTCTTATTCAGTATTCAGTTGTTGGCAATAAGGAAGAGGGTTACTTCATCCAGAGTCGCCATCTTCGACAGATCTGTAGCTCCAGCTTTGATCCTTCAGTTTCTTCATTGGGCCGTACCATTTGCATTGAAATTTGTGCCTTCTTGGAGGATGGCATGTGAAGCTAGAAGCTAGGGCGCTTCCTTTTTGGCTCCTGTTTGAGCTTCATTATGGGCGGCTACTACTATTATCTCATTGTATCTTGTTTCTGAGTGAGGAAAGTCAATTCTGGAGGCTAGGCATCCACATATGCCATTTTTCACCATTCTTGGCTGGCGAGTTGGCTTACTTCTTTAAATAAATAATCTGGAAACATTCTGGTATGTTTAGCACTTGTGATCTATTTGTTATTGTTAAATAATACCTTCTGCATTTTCATTATGTAGAAAATAGCTATGTTTCTCAATTTATGAGCTTTTATATGATGCGCCCCTTCTCTTCTGTCTACAAACTTTCTCTTAAAAAACTAAAAAAACACATTAAGACTTAAGAAAATACTGGGGTTTGAGTTGAGAGCCAGCAGGGCTCATCACAATATCACTTAAATAAGCATAACTTCCTCAAATCTCCATAGAAATCTGTGCCGTCAGAAGATGTCAACTCCTGAACTGCCAAGGCCCGCTGTGAACCAATCACTGAGCTCTGAAAACGAGAACGATCAACTCCTCTAGAAAACACCACTGACCCTCTAACCAATCCAGCTAGCCCACAAGGGTCCAAGAAAAGGCTAACACACTGTTCCCGAGAACTGACTAGAACAAGGACATCGCACACACACAGTCACAAGGTTCGAATTCAAATGCGGGTTCAGCAACCTTGAAATTCGGATGAAGTTTGATAGGGAAAAAATTCAAAGAATTAAAAAATTTGGATTAAATTCACCTTATTATAATTTATATGTTTATTAATATATTAATTTGTATATATTTATTTTTTTAATAATATATTTTTAATATTATCAAACTATCAGTTTAATAATATAAAAAAAAAATTAAACATATACTTATAGACTATGATATTTTCTTTTTAATAATATATGTTTAATTTATATGGTTTAATACTAGAAATGAAAACATTTTAAAATTTTATATCATTAAAAATTTAAACGTATATTGATAAAATATAATAGTTTTTTAATATAATTTAATTTATAGTTTATATTTTATAAACTTTATTAATAAATATAAACTATGTCAAATTCTATAGATTAAAAAAACAAAAAAAAGTGAAAGAAAGAAAAAAGAACACAGACATGAGAAAAGAAATTGCGGTAGTCGCTTGAGGCCATGAACACACTGCAGGAGGACATCCCGAAATCATTGCTTTAGAGAAAGGGCAGCCCGAGAAAAAAATTCATGGCGAAGCGTGCAGGAGGAGCAAACATGGCAAGAGGAAGTCACGAAATGGCAATGAATGGCCTTGGAAAAAGTTTTCATGCCTAGGTATTTCGCTTTCCCCCATAAACAATGCAAGGCAGAGCAGTTCGCTTGCAGCCTAAGCGGGACATAGTCAAATTAATTTTTTGTATAAAAGAAAGAAAAAATGAATGCACCATCCACATCTTTCAATACTTAAATGAATTTATGCCCCCAACTATTGTGTAAAAGATGAAACCAAAAGTGGCAAACAAATGACTTAGAGTAAACACAGAAAAAATGACAGGTTTTTCCGTACAAATGGAAGACGAATTTTAACAAATGTTAAATAAATATTTGAAATTTTCCAATATATATATATATATATATATATATATATATATATATATATATACCTATCAAATATTATACATTAAATGCATACCAAATACTTTCTTACTCAATTTACTGATTTCTTAAAATGCCTGTTTAAATTTGACCCATTCAATGCCCTCCAAATGAGTAGGAGCATTCTATTTATAATCCTTCCAAATTAGAGAAGATTCATACTAATAGATATACCTATTCACCTTAATCTTTCCAAACCACTACCTCTCTTGAGGGAGACACAACTCTTCATGGTGGGTGCTGACTTAACAATCTTAATTTAATTTCAAACTTGTTTGAAATCATTGCTAAAGACATCCTCATAAATCCTTAATTGGCCATCTTAACAAATCACTATTACTAACTTATTTGCCTAAATCGATCTCCTTACAAGATCGTTTCCCTCCTTATTTCATTTGCCTAGTTTAGAGGCTACGAATTGGATCTTTTTGGTGGGGTTATGATAGTCCGCCCTTCCCGAGATTGCTTGTCCTCAAGCAATTTTAAATTTGAATGATCAAAGATCTCAGCTCCTTCCCAAGTGGCATCCTCTATAGGTAGTCCCTTCCACTTAACCAAATATTTAGGAATGGTCGTGTTTCTTAATCTCTTTTCTCACATATTAAGAATGATCTTAGGTTTGAAAGTCAACTTACCTCTATCATCCAATGGGGCCAATTCTAGACATGGAGTGACATGTTGTCCTAGTACCCTTTTGAGTTGAGACTAAAAGACATTATGGATTTGGCTATTTGTTGGTAGTTCCAACTTGTAGGCAACCTCCCCAATTCTCCTTAAAACCTTATATGGTCCCTAAAATCTAGGTTTAAGCTTTTCTGCTTCGTTGGCCTCGATGGATGATTGTTTATAGGGCTGTAATCTTAGGAAGACCAAGTCTCCAACTTTGAACATCCTCTTAGTCCTCTTTCGATCGACATACATTTCCTGTTGGTTTTGTGCTTGGTGTAGGTTATCCTTTGTGATGAGCCCAACTGGCTCCTCTTCAAATCCCTATAGTTTTGACTATCTTTTTGTGTTCTTTTAAATTTTTTAAGAAAGTTTCTAGAGAGAAATAGAAGGGGCGCAGCATATAAAAGCTCATAAAACTCAGAACTGAGCTTAAATTTACCAAATGGAAGTGCAGAAGGTATTAAATAATTGAAACAAAGAGATTACAAATTTCAGACATACCTGAAATGCTCCAAATTATTTTAATAAGAAATTATTCTAGTTTGCCAGCCAAGAATGATGAAAACTAACAAATTCAAATGTAGAATTCAACTGAATGCAATCTCTAGCTTGAGAACTGAAGCAAATGAAGGGAACAGCTAGACGCCAATGAAGGAGATGAGAAACCCTCAATAAAGAAGTCATTTCTCCCAAAAAACTCCAAACGCCCTTTCTCTAAGAGCCACGCCTTTCAAGAAGAAACCACGCCATCTGCAAGGAAAGAACGGCCATAATAGGAATGATCATCAGATGAAGATAGGCGCCTGTCTCACAAACCGTCCTATATTTTATTGAAGAACTCTATTGATTATACACAAAAATCCCTGATTAAGCACTGTAGAAACTTCTAAATTGAAGCCCCCGCTGTTGCAATCATTCAACTGATCTTTCACAGTCTCACAATCACAGAACTGTGAAGAGTTTTTGTTCTCCAGAGATAAGCAAACTCCTGAAACCCTTGTCTCAGAGAAGCGAGCAAAGCCAAAGCCAAGAGAAATGTCAAATAGTCAATAGTAGAGTTGTAATTTCCCTTTGACTGCCTTATATGCACAAAAAGGCGCGTATCTCCAAAAAGTAACGCCAATTTCACTTTAAAATACATTTAAAATGTATTTTAAACATTTCAATAGTCAATGAATAAATAAATGGGTGCCTCTTTTGATAAAGTGTTTTAATTTTCACTTAAATAAATTTAAGTGAATTTTTTATTATAAAGTCAAATCAACTTTATAACATTCCATTAAATAAAGATAAAACACTTCAATTTCACGAGAATATTAATCTCGCTCATAACCTGTCGTATTGACATGCCGTCAGAAGCTGTCAATCACTGAACTGCCAAGGCCTGCTGTGAGCCAATCACTGAAGTCAAAGGATGAGAACGACAAAACCCATCAAATAATGCCATTGATCCTCTAACCCAACCGTTAGCCTACGAGAGTCTGAGTAATAGGCTAACCACCATCAAACACGATCATGCCGAAAAAGGGGACATTACAGTCCGCCCTCCCTGAAATTGCTTGTCCGCAAGCAATCTCAACAGCAGAGAATCAACCACTCCACCAAGATCCCAAGGATAGAGCCGTGAAATGTCCCTACTATCATCAACTGTCTCCTATAACTCCCATATCTGATCAACTGGATCATCATGCTATACACTATCAATTTCAACACCATTTGATACAGGAGAGAGAAACTCACAAGGAAGCAAGTCAAACTACTGATAACACGTGCTCCCCAAATCTGAATGAGATATGTTGTCATCCAACATGTCTAATACATGCATACCAGAACTGTGAATTCTAAGCAGATCATGTACATGATAACTGAAAGTGAAACTGTGTAGACTCTTGACCATGTACACACTGTGAACCTCCTCAACAAGCTCTATCTGAAATCTCGATGCACTGACAGAATCTCTAATACTATGATCAAAGCTCACCCCTAAATTAGGGTCAAGAGTGGAATCAGCATCCACCTCAAAGAACGGATTATCACAAGACAATGTAGCATCCGCCTCATAAAGAGGATTGTGTACAAACTGAGCCTCATAACTGTACCGATCCCAATCAAACACCTCTGATTCCATGGAACTAGAAGCAAAATGATAATCCTCCTGAATCATCTCATGCTCCTCCTCTTCTAGAATCTTTTGTTCTATCTTCTCACTTTTTGCATTGATGAGAATGATAGATCACATACTCCCATCCTTAAAACCAGCTTGCGGGTCCGTTAAATCAGCAATGTCATCACCCTCATAAAACCACTCCATTTGTTTATTTGTACCCTTAGGCTTAAGAGGACAATTGTGGTTTTGGTCATAAGGAGCTTTGCAATAGAAACATAGCTTCCTCCTATGCAAATCATTTATTGTCTCTCAGTCCAAAGGAGCTGCAAACTTCCTCTTTTCATCAACTTTTTTTGATTCCTTAGGTTCTGATTGGCTATCAGTATAGGATGTAGATGCTTCTGCATTTGAAGTGAACTTGCCACGTGAAGCAGTAAGTTCCATGCTACGAGCTTTTCTCATAGCTTCAGGCAAGGTAGGTGGATTGAATGCCTTGATCCAACCTTTCATTGGCTCATGGAGACCTTCTACAAATAGAATGACAAGTCTCCTCTCTGAGATTCCAGTAACCATAACCGAGAGCTTCTGGAACTCACCAATATAAGACTCCAAACTACCCAACTGCTTCAACTGAGCAAGGTCTCTGAAGTAAAGTTCTGGATCACGCCTATCAAACCTTTGAACCAATTTGTTAGTGAATTCCTGATAAGAAGTGATCCTATCATGATGGAGACCATGACATGCTGCCACCAGTCATGTGCCACGCCATCCAGGTGAAGTGTTGCAAATCTTATGGCATCCTCTTCTGCGATTGGACGTAGTGTCAAAAAAGTGTCTAGTTTTCTCACCCAGGCTCAAGTTGTGACTTTGCACTTGCCATCAAAATTAGTTAATGTAAGTTTGTTGGTAGCCTGCCTTAGATCATTATACCTGTTTTCAGGCCTCCTATCTGTCCAGTTCCTACCATGCTCTCTTTTCTGGGTCAAAAATCTGTCGAAGTTAAGGTGATCCTTAACTCTTTGGGGCAAAGCATCCCACTCATCATGCTATGTCATGATGTTATCTGCAAAATTCACTTCACCTCCTTCAGCCACATTCTCCTCAACAGGATCACTTCTGATAAATGTTGGCCGAGTAGGCCTGTCATAGGTGCGTACTGGAGTAATTGTCCTTTGTCTATCTCCATGTACACTACCTTCCTGATCTGGATCCCGACTCGGCCTTCTCTGAATGCTCAAATTCTGGACATTGGTACTTAGCTGCTGGAGGATGTTCGCCACTTGTTCTTGTCCTGCAACAAGGCCTCTCAGTACATCTCTGGCCTCCCTGTCCTCGTCATTAAGATGGTTCCTGTATGGTCCTTCCTCATCTCTATCAGCCATGTTATCCAACTCTAAATCTTCGTCCTATTTGTCAAATGGAAATGCCGGAAACGGTTCAAAAGTACTTCTCTGATAACCAGGACCCTTGCATGAGTAGTACTTGTCAAACCTGTTCTGATGTGACCGCATAGAAACTGCTAACCCTCCAGGCTGGTAGGATTAGAGCTCTGATACCACTGTGATGATCCCAACTAGCTCCTCTTCAAATCCCTTTTGTTTTGATTATCTATCTGTGTTCTTTTAAGTTTTTTAAGAAAGTTTCTAGAGAGAAATAGAAGGGGCGCGGCATATAAAAGCTCATAAAACTCAAAACTGAGCTTAAATTTACCAAATGGAAGTACAAAAGGTATTAAATAACTGAAACAAAGAGATTACAAATTTCAGACATACTCGAAATGCTCCAGATTATTTTAATAAGAAATTATTCTAGTTTGCCAGCCAACAATGATGAAAACTGACAAATTCAAGCAGAGAATTCAATTGAATGCAATCTCCAGCCTGAAAACTGAAGCAAATGAAGGGAATAGCTAGACGCTAATGAAGGAGATAAGAAACCCTCAATAAAGAAGGCGTTTCTCCCAAAAAACTCCAAACACCCTTTCTCTAAGAGCCACGCCTTTCAAGAAGAAACCATGCCATCTGCAAGGAAAGAACGGCCATAACAGGAATGATCACCAAATGAAGATAGGTGCCTGTCTCACAAACCGTCCTGTATTTTATTGAAGAACTCTACTGATTATGCACAAAAATCCCTGATTAAGCACTGTAGAAACTTCAAAATTGAAGCCCCCGTTGTTGCAATCATTCAATTGATCTTTTACAGTCTCACAATCATAGATCTATGAAGATTTTTCGTTCTCCAGAGATAAGCAAACTCCTAAAACCCTTGTCTCAGAGAAGCAAGCAAAGCCAAAGCCAAGAGAAATGTCAAATAGTCAATAATAGAGTTGTAATTTCCCTTTGGCTGCCTTATATGCACAAAAAGGCACGCATCTCCAAAAAGTGACGCTAATCTCACTTTAAAATACATTTAAAATATATTTTAAACATTTAAATAGTCAGTGAATAAATAAATGGGTGCCCCTTTTGATAAAGTGTTTTAATTTTCACTTAAATAAATTTAAGTGAATTCTTTATTATAAAGTCAAATCAACTTTATAATATTCCATTAAATAAAGTTAAAACACTTCAATTTCACGAGAATATTAATATCTCGCTCATAACCTGTCATATTGACGTGCCATCAGAAGTTGTCAATCATTGAATTGCCAAGGCTTGCTGTGAGCCAATCATTGAGGTCAAAGGATGAGAACGACAAAACCCATCAAAGAATGCCATTAACCCTCTAACCCAACCTGTTAGCCTACGAGAGTCTGAGTAATAGGTTAACCACCATCAAACACAATCATGCCGAAAAAGGGGACATTACATCCTTGAGAGTATTCATAATATCCAGATTTTTTTGCAAAAAGTCTTTTGCTCTAGTACACGATTTCCTTGGAGGATTGAACTTCCAAATGACGTTGCTTCATACCTATACAAAGCTTTGATGGGACTCATCCCTATTGACATATGATGAGTGGTGTTATAACAATATTCCCCAAGATGTAACCACTTAATCCATGCATTTTGTTGGCTTGTAATATAGTTCCTTAAGTATCCTTCTACCCATTTATTGACAATCTCCGTTTGTCCGTCAGTTTGGGGACGATAGCTTGTACTTGGCATGAGTTTTGTTCTTGCTAGTCGGAAAAGTTCCTACCAAAATAAGCTAAGGAATTGGTTCTCTGTCATTGATGATGTTTTCTCGATAGACCATGTAATCTGAAAATTTCCTTGAAGAAAATCTCGGCTACTTGAGGAGCCTATAATCTATGGATATGGTCATGAAATGTGCATACTTGGCTAGACAGTCCACCACAACATAAATAAAATCTTTTCCTTGTACTTTAGGAAGCCTTGTTATGAAATCCATGATTCTTGATCAGGTATAGGTAGAGGTTGGAGACCTACTGAGTGAGTCTGTTTCGTCTTGTTCCTTTGGCATATCATGCATTCTTGAACATGTTTTAGGATGTCTTTCTTGATACCTTTCCAAGAATATTTCTCCCTTTCTTATAGATTTTGTAATATCTTGGGTGTCCAACTAAGGGGTTGTCATGGTATTCTCTAATGATCTTCTCCCTTATCTTTGAACCTAGTACTAGATATATCCTATCTTTGTATAGAATGGGTTCTTCCACTACCTTGTATTCTTCATTTTGTAGATTTCCCTCTAGGATGTTGTTTGCATGTGAATCTTTGGCATATTCAGCAATGATTGAGTTCTTCCATATCACAAAAATGCTCATTATGGAGCATATGTAGGTTTTGTGGGATAGTGCATCAGCTACAATGTTGTTGTTTCCCTTCACATATTCAGACTATATTCTATGTCAAAGTTATAGGCTTGTAACTTGCTAAACCATTTTTGTTTATGATCATTTAAATCCTTTTGATTTGGGAAAAACCTTAAGTTGTGATCGGTTTTAACAATGAACTTCCCACAATCCAAATACTGTCTAAATTTGGCTAGTGCATGCATAATAGCTAACATTTCTTTATCATAAATAGAGTAATATTTTTCAGCTTCAAGGAGTTTGCAACTTTTAAATGCAATTGTGTGTTTGTTTTGTATGGGTACTACTCCAGTGCCTTCTCTAAACGCATCACACTCTAACTTAAATGGAAATGTAAAATTAGGAATGGCT
Organism: Sequoia sempervirens; assembly: GCA_007258455.2. NCBI lineage: Eukaryota > Viridiplantae > Streptophyta > Pinopsida > Cupressales > Cupressaceae > Sequoia > Sequoia sempervirens. Next base: position 89,227,722 of record VDFB02270651.1, read on the forward strand.
AGAATGGGACAAGAACTCATTATCTCCTTACGTTTTTCAAAAGTTTGTTGGGCTACTTCATTCCATGCAAAAACTCCTTTTTTTTGTTGAGTCCGTGAGTGGGGCGGCAATTTTGGAAAATCCTTTGACCAACCGTCGGTAGTAACTATATAAGCCCACAAATCCCCTTAGATGGGTTAGAGTTATTGGTTTTGGCCAATTTGATGGCTTTGATTATTTCCTCATCCAAACTCCTTGTGCATTGTTTTTATGTCCTGAATACAGGATCTCTTCAAATCCAAATCAATATGCTTAAGGTGTTCTTCCCATGTTTAGCTATAAATAAAAATGTCATCAAAGAATATTAGTAAGAACCTCCTTCATTGTTTCCTGAATATATGGTTCATGCACGATTGGAGATGAGTTTCATGCAACCATGACCTTGCAGGATTTTTGTGCCATAAAATACAGAAATAGTCCAAGGGATCATAATAGGGACCCTCAGAATTAGGATTTGCAGCGTAAGGTTGGGGAACTATGGGTTCAGAAGTTGGACTCCTATTTCCAACCCAACCCTATGTTGGAGTTAAAAGCTTTCAAGTACGCTACATTACATTTGGAGGGTGAGGCCCATGAGTTGTGGTACCATGGATTAGTCACCTTGGATCATGCTAGCATCACACTTGTTTGGACTTCAGTCATAAGTTGATGGACAGGTTTGATCAGAAGGACCCATAATTGCACTTCAGGGAGTTGGCACAACTCAAGCAGGGTGGTACAATGGATGAATATGTTTCTGAGTTCCAGAGACTCTTGGTTATGGTATCAGAAGTGTCGAGGCACAAGTTGATCATGCTTTTCATTGAGGGTCTATCGAAGCCACTATTTAGTTGGATCAAGGCTTTCAATGTAAGAACCCTTGTTCTCCCCAAATGTAAAAAGCTATGCACTACTATTCTTTTCTTTTTTTTTCTTGTTTTTTTGAATTTAATGAGGTTCTATGCTTTTTATTTTTTTTTGCAAATATGATATTGAGAAGTAATGAAGGAAATGATATATGCAATGTATTGAATATTGAATCTGCTGAAATCAACTTTAAATTGTTTACATATAGAAATCAAACTCTTCAAACTATTGCAATTACAATTAATCATACCTGGAATCCATAGCTTTATATTTGCAGGTCTGAAATCTCTGTACAGCAAACAAGAATATCAAAGATTTCAGCACCTAGCTTCAGAAACTGTATTCTCCCACTTGGAAACGATAGATAATCATTGCCTTGATTAAATCGCCCAAACTTGGACAATATTGAAGCCTTCGAGAGAATCGCTTCATCCTTCAAGTCTACACAACCGGCCAACCAAGAGTCTGTACAGCCTCTAGGACAGAATGGTATGAACTGGAATTTATGTAGGAGTATGGCTTGGCAAAGGAATGATCTTCAATCGTTGCAAGCAGCAGCAATTATATTCTTGGCTCCTCAAAATTTCTCCTTCAAACCCTTGAAATACTTCATCAATATGCACGATGTTGACTCCTAGATGAAGCCAATCCACTCAGCAACCTTCAGCTGGTATTCCATAATTCCTTGGACTCCTTCAAACTCTCCTTGTCAACCTTCAACTCCTTCATCCTCATCATATCCCGTCGGAGAGCTTGTACAATGTTTGACTCATCTTCGTTGCTCTCCTCCATACTATCATCGCCATCAATTTTCTTCTTCCCCCAAGAGGATGTCCATCGCACGATTGTAGGCTTCGGCGTACAATGATGGAGGTACCACCTTCATTTTCTTCTATAGGGAGGGAAATAGTCCTTCAATGAACTACCATTTCTTCAAGCCGTTTGTCGCCTGTGTCTCCAGCTTCACCAGCAACTCCTCAAGTCTACGGTTATAGGCTCGTACGTTCTCATTCTTTCCTTGCTTCGTGTTATATATTTTTGCCACAATTTCATTGTCATCCTTGAGAAGTTTAAATTCATCTTCAAATGCTCTTTTGAGTAATCACCATGAAACTTTGTGCTACTTAGAGTTCTATGTATTGATCTATAGCTATGCCTCTTAGTGTTGTTGGGAACGCTCATAGTGAATAGTCCACATCATCTTGCCCATTTGTTATCCATATTGTCTCGTATGTTTTACAGTGATGTACACGATCCTTTGAACCATTCCCCATGAACTTCAGTAGTTTCTGGCTCTTGGCTTGCGAAGTCACCATGTTTCTTCCTCAATTCCCTCCTTGTACGTAGGACGTGATTGGACTGATTCTACCCCAACATTTCCGTTCCTCTCTTGCACTCTCGGCCATGTACGGGTCAACAACATGTCTCCTCTCAGCGTCCTCTACACCTTGAGTCTCTTGGGGTTCATACCTATTGATGGTCAAAATAGCACAGCAACATTAAACAGAATATTTCTATCCTATTTCTCTTGAAAAAGATAACTGATCTAAAACCACCTATCTTCCAAGGTCCTGGTAGTTGGTTCTCAACTGTGCTGGTGTGATTCAATGGCCAATGCAATCGTAATATTCAAGGGGCCTGCTAGTAGAAAGGAATACAAACTGCATCATATGAATTAACCTACGTTATTGCGGGGGGAAGGGGGGGTATAAATAAACAAAAAAAAGATAGAACCAGGCTTTAGAACAGCAAAATATGAATATCAATTCCTTCACATCCAAACATGTGTCTTAACAATGAGTGTTTTCTCAACTAACCAAAACCATAACATGATGCAATCCATAGTATGACCTATACTATTGCATACATTCATAGTGCAAATTCAACAATCACAACCATTCATCAAAGCTTCGCTTCAAAATCAAAACATATCACCAACTCATTGCTAAAATTAACAGATCAATAGATATAAATAAATTCCACCCATAGATAATTCAATGAAATAGTCTCAGATTCAGATTCTTCTATTGATTTGCATCAAATAAGAAACAATTATGCACAACATTCACTGGCATACAAATGACTATGATTCATTAACATCATCCCTTAACCACTAAACTTGAAAGTAACATGAAACTGTATTGAAAACTTCTAAAAGTATCTAAGTATCCTTACATAAAAGTTGTAAAACAGAGTTACTCAAAGTATATTGCTTGGGAAAAAAACTTATAAAATCCTAAAACTATGGCAACACTATCTGCTATCTCTTCAGGTGGCTAATCCTTCTTCAATAAGCCGACCTTTACAAAATGGAGCCAAAGATTACATATAGGAAAGCTATGCACTAATTCCTCTCAATCAAAAATTGAGATCCACCAATTAAGGAATTGGAACTGCATGAAGTGACTACACTGGCTGATCTTCAATTCAATGGTTGATGGCCCTGTTGCCAAAATCTGATGCCCAAAGGAGGAAGGTAGAACTGTTGGATGAGATCTACAATTAAACTCATGTCATAATCCTGCAAAATAGGAGAGAAGAGAAAGTTGTCCACCAGGAACAGAACGTTACATTGCCAACTCATTCCTGTGTAGTTTGCTCAAGAAGGTATTCATCATAGTTGGTGAACACTTGTTGGAGTATATCCACATCAGGTCCATCTACCCAATCATCTTCAAATTTGATTCTTTTTAATTTTGCGGAGGAAAACTCTTGCATATCTTTTAATTTAATCAACTCCCTCCTAGCAGCCTTTACTTCATCTTTGATGTCCATAAGCCTATCTAGTAACAAGTCTTCACCATCATTCTCTTTCTGCATCACTTCCTCAAATCTATTATTCCATTTCTCCTTCAATTTACTTCATCTTTGATATCCCTTTGAAGACCTTATTTCAAAGGGATATCCACATTAACCAAAATGGCAATTACTGCTTCTAATTCATCAATCTGCTCATTCAAATCTTTGCTAGCTTCTTGAACTTCATCTTTATGTTCATAAATGAATTTAGATCTGAACCTGATTATGCTCATTGTCTTCTCAATGAAGTCTACATTATCCTCATCGAGAATAGATTGCTCCAAAAGAGTTTGCTTTGGCACCTTGCTGATGTCCTTTAGTTTCTTGGTATGCTTTCTATACTCTTCTTGTTTCTCCAAGACTTCAGCATGTTGATTCATATCTTCCACCAACTCCAATGCAACTTCATGAACTTTAAAACTATCAACCACCAGCTCATCAACCCCTTGATTAAACCGACCAACCCATCTATCAAGCATTCCAACCTTACTTCTCATTTGTACCAAATCATCAACCTTTTTCTTGCTTAGTAAGATTGGAGTCTCTGGAGCAGCAGCTCGTTGAGAAACAGGAGTGGAGACATCCTTCAAGAACTTGTGCAACTGATCCAATTGGGCTTTAAGTTCATCCTTCCTTTGTTTATCCTTGATCATCCTAGATTTGGTGGAGGATGCCACAATGTCAATAAGGTTCATTTGTTGATTCCTTATGGGTCTCCCCAAATTAACAGCACCCAATTGGTAGTCAGTCAATTGCATATCTTGGTTGTCCTTGTCCACCATAGGGATTGCACATTCAGCTATGATTTCACCTACATTTGTTAACTTTGTGGAATGGAGGACTCATGCCTTTTTCTTGGGCCTTTCTTTTTCTATTTCTCTCATCATGTCCTCCCAATTCAAGGGTTGAGGTTGGACTACTTGTTTCCTTTCAAGGTCTAGTTCCAGCCATGTTGGAGCAGCAGGAGTGGTAGCCACTTGTGTGGAAGAAGCAGCAGTGGCAAAGGAAAGAGGTTGCAGAATGGTGGTCTTAGGTTGAGAATCAACCTCTTGTACCTATTGTTGTTCCCTTTTTGCAGCTTCTTCTGCAAGCCTTTCGGCTTCAACCTTGTCTTTTTGCTCTTGCACCCTTTTAGCTTCTAGCTCCTTTTGCAAACATTCTTCTTCTAGCCTCCTCTCCTCATACATTTGATCCCTTTGTCTTTCAAGATCTTTAACTCTATCCCATGCTTCTTTAGACTTTTGTTCATGTTTAGCTGGTGCTTCTGCCTCCTTTTCTCTCAACGGGCGTTCTTCCTCCTCTTTCCTCTTGTGAGCTTCCTCAACAGCCTTAAATTTAGCTTCAAGAGCTTCTCTTTCTCTCCTTTGTTGAGCTTTCTACTCTTCAAGCTCATGAATCTTCTGCAACATAGCCAATATTCCCCTCTCCTCTTTGGTCTTCAATTCTTGCTCTTTTGTTGTTGCGGCAAGTCTTCTTTCTCTTTTTGTTTCCTTGCTAGCTCCTCTTTGTTGTACCCAAACCAAATTTTTGCTTCATCAAGGCATTTTGCTTAAAATAGTCTAAACCTTGCTAAAATGATGTCAAATGCAGTTTTTGGGCAATATCAAGCATGGAGTTTTGTTAATGTTTTGTCAGTCAAAGGCAGTATCCATTGATTGGAACCTGAATCGGAGACTCAGAATGAAGCAATTCACGATGACGATTATACCTTTGTATGGTCATTTCAATGGCTAAGATGGAGATTTCAATGGTTAATTTTTAGAGATTTCTCAAGAAAAAGCAAAATTGCGCCTCTGTAGCCCAGGGGCGCCCTTCTTTTTGAAGGCCTAGATTTTTTAGTAAATGCTCATGAATACAATCAATCTCTTCAGAATTACTCTAGTTATCCGATGAGCTATCCTGCGAGGCTATCCGAGACTCGTGACTCTGGTAACTGACATCAGAAGTTGAAGATTCTAAAGGCTGCAGTTTGCAGAAGCTTGTCACTTTTTAGCTTTTGTGCCCTTGTAGCTCAAGGGCGCACCTCTTAAAGGGGGGTTAGATCTTGGTATTTTTGATGGTTGATGTATTCAATCTCTTCACGACTAGTTTGCCTATCCGACAAACTATCAAATGCAGTCATCCGAGTCCCAGAGCTCCAGCAATCAACGTCAGAAGATGAGATTATGAAGAGAGTTCATATCATAGAGCTTCCTCAAATGGTGAAATTGTGCCCCTGTAGCTCAAGGGCGCCCTTCAAAATGACCCTTGAGATGATTGAGTTTGCAGATGAGGTCTTCCTGACATCTGTGCTACTCTAGTCCGGTTTCGCAACGCACCAACTTGCCTATTAATCCGATATTCTAAAAGATTGTGGCAGAGATTCTACCAAGCACGTAATTTAGCGGACGGAGAAACATGTAAATTTCATTGTACTTTTGTAGACCAAGGGCGCCTAGCCTGTAATTTAGTGAGCCTGTTATTCAGTCAGCAGGGTTCACTGTTCGTTGTTAGCAACCGTTTAAAGCGTCAGATGGCAGTTTGGAGAAATGGTTTAAGTCTGGTACCTGAAAATCAATTTAATCAAGGGCGCCTAATTCTTTGAGGTGTTAAATGATAGATTTTGCAATGATGACTCCCAACAGACATTTCTTCCTTGCTCTGCAGGCTTCATAATGAGTACACTTGTTCAGTATCAGCATCATCTGATCACCCAGAAATCAATGTCGAAGATGGCCAGTTATAACTTTGTAGTCAACTACAAAGTAGGAAGTTAATAAAAAAATGTGATATCTTGAGCAAATGGATGCCTATGAGGTCAAATGAGGACTTTTTGAAATCAGTGAAGTTCGCCGGACATGTCCAAATGCTTTACATGGTTTGTCAACTAAATAAAATAATATTAAATTTTCAAATTGCATGCCAGCATGAAAGGTGGCGATTTTGTCCAATAAACTATTTTTGGCGCCCCTTTGTGTTGTAAGATGAAATTTTCATGTGGTTGGCAACTGAATATTATTTTATTATTTTTTATTCCGGACTTCGACTTAGTGTCAGTGTAACTGGAGGGGGTCCAATTAGAATCATTCTATTTCAGTCGAAGTTTTAAATCTTGCAGCCAATAATATGGTGCGAATTCTCTTTATTTAAACATGGCGCCATCATTAAATAATCATTCAGCTTAAGAAATTCGTATTTCTTCAGAGCAGAGGCGAGTTTTCATAGGTTGGGCGAATTTATCATCAGTTTCCAAGGGCGATTTCATCAAAAAAAATTTCTTTGCAAGTTCAAGTTCACAATTATCAACAAGTTTGAAGAATAAGGGGCGATTTTCACAAAAAAAAGAACATAGGAAAAAACGTCTTTTGCCTCTTTGATTCTCAAATTTCTCTCAAAATCCAATTCGCATGTTCCTGAAGTTGGCAAATTTTGGCAAGTCTAAACATCTGGATCATTTCTATATAGCTTCCTCGAATTAAATTCGTGCGTTTGATTTTTCAAGAATTTTTAACTCCAGAGCATCTGTTCTCGAGTTTCTAATTTTCTCAACTGAAAACTCTTTGCATGGTCGAGTAGAAATCAGATTTTCGCATTTCTGACGTTCTAGGTTGTCTTAGAATCTTTTTCTGGACAAAACCCATATCTCAGGATTTTTGCCGAAAATAACTCTTCAATAGGCTATTTTTAGCCTCAGTAGGCTATTTTTAGCTTTCCAGAAATCTTGTTAGAACATAGTCGAGTTCACAGTCAACAAGCTAGTTTTTCATAATGCAGTACACTCAGCTCGAATACAGGACCAAATCAGTCCTTACTCACGACTTCATCGGGACAGTTGAGACGAATCTTCATAAGGTGCTGCCAGAAGCAGTCCTAGATCTAGTTAAGATCAGAGATTCAATTATTCAAAACATTCAGCAGTCCAGGTTATTGGAGGCCGCTTCCATACCTATCTTCGTTCATTGTGTTGAGTTTGTGATGTCTTGTATTAAGCATTACAACTCTGCTACTCGTGAGATAGTGTCAGTAGATGGACGAGTTATTTGTAGTCTCAAGCCTTTGGATATTGAAAGAAGTTTTGGTATACCTCAGCACCCGAACAGTCTAGTTATTTCTATTGAGCAGTGCAAGCATGCATTCAATGCTGATGTGGACAAGTGCCAGAGTAAAATGGCAGAAAGATGGTTAAAGCAAGCGAAGAACAAATTGCCAAATAATGTGGGTCGTGGTGAGTACAAGGATGAGTACTCAATTCAAATTACACTCTTGAATTGTGTTGTAGGTCAATCACATGCAAATGTTTTTTAGCCTTGGATGTATTACATCATTGGTCGCATCATATCTGGGCAGGAGCATTATGACTGGGCATCCTTCATCAGCGGTGTTATCCATAGGCAGATCACTGGTTTCTTAGTTGCTCATGAGTTTCACGTGTTCTTATCTCGTGTACTTGATTGCTTATCAGGGTCAGTTCCGAGGACTAAACACTATGGGCATTCTTAGTGTTCAAAAAGTCTATCACTATTATGATCAGCTTGAGTTCACTAAGGCTGAATGTCATTTCAAGCGTGTTCACGAGGCTTTCCTGACTTATACAGTGAGAAATTTGGACCAGGAGTTGCACGTTCGTATCTTGGCAGTTGCTAGAGCAGCGATGGATGGTTCGGCTGATTGGTTTATTCAGTTCCCGACATACACCTACATCTGAGTATATGGATTTACAGGAAATCCAACTATGCTTCCACTTTATCCTTCGGATAAGACAGTTTTTATGGAGCTCCTGAGGCAGTTGCATGATGTTCATCTTCATTTGCGTCGCAAGCATAGACTAGCTGCCAATTTTCCTTTTCAATTTGGAATGTATTGGTGCAAGACGGCAGTTGATGCCAAAGTTGCAGGACAAGAGCTCGAGAGATATCATCTCAAGTATCTTGTCAAGGTACGTGCCTATGATCTTTGGGGTCATTACACAACTCGCCTTGCTGGACGTGCATATCATAAGCCTTCTATGGAGGATTATTGGGCAAACTGTGTGGACGACTTCGAGGTTCGCAAATGTAGCTATGGCCGTTTCTCTCTCTCTCACAAATTTATGTTTTCTTGTCAGAAGATGTGGGGGGTTTATCAGATGATGAGGGAGAAGTTCGTCCTCAGTTTTTCAGAGAGTGGGTTGATACACCGTCGCTGCCAACAGTTGATTGGTACGCCAAGGAATACGCAACAGTAAAGGAGAGGTCAAGTAGAATTATTCAGAACAATATACTTTACCTCAACAGCAAGAAGACCAGGAGGGTAAGCGTGCCTAGAGTAGAGATGCTAGTGGTGGAGCCTTCGCTACCTTCCTCGTCAAAACCAAAACAGAAGAAGAGTAACCCTCCTAAGAAAGGTCAAGCGCCCAACAATTCAAAAGGAAAGGTGCTTGCCACTAATACACGCACGGAGCCAGACAAACACCTGTCACAAAGCCAATTCAAAGTCCGCCAATGCCTGAGGTTCAACCTCAAGTTCCTATGCCAGTTCCGGAGCAGTCACCAGCCCCAATTCATATTGAATTGGATTTAGAATCCCCATCTTGCAGTAGTTCTTCTACATATTCACTCTCATCACAACCTCCTATTGCTAGTACAGATCCTTCCAGTAGCATTAGCCGAGATCAATCTTGGATTGAAAATCAATTGGGAAGGTAGAGGAGGCAGCCATTCTATGTCCTTAATCATTCAGATTTTGATCAAGTTTACCAGGATGTGTCAGACAAGAGGATCAAGAACATGGTCCACATGGAGAGGAATACTGATATGGAGATTGTCGTTGAGACTACTACACCTCCACAGGGAAAAAGCTTGGACGAGTTGGAATCTTAGGACTTCGAGGTTATCACAGTCAACCTTGGTCGTAGCACATGCCAGACTCAGGCTGATCTCCTACAGGTTGCTACAAACAGTGCCAGGGATAGAATGCTGAAGGATGGAGAAGATAAGGCAGCCCTCAAGGCTGAAATCAGACAGCTTCCCCAGTACATTTCTAGCCTTGTACACAGGTCAGATGTCATTGCCACACTCCCGCCGATGCTTGAGCCTCCAGCAGAACAGGGCCAACTTAATCATTTAGTTGCATATGGCAAGCGTTTGGATGAGTGGGAAGAGGAGTTCGTTGCTAGAGGCCGTGCTTTGCTTATAGAGTTATATCAGTTGCGGTATAATGCACGAGAGCTCTGTCTACGTCTCCAGGATGAGGAGCGAGACATGGTGATTAATAGAGCCCGGGATGAGATTATGATTGCTCACCTGAGTATGGCATATGAATCAGTCACAGATGTAGAAGATAAAGAGGCTATCTACTCTTGGAAGACAGTTGGATTTCAAGGCAAAGATAGAGGAGACTATGGCGTCAAAGTTGGCTGAGAGTAGAGAGCACGTTACTAGTGCACTCTGGTTTGTGAAGACCTTAGTATCTCACTTACCGTGCCGATATCAGATCGAGGGTGGTGCATATATTGAGCTTATTGATGTTTAGTCAGAGCTCCAGGCACTCATTCATACTATTTTTGGTGGGGAGACCGTTGGCTATAAGATTAATCAGCTTATAGTCATGTCAGCATTGTTCGATGAAGCAACAAGGAGCAGAGGTGTACTTCAGTCCCAGATCACAGCTGGTGAGGACATGCTGCGCAGGCATAGCATTCTTCGACAGAGTATCAAAGCTCCAGACAGTGATGCAGTTAACAATCTCGTTGAGGGATTGGTTGCTCGAGATCACGATCAGTAGACTTCGGTTCCCACCTCTCAAAATAGACATTATACACAGGAGTTAAACTTGGCGTTACCTTCTCAAGTTTACTCATCTCATCTCATGCATATCTATTCTGAGATCAGCTTTATTCACTTGGAGTTTTATTTAGGGTTTACATTAACTAATGGTAGTGTTCCATTTAACATGCTTTCAATAAGGACGTGCATGCTTGCACAATTGTGCATTTTTAGATTAGATGTTTCGGTTTACTGATGGTAGTTTTCCAGTTAACTGTATAGTTTCCTTTATTAGGGTTTAGCAATAAATCTTGCATGCATTGCAAGACTGTAGTTGACTCAAGGTGATTTTAGGGTTCCCTACACCTTTCGATGTCTATAAATAAGAGCTTTGCTCATTTGTACATAACTTTTGCACGAGAGAGAAATATATACAGCCTACCTTGCCTCAATATTGCTCGCTCAGACTGCTGATGCGCTTTTGCTATTATGATGAATTGTTATGCCACTTGGGTTTCATGCAATTATATGGTGAATTCTTTCCTTAGTTAGATTGACTCGCTTTGTGTTCAATAAACTTGTTCGCATTAAGCCGATAGTTGTGCCACCTTGCCTTGAAGCTGAGAGAATCTGTACTTGGTTATCATGATGTGTGTGAATAATAAAATTATATTCAGATTGAGCTGATAGTTGTGCCACCTTCCTTCAAGTTGAGAATCTGTACTTAGTTTATCGTATATTGTTGTTTCCAATAAGCCTATTCAGACAAGCAGATAGTTGTGCCACCTTGCCTTCACGTTGTGAGTCTGTACCCGGCTTATCATCAGATAATCATTCCCGCTCCATTTCCTCATGCTCTGAATTCTTGAGGGGATTGGATAGTTTAAGTTACTTAGTTTTGTGGGTTGTAGTTAAGCGAAACCAGAAAATACTTAGCTGCAATGTATAGAGTTTTCGTGAAAGTCTTGTACCTCTACAGCTGAGACAAAAAGACAGGATATAGTTTAGTTTACTTTCCTTTTCAAAGCACTTTTGTCAAGCACAACGAGGGAGCTTCCCCTCCTAATTTGAAGAGCACTCATTGCGTAGTGTGCATAGTTGTCCGTACCAACTTGCACTCCAAAGGTGTTAGTTGTTACGCCAACACTCTTTTTTAGCTTTAGCCTCAAGTTCCTTTTTCCTAGCAAGTGCCTCAGCCTTAGCTTTGGCATCTACTTCCTACTTAGCCTCCTCGAAGAGTTTCCATTGATCCTCCGAGATGAGGACATGCTCAGTTCCCACATCTTCAGTTTCTTTATTAGATGCAAACACATGAGTTTCCTTGTCAGATTGGGTGGCCTTAGAATCTGTATCAATATCATGGATCTCAATCTCAGGTTCTTTCCCTTTTAAGGATTCAACCTCCTTATGAAGGGTTCCAGTGGGCATGTCCTCAATTCGTTGCTCTATAAGAGGAGGTTGAGTTGAGGTTTCACCTCCAGCAGTTGTTGAAACACCAAGTTGAGATGAAGCCTCCCCTCCAGCTTCTGCTGTGGCCTCCCCTCCTTGTGATTTAGGAACATCCTAAGCAGGAATTGTTGGATCAAGCTCCTCTCCAAAATTGGGAGGGAAAAACTCCAATGACTCCTTAGGAGTTGTCCTTTTTGTTCTTCTATACCCCTAGGTGGTACCTGTACCCTTTCTCTTTTTAAAAATTTGAGCCTTTGGCTCCTTAATCCTCATAACCACCCACTAGATACGTCTACCTAGGACTGTCCTTGCAATTTGCTTGATGTCAATGGACTACTTTTCATCCCAATTCACTGGATCCAAGTCTTTGGTACCTATATTGTCAGCATCATACTAGGGATCCAAGGTTACACCATCATCTGATACTGTGTCAGGAATATCTTCCTTCACCCCATACTCAATCGTTAATGGGATGGGCAATCTTTCATAATTCCTCCTTAAATCATACTCATCCTATAGGTCCATCCAAAAATCACCCAGCAAATTGAAATGCTTGTCAAAAACTAGAGGGAGCAAACCTTGCATCTTGCGCTTAGGATCAAAATGCTTCCTAGATGTATATAAGCCCAATTTCAAATAGATCAATTCATCACAAATTACCTTTGCTACCACATTGTGTGCACAACTATACTCTCCTAACTTCATGGTAAATTTATGACAACCAGGCTTATGTTTATTAGCAAATTGGTGTTGACCCCTATAGCTTGATAGATGAATTCCATCAGAATAATTTTGTTATTGTAGCATCTACGCAGTAAATGAGGATGGCCATTGAAACCAGCCAATCTGAAGTAGGTGAACTTGGGGTATTGGATGTACCAATGTCCCCATTCTGCAATGAATGCCATGGCATCTCTGCTTAGCCTATACCCTACATCTCTTGTTAGCTGATTAATGATGACATACAAGAATGCATCATTAACTCTTCTATAATGCAACTCAGAAGTTTGCAAAGTTAACTGATCATGATGATCCCACACCTTCTTCTGTCCAAGGGCTTCTCCCAATACTCGAACTGCATTCAAACCAGGGAAAATGCCCCTCCTTGCAGCTACATATATCACATAGGAAACCATAAAGAAGCTCTTTGTCTCCCTCACTTTGAGCATCTGGTTATGTAGGCACTCTGATAAAATCATTGGCCAATCAAATTACTGCCTGCCATCCAAAATGATTTGAATAAATGAAAACATCCATTCCTTAAATGGTGAAGAATCTCTCTTTCCGAATACTCTGGAAAGCATCATGATTATGTCACTGATCTCTTTGCTGAAATCTGATCTCTTGAGCTTATCAGGGAGCTTGGTCAAGGATTTCTTTTCAACTCCCATCCACCTTTTGTTCATGTGAGTCCTATTGGCTTCCTTTTTGTTGTTGTATAATTTTTGTGCCTCTACCTCATTGAGTTGCCTGGGGTTCTGTGGTGTAGGTGCATTAAACATGAACCTTATCATCTATGGAGTACGATCAATGATGATGTTCCCCTGCAAGTCTACACATTGTCTAGTTGTGGGATTGTAAGCCCCAGCTGCAGTAAGTATGAGTTCTGAACATTGGACTGATAAAGGAAAGAGAGCAACATGTGCCAACCTAGATTGAACAATTCTTTTTGTTCCCCCTGTTGCATCTTCTGTGAATGTTTCTTCAAGCAACTCCTCATAATTGAATGGGCCTAAGTTTGTATCTATGATGTCCACCCAATTTGAATCCACCTTGCTAGTTGTAATAGTGGGACTTTGGTGCTTGTACCTCAAGGTGTAAGGGAGTTGTTCCACTTTTATCTTTTTAGGCTTTTGGTTCCTTGAACTTTCTGCAACTTGGCTTCTTTGAGAAGCTTCCTCTGATGCTCCTGACATCCTCTATTCCTGTAATACAACCCTGGATTAGATCAACAAAGGCATGAAAATCATTATATCATACATTACCTCTCATACCATTCTCTATTCCTTCAGGATAACTCTCCATACTTAGTCAAATTTTATATCCATTGGAAGCAGAGTTAGGAAAGAATCAGGAAAAGAAAGCCTAAAAACATAGGCGGGATTGGGATCGGAACAGACACTGAACCCAAAACCAATCGATAGTTCAAAGTTCGTTTCCCACTCCGGTTCTGCTTCTGCCAAAGAACAAAGGTGAAGACCAAAGTCCACAGTCATCGAAAGCGGGATCGTTTTGGAGATTAACTCTCATGCAAAACACTTATGGGATGAGTTCGTTCCCGGATCCGCTTCCGCCAATTTACCATTCAAACGAAGCAATTTTGAAGATGCAGTCACATTAGCTTAAGACTTGGGTCGCATGAAACCATAAGGAAACTTTAAATAAGGGGCTTAAACTCACACTTAACAGGACAAAGACCAAATTTGAATTTTTAGGGCTCGACATTGTAAAGGTCATCGCACAAACCCTAGTTTGTGCGACTCGTCGATTCAGGTAATTAGGGCATCAAGAACCCAACATGAAAACCACTGAATCAACACAAGAATAAGATCAAAGGTGTCTTCAAACAGATTTCGAACCATTTAACGCACAAAAGACCCCACAAAACGAAACCCTAGTTAAAAACTAGGGCACGGTAGAATGGACACGCCACAAAAATGACAACAGAACGACAAAAAAAAACAAATGGGAAAAGCAGAGAAAGCAAAATGAAAAATGGGAGAAAGACAAAACGAAACCAGAAACAAACAAGGGAACAAGCGAAAATCCATAGGAAAGGTCCCGTGAATGCGCAAGAACACCACGAATAGGAAAACAAAAACACCAACAAAACGGGAAAACAAAAACACCAACAGAATGGGCAAACAACCCTACCTCGAAATGCAACCAAGAAAGGTTGAAACTCAACAAGAAACCACTCACCAACGCGCCTCCACAATCAAATCGTGCTCCTAAAGTTACTCAGGCTCTAGTTCGCTAAAACAACTTAAGCAATAAAGATAATGAGCCAATTAACCTTGATTAAGGTTTAAAAAGAATTTTGTGCATGTGAGGAGGCTGTAATTAATGCAATAAATGCGGTTGGTCGGGCGCGGAACCAAGAACGTAAATAAGTAAACAACCAAAGTGGAAACCGAAGGCAAGGTGGACGCAGAAATGGGGTTGGAACAAAACAAGAAATTTTACCCAAGTCTCTTATCCAACTCCGAATCCGGTTCTGGTCCCATGGCAGGGACAGACAACAAAGGGAAACAGGGGCGGAATCGGAACCAAAACCGAACATGGAACTTTTACAAAGTTCCAAGTTCGATTCCGATTCTGGTTCCGCTCCCAACAAAGGAACCAACATCCACACAAGGACAGCGACAAAAAAAAAAGACAAAAGGAAACGGGACCAGAATGAAAACCGGACCCGGCCAAGACACCAACAAAGCCAAAAACACGAAGCAAACGAGTGTGAGCGGGATCGGAATCAAAACGGAATCCAAAACTTTTACAAAATTCCAAGTTCATTTCCATTTCCGATTTCACTTCCGCCAGAGCAAAAAACAAAACACAAGGAAACGAAAGACAAGTCAAGGGAGAAACGGACCCAAGAGCGCAAGACAAACCAAAAGGACCAAAAAAACAAGGCAAGGGCGGGGCAGGAACCGGAACCGGAACCGAACCTGGACTTGGAACTTAAACAAAGTTCTGAATTCAATTTTCATCCTGAATCCGCTTCCGCCAGACCAAAAAGAAACAAGGACTAAGGAGGAAAAAGAACAACTCCTAAGATTCAAACAAAAAAAAACCAAAGACAAACAAAAACAAAGGGGGGCCCATTTTGATCCAAAATAAAATGGGGTAGTTATACAAGGCATAACAATACCGGTACTCCCTTTGCCCTTGGGTCTTTGGCTTGGATCCTCCAATCCTTTGTCCCTCGTTGTTCGATACAGACAACTCTCGAATGCGGCGTATACTATTTTCAAGTTCTTTTAGAAGTTCATTTTCATCTTTTTTTAGTTTTTCTCTATTTGTTGTCAATGGTGTCCTAAAAGTTCCTTCGTCACTTTCCTCGGCAAGGTTTTGGTGTAACTTAACAATAGATCGATTTATTTCATTAAGATCTTCATTCATTTCTTCAATAATTTGCTTTAATCTTCTTCGTCGGGTTTCCTATTCCCTTAATCTGAGTGATCGTCGTACCTTTTCTTCCAATGTTTCTTGCCCGCTTGGTACTTTGCACTTGTCCTTATTGGGTTGTACGGGCATTAATTGTTGGATGTATGATCATTGATTGTTGGGAATACGCCTTCAGCTAGTGTCCCATTCCTCTTCCTCCCACTTGGTCCTTTCTTCGTACCATTGTAGTATCTGTTGTCTTCGGCGCTTTTGGTCGCTCTCTGCCCGAAGATCTTGTAGGATGATGTAATGTCATGCTAGCAACCTTGGCAGTCGGTTGAGGAGATGGTCAACCTCTGGGTTGACGTGTAGTCTATCCCAGATGATTGACTAGGGGATCTCTCGACTAAGAGTCTCCCTCCGTACATGCTCCCTCAACAAGATATCCCACAAGTTGACAAGGTCTTGTGTCAAGTTGTCTTCTCATTTCAAATTTGCTTGTATGGGTTCCTCTGTCAGCTGACCCATCACGATGCCATTCTATTGTCAAGTGATTTCCTAAGTTCACTTAGGCAACAACGGCAAATGTTTACTCACTGGGATATTTTCAATGTACTACGAGAGTAAATGGAATGTAATTCACAGAAAATAAACAAGTACAAAATGTTCATGAACGCTTATTGCACATAATAATGGTACGTCATTTATTGATTCACTGTAACCAAGTACAATTACCCATACTAGAATATAACATCAGAATGTAACATGTAGCACAATGTCATACTTACTAACATAATCAAATCTCCTGACTATACTAACTCAAGTACACATAGCCCCTAGTGGTTGTTGAGAAACCAACCGTCGCAACGCTTCATTACAACTAATCACTAGTTGGGGAATTAATCTACCCAAGACAACATGTACAAAAGTATATGAAATATTTGCAATGTGACTATAGTTTTATTTAAATATAATTAACTACAGTCAACTATGACCGACTACATAGGGCAACGATGATAGCAATTCAGAGGATGAGCAACCACAGGTGGAGACTAAGAGTGGTGCTATTGCTACTATCTCAAGTACTCCGAGATTCCATTCCCTCATAGTTAGAGGAGTATTATAGGGGCAGCGTGTTACTATGCTGATTGATAGTGGGGCAACCCACAATTTCATTGACTCAGCCCTAGTGACTAAGAGAGGTGTACCTATAGAGGATTCTGAGGGATTCAATGTGATGGTTGCAAATGGATTCAGCATGACTTGCACACAGAGTGATCCTCGACTGGGTGTTACTTTGGGAAACTATGGTGTTACAAATGATTTCTATGTGCTTGACCTAGGTGATACAAATGCTATTCTAGGTATACAGTGGCTACATTCATTGGGGAAGTATTCACAGAACTTCCAGACCATGGAGCTCAAGTTCAAGGACGCAAATGGTAAAAAGGTTGTGCTCAGGTGTATGGCAAATGGTTCTTCGAAGATAGTGTCAACTAAGCCGATGGAGAGCATTTTTAGACATGAAGATGTTGCATGGGCTGTTGAGTGTTTGATTACAACTAAGGAGACTCCGGATAGTGACCAACCTTACTATGTGGATATCCAATCATTATCGAGTAAGCACGACAAAGTGTTTTGGGAGATTCCTCCAAGGAGACTCCCTAATAGGGGTTTTGAGCAAACCATTGAGTTGGAGGAGGGAGCTAAGCCTGTCATAACCACTCCCTATAGACATCTCAAGAAATTTAAGGATGAGATTGAGAAGGCGATTAAGGAGTTGCTAGACATGGGGCACAATAGACCTAGCTCCAACCCCTTTGCTTCTTTTGTAGTTTGGTGAAGAAGGATGGGACATTGAGGATGTGTATAGATTATCGGGCTTTGAACAAGAAAATGATTAACAGGTACCCTATACCCAAGATTGACGAGCTACTTGAGTTGCATGGGGCAATGTATTTCTCAAAGATTGATTTTCACTCAAGGTACCATTAGATTAGAGTCTGCAAGTAGGACATACACAAAACAGCCTTTAGGTGTCATTACGGGAACTACGAGTACTTAGTCATGCCTTTCGATTTGACTAACGCACCTACTACTTTTTAGTCTTGCATAAATCATATTTTCAACAAGCAATTGCATAAGTATTTGTTGGTGTTCTTTGATGATCTCATATACAATAAAATATGGGATGACCACTTGAAACAGTTGGATGAGGTATTGAGCATCATGGGTTATCAGTCCTTATATGCTAAGGCTTCGAAGTGTGAGTTTGGTATGAAGGAGATTTTATACCTGGGTCATGTGATCTATGCACAGGGTGTACAGGTTCATCAAGAGAAGATATAGGTGATAGTTGATTGGCCAGCGCCTAAGTCCCTTACTGAGTTGTGTGGTTTCTTTGGGCTATGCAATTTCTTCAAGCACTTTGTCAAGGGTTTCTCGTAGTTGGCTGCACCATTGATAGATCTCACGAAGAAAGGGCTTTCAAATGGTCAAAGAAGGCACAACGAGCTTTTGATAAGCTTAAGGAGGTGATGAGTAGTTGTCATGTGCTAGCAGTTCCAAATTTTACCCAGCCATTTGTTTTGGAGTGTGATGCATATGGTGAGGGCATAGGAGCAGTGTTGATGCAGAATAGGCATCTGATTGCATTTGAGTCATAAGTTGAGGGGGCTTGAGAGATTGTATTCTATTTATGATAAGGAGATGCTCGCCATAATGCATGCATTGGCGAAGTTCAAGTAGTACCTGGTAGGTGGGAGGTTTGTGGTGAGGACTAACCACAACAATCTTAAGTATTTCTTGGAGCAGAAGAATTTAAATGAGAGGTAGCAGAAGTGGGTCATCAAAATATAGGCCTATGATTTTGACATTGAGTATGTGAAGGAAAAGAAAAACATTGTTGTAGATGCCCTCTCCAGGAAACCAGTAGCTTACTCTCTTACAAAGATTTCAACAGATTGGAAATCTCATCTATTGGTGTACTCCAAGAACAAATTTTCTTGTGAGTTGATGGATGGACAAGTCCAGGATTTATTTAGTGCCAGAATCCAAGCTCAAGGAGAAAATTTTGAGAGCTACACATAACACTCCATTGGTAGGACATCAGGGGTACTTTAAGACATACTGACAATTTAGGGAGAGGTTCTCTTGGAAGGGCCTCAAGGATGATGTATTGTGGTACGTGAGGTAGTGTGTGACTTGTCAACAAGACAAGTCAGAGCATACTCATCCAACAGGGTTATTGCAGCCATTACCCATTCATAAGCAGAAGTGGGAGAGCATATCTACAGATTTCATTGCAAGCCTACCTAAGGTTCATGGCAAGGACTATACTTATGTTGTGGTAGATCGATTGACGAAGTTCACTCACTTCTTTGCTGTTTCTTCATAGTACAAGGAACCATAGGTGGTAGAGTTGTTTTTTAGAGAGGTTTTCAAACTCTACAGGTTACCTAAGGTTCATGGCAAGGACTGTATTTATGTTGTGGTAGATCAATTGACGAAGTTCACTCACTTCTTTGCTATTTCTTCATTGTACAAGGAACCATAGGTGGTAGAGTTGTTTTTTAGAGAGGTTTTCAAACTCTACAGGTTGCCAAAGTACATAGTCAGTGACTGGGACAACAGGTTTCTTAGTGCTTTTTGGTAGGAGTTGTTAAGATTGGTAGGTACTGAGTTGACTCCAAGTACGAGTTACCACCTTTAGACATGGTCTCACTAAGATAGTGAATAAGTGGGTTGAGGGGTATCTACGTAATTATGTCTTTGGACAACAAAAGGCATGGATTAAGTGATTGCATTTGGGAGAGCACTGCTACAACACGACTTACCACATGTCAATTGATATGACACCCTTTCGTGTATTATATGAATATGTTGCGCCATCATTTATGGATTTGGCTTTTGGGGATAGCAGAGCTCCCAAAGCCAAGGATTGGATACAAGAGAGCCAAGATATTCTCAAGGCTCTTAAGGAGAACCTACAGGTGGCATAGAATCAACAGAAGACCTATGCAGAAAGGCACAGGGTTGAGCACAATTTTGAGGTGGGAGATTTGGTTTCCCTATGATTCCAGCCCTACAAGCAATCTTTGTTGAAGAGAAGTGGTGCACAGAAATTGAAGCCACAATTTTATGGTCCCTACATGATTACTAGGCAAGTGAGGGAAGTAGCCTATGAGCTGGAGTTGCCCGAGAGCAATAAAATTCACAATGTCTTCCATGTTTCGTGCCTCAAGAAGGCATTGGGGCTGCAAGTTACTTCATCAATAGAGTTGCCTCCATTGGATGAGGGGCATTTGATTCTAGTCCCTAAGCAGATTGTTGATATTCGTGAGAGGAGATTGAGGAACATGATGATTAAGGAGTACTTGATCAAATGGAGAGACTTGCTAGCAGAGGATGCAATTTGGGAGGGAGAACAGATATTGCAGCATCCCAATTTACAGTTGCTTGAGGGCAAGCAATCTCAGGAAGGGAGGACTGTAATGTCCCCTTCTCAATGATCACCCAGGAGGACATTTTAGCCTATTTAATTCTCGTAGGCTAAAGTCGAGGATAGGGAATCAATTTATTTAATTGTTTAATATTACCTAGAAGGAAAAGTATTTTTAAAAAGGTAGTATTAAATAATTAATTAAATGTGTTATAAAGTGACTACTGGAAAAATATTAAAAAGTTACTTAATAAAGTCACTTTATTATTTTTTGAGCGGGAAATTAAAGTGAAGGATATAAAAGAGGTTTTCAAAGCTCATTTTCATTATGCCTGATTTATTTCACTTTCACTTTTGGAGAGCTCTTGAAGTTCTTGGTCTTGGGTAAGAGGAAAC
>VDFB02270651.1:89248620-89374763 GCA_007258455.2 Sequoia sempervirens
TTGAGTTGCAGATATTCCTCACCTGTAACAGGATCTAGATCGGACACGGATTCTCGAAGTGGAGAATCGCTGCCCTCAAAGTACAACTCATCGAAATTCTCAGCTTTCTCAAGAAAGGCGATAATTTGATGGTCGTCGTTGAAAATCTGCCAGTTTTCTGAATTGTTAGGTACACTTGGGCGGAAAACCAACTCTATGGTGTAGGTAGAACCTTGAAAGTCTTTATGTGGTACCAAGAGTGTGGCAGAGATCGCAAGGGAATCAGCTCTAGTATTGTATTCTCTGGGAACAACGGAGATATCAAAAGCCTCGAATTCCTCAATGGAATCCCATACTAGATTACGATAATGCCTGAGTCTCTCATTCTTTGTTTGATAGAGATTTCTTACTTGACATACTATCAACTCGGCATCACCTTGCGCATGAAGATTTTTTATACCTTTCTTCAATGCAACTTGCATTCCCAGTAACAGGGCTTCATACTCGGCGGTGTTATTGGTGTTATCAAACTGCAGCTTGAAGGAGAAAGGGAAAAACTTTCCTGATGGCGAAATGAAAACCATTCCTGCTCCAGAACCGGTCGAAGAGCAGCTACCATCGAACTCGAGCAGCCAGACACCGTTGGAATCACCAACTGGAACAGTGTCGAAGTCCAAAACTTCATCCTCTGACGAAGATTCATGGTCGGAGATGGACAAATCTCCTGATGACGTTTCATCTGAAGTTGACGAAGTATCATCTTTTTCTAACTCATTTTGAGTTGAGGATTCTCCTACCTCATTTGTTTGTAGGTAGTAAGTTCCCACGCCTGATGATTCGAACAAAATCTGAGCTCTGGGATCATTGGATTCAACAACCGAAAATTTTGATTCCTTTTCAGGAATCAGCTTTTGCATCACACCTTTTACTGGTATTCTTGCTTCAGACATATCCATACTTAGTTCTCCTCCAACATCTTTGCAAAAATTGCGTCCGAGGAGTATACCGTAGGAAGCTGGTACATCGGCCACGAGGACCGTCATTTTTATCTTCTTCTCCGGGTATGCGGCGAATGCATATTGAGCATCTTTGATCTGACCGATCAATGGCACTTGCTTATTCTCCATGGAAAAGCAACGGCTGAAAGTTTTGGTCATTTCAAGGCCTAACGCAGTAGCTACCTTGGCGGGCATTACGTTGTCAGACGCACCAGAGTCTATGACACAGTTACTCAGCTTGAAACCATTTACAAGTAGGGAGATGAAAAATGGATCAATGCGTCTAGAAGTAGTTGGAGGGTTAGATACGAGGTTACTCTGTGATACTTTGGGTTTAGGAGTAACTGGGATGTCAGGAGGAGTATCCCGACTTGGGGAGATCTTTTTATCATTTACGAACTTGACAAGCCTGTCAAATTGGTCGGGGTTGGCTTTGAGGTATTCAGCCTCGGACATTTGAACCTTGGTTTTCTTGGCATGGTCAATAATGTCGAAAGCCTGGAAAGAACTTTGTAGGTTGGAAGCCGTAACTTCGCTGATTGGTTTCACGTAAGGCACACTGGTCTTTGGAACGGGAGGATTAGCTTTAGGAACAATGGGAGTTGACGAAGAAGAACGGTGTGCACTTACTTGTGGATTTGCTGCTTTCTTAGGTTGCCAAGGGAGGGGAGATCCTCTTTTGGCAATCGTTATGGGCGGTTTTTCTTTTTCTGGGACAGCGGCAGCTTGAGCTTTGTCAAGTTCACTTTGTTGATGCCGAGTAAAAACAGCGTAAGTGTCAGTCACCAAGTCGTCTTCTTCTTCTTCTTCTTCCATCATTTGCAAATAGCTGATCTTGGAGTCGCCAGCCGATTCAGTTTCTTCTTCTTGGAAGAGATCGGCATTTTCTTCTTCAGGATATTCGGGCTGAGCATAATCATCTTGTTCAGTCTCATAGTACCCGGCGGCATTGTTAGCAGGCGGGGCTTCAAGAGCAAGACGTCCTGGGGGTGCTGGGAGACGATTCTGATTTTTGTTGCCAGCATAGTTAGGAAAAGTCCTCCTAGGGACGTCTTTGTAGTTGTTACCATTGTTGTTGTTTGACACTTGCTTCTTGAGAGACAGAACTTCATTTGCCAGCCTTTGGACCATGGGATCTGTGAAATTTGAGCTGGCAGTGGAAGTACTAGCATTGGATGCTGAAGATCCTGAGGCTTGCATCCTTTTATTTCCGTTAGTTCCCATCCTGATTTCTCCAGCAAGGATCATGTCGTCCTCCAGACTAGTAGCCAATTGCTGGGCTGCTGCAACGTTAACAAGATTTTCCCTACGCAAGTAGAAACTTACCTTAGGTAATTGGGTGTTGATGAAGAAGCATTTCAGGTTGTGATCCGTTGGTTTTGCATCATTGGGAATCCGTGTCACCAACTTATTGAACTTCGCCACAAACTCGCGCATAGGCTCGTGAGCTTCTTTACGCATGGTGGTGAGTTGCGCCAATAGAGCATGTGAATCTTCAGCAGGCTTAAACCTTTCTTCAAATTTAGTGCGAAGAGTGGCCCAATTGGTGACGGAAGCATTGGGAAGAGTAAAGAACCATTCAGCTGCAATCCCTTGAAGGGATTCAATGAACAATCTTACAGAAACATCTTCGTGCTCAATGCCAAGGACGCCGCATACTATGTAGAATGCGGATATGTGCTCATCGGGGTGTTGTTTGCCATCACCTTGAAATTTTGGAAGATGCTTCCTGGATACACGAGGAAGTTCGTGTAAAGGTGGAGTCAAACGGAGGGGACCAAAAGCATTTCCCCACGGTCCTGCAGGTGGTGTGGCCATGACTGGTTGCACAACAGATGTTTGAATAGGACGTCTGCGATAAACTGACCAAACACTTGGGATCGGAGATCTTGGGCTACGTGGAGGGAAGCTTATAGCCCGCTGCAGTGGTGACCTTGCTCGTGGAAGAGTAAATGGAAAGTCACGTTGCAACAACTCTTCAAAGAGTGGATCTGTTATTCCTTGAGCCCTCAATCCTCTTGTATATATTTGGTCCGCCAGAATGTAGATCTGAATACAAAGGGTCTTACAGAGTTAACAATATACAAAAGAACAGCAAGAAAAAGGAAACTTATCTACTTCAATCCGAAGCGTGAGGCTCAGATTGCGTATGTAGGTTCCCCAGCACAGCCAAGGAAAAAGTGCATTGGTTCTCACTTGCTGATTTTTGGTGGAGATTTCACCCTTCAATGCCTAAAAGCAGAGAATTAGGTGGAGAATGTCATTGGCTTTGCCCTCAAAATTGTGTGCCAACAGAGAAAACATGTGGCAAAGCCACCTTAGGCATGCCCCTGGGCCTTCTGTGCTCACTTTGATGTAGAGGTGGAATATACTTAAACCTATGCCAAAAATATGGAATTTGAGAGGAGTTTGCCCACCACTTTGCCACTTGGAAGCCCTCATGGCCTTTGCTATTTCATACTTGCCTTTCATTTCTGTTGACATCATCAATCTTTTCTTTGGAACCGATTAACTTTGAGCATTCTACAATAATCATTAGTTGAAAAACAAGACCATGACAAAATAACTTTGCAACCTGGCTGGAGAACACTGCTACAGACCTTGACTTGTCAAGATAATTATTTATTTTTGGGAACAAAATAAAATTGGAGAACAATGTTATATATTGTCTTGAACAACTATTTTTGGGAATAAAATAGAATTATTCTATAGCTATAAAGACCCAAAAAGAATCAAATGCATTATGTGTTCAAAGTTTGGATGCCATTTTTGTTTCTCTATGTGCAAACAACTTTTAATCTGTGAGAGACAAATGATTAACCTTATTTTCCTGTTCAGCTTTTCAGTAACCTACCAGATTCTAAACATATGAAAACCATTGCACACACCGAAGATTACAAAAATAAGTATTGCCCAAGTAATAAGTGGTGCCAGTTCCAAAACTGCTCTGTTTATTTTCACCGCATCATTCACTCCATGTAAGTTACCTTCTTTACATACTTTCTTGCAAGTAAAATGATTGAGAAAGTTATCAATTATTTAGGTTATATATTATAAATTTTGTAAAATCAATTAAATAATTCTATATTTCTAAGCATCTGGGTCTGTTTCAAATCTTCCCCTCCTATTTTCAGGCTCAGCTTCTTTTAGACTGATTACATCTATTTCCAATTATTTAGAAATGCAGATTCTCAAACAGTTTCAGAATTAGTATTGAGAAGGTTAAAGATGGAAATCGCAATGCATGGAGGTGTGGTAACTAGCATGCTATGTGATGCTACACATATTATAGTATTTTCTGCAACTGACCACCAGGTGCCTTTCGAGATAATTATAAAAAGGTATGGCTATGTGTAAGGTTCTTAAATGACATAGCTTATTGTTTTCAATCTTATATAAATGGACAAAATTTCTATGTATAGATACTCTCTATGTACATCTTTGCTCAATGGCATGCAATATGTTTTTTAGTCTCCCCAAATCGAGATCTTAAACAATTTGCAATATTTTTATAATATTCGTGGAAATGCAACTAAAAGTAAAATTTGAAAATGCTGATCATCTATGATAATTTCCAGAATACATATTTATGAATGTTAAAAATAAATATGGGAATAAAATTGTATACTATGATGATAATTTATGGTAATTGTTAGAATAAATACTAAAAATGAATATAAGATTTGAATTTAAACCCTATGCTATAATATCATACTCAAATCTAATCTATAACAGTTAAAAATCAGATATATAGCTGATAATTACATGAACAACTGAAATAAATTACTATGACAATTATTTTGCTAAACCCATGTTGATAAGTACTATATTATTATCAGCACATTTCCAATATTTCCTTATGACGGTAAAATCAGAATTTTAAATATTATCAGCAATTACCAAAAATCAGATTTTATCCTTATTGTTAGCAATATTTCAAATGCCAAATAGATTTCAATAAGATGCCAAACAATATTTCAAATGCCGAATAATGTCTAATATAATATCAAACAATAATCTTCAATTCAAACCACACCATTAGCAGCAACCCCAAATAATATATTGATAAAAAATGGGGCAGCAGTAGACTTACAAGGTGGCAGCAATCACAAGCTAAGGCAGCTTAAATAAGATAAACGTTACTACGCTTCATACTTAGTATGGTGCAGCTGCCTACGAAAGGTTTCTGAGAGCTGTTATCTCATTTGTGAGGCTATGCCTCAAATTAATATTAGTATGGTAGCTTTCAAAAAATAGTGATATTAATAAATTTGCCAAATATTTTTTACTGGTTTAATAAAAATTAAAACCAAGAAATAATAATAAAAATGATATATTACAACCAGTGAAAATAATTATATTCTTGCACTGATAATTGGCATAATTGGAAAACTATAGGAATAATATTGAAGAACCAGCAATATATGAATGAATTCAAACTCTTAATAATGTTGTTGATATAGCCATCTGTGAAGAGGAGGGAAATTTTCTTGTAAGTTTTAATCATCTTCTAACTGAAGTGCAATCACAATCCTTGTGTAGAATCCCCCAAATGAAAATGAGAATTTTTGTCCCCAATTCCAAGGTGTTTCCAAGAGATTTTTTGTTTTTTGAAAATTGCCAACAATGGCTTTTTGTCCTTGAATACAAGTTTGTAATTCAAATTCAAAAATGAGCATAAGGATAATGGATGATTTGATGTGAGCCTTGACTTCTCTTTTATAGGCATTTTACTTTGCACCCTCTCTTTTATTTATTTATTTGTTTGTTTGTTTTTTCGCTACAAGTATTTAAAAATACTTTTAAATTACATCCTAAGGCCCCTTTTTGAGATACATTTTGAATGAAGTGTTAAAAACACTTATTTAAATATCACATTAGCCTTATAATAATATTTGAATTTCCCATTTGAAAATAAAGTGATTGGGCTCAACTTAAAATATTTTTAGTTCTTTTAGTTCTCAAATGGGAACATTACATTCGCCCTTCCTAGAATCGCTTGCCTTAAAGTAATTGCAAACTTGGTTTCTCAATTGCCCCCATGCCAATATGATGAATCCTACTATAATGTCCATAGAGAGTGGATCTTGTTCCTATCAAGGGAAGCCACTTTTGCCAAAAAACACTATGCAAACTTGGATGCTCAAGTATCATCATGCCAACCTAGGTAACACCTTCTGTAGGGAGGTTCTTCCAATGCACTGGGAGCTCCATGGTAGTTTTGTTCATCAACTTCTCTTCAATGTAGATGGTGGCATAGAACTCCTACTTGTCTTGAGCCTGTTGAAGATGATCCTTGAGTGCTCACAATTTGTAATGTCCCCTACTTGGACTATGCTTGAATTTTCCTTGTGACAATTACACAACATAAAATGTTCTGCAAATAATATTCCATAGTAAATTATATAATAGATACTAAACTTAAGAATAAATGAACTATTTAACATTTGTGAAATAATGAATAACACTTTAAACTTGAATCCAATCTATAGACTCTTTTTCCAATAACCAATCATGGTAGGGATTGGAGAGAAACACATGATAGGGTGCCAGAAAAACTATACATCACAATCAAGCCCAAGGGCATGCTCATACCCCTTCTAGCCCCAAGTGGCAGGAACATCCAACTAAGACAATTCCATCCAACTTAGGGTCGTGTACTTACATTGTGAGAACCTATACCGCCCTTCCCTAGCATGTTTCCTTGCCATCCCTACACATGATTGCTTAAAGAAAAAGATGTAGATTATAGTAATATAAATAGCTTCGTTGTTTCCCTTATTTACTAATTTAGACACAACATATCTCTCCTTATTGCATATTAGTCATTATGAAATTATACACACACACACACACACACACACAATATCAAGCGAGTGCCCGCTGGTTTTCAACAACCCCGCTTTGCGCTAATGTAGCTTTTTTAAAGCTTAGATCGGGGCTATCAAAGCCAGGCCTGAGAGAAAGCATTTCGCCATACGAAATGAAGAGTTTGGTTCGTCGGTCAAACATCACAGTGCTAACATGTCGCATTGCGCCAGATTATATTTAAAGCCAACCTCAATACCGAAAGAATGGTGAAATCGGCATATGCGACCTTAGCCTTCTAGAATTGATTCTCTTCGTTCAAACAAGATAATGAGATGGTTGTAGACGATACGAAAGCCGTCGCCAAAGGAGCGCATTTAAGTTATTATGTCATCTTCAGAAGGCGGTCAGCCGTCGTAAATGGTGGTCGGCCCAATGAAGAAATTGAAGGATCAAAGCTGGAGCTACAGATTTGCTGAAGATGGCGACTTTGGATGAAGTAACCCGCTTCCTTATTGCTAGCAACTGAATATTGAATAATAGAACCCTGATTGAAGCATGTAGAACTCAGATGTTACTGTATAAATTCACCGTTCACGTTGGGTGTTAACATTGAAGAGATATCGTTCTCCAATGGAAGATTGCTCAAAACCCTAATCATAGGTAAAAGCACAGAAGGAAACCCAAGGCAAAGTCGAAATAATCATGAATGATGTTCTCATTGCCCCAAAAATGCCTTATATCAAAAAGGCACGCATTTCCAAGAAGATACGCCCTCTTCCATCATTTAAATCTTATAAAATATTATTAAGTCCTTTTCAATAGTTATGAACTTCATATTTGGTGCCCACTTAAATGATTAAGTGATTTAATTTTAAATCACCCTTTTTATGAATATTTAAGTGATATAAAAGGGATAAAGTCAATTTGACTTTATAATAAAATAATAAGTTAATTAATAACTTAAATCACTTAAATAAGCATAACTTCCTCAAATCTCCATAGAAATTTGTGCCGTCAGAAGCTGTCAACTCCTGAACTGCCAAGGCCCGCTGTGAACCAATCACTGAGCTCTGAAAACGAGAACGATCAACTCCTCTAGAAAACACCACTAACCCTCTAACCAATCTAGCTAGCCCACAAGGGTCCAAGAAAAAACTAACACACTGTTCCCGAGAATTGACTAGAGTGGGGACATCACAGATTTAAGTTATTAATTAACTTATTATTTTATTATAAAGTCAAATTGACTTTATCCCTTTTATATCACTTAAATATTCATAAAAAGGGTGATTTAAAATTAAATCACTTAATCATTTAAGTGGGCGCCAAATATTAAGTTCATAACTATTGGAAAGGACTTAATAATATTTTAAAAGATTTAAATGATGGAAAATGGCGTATCTTCTTGGAAATGCGTGCCTTTTTGATATAAGGCACTTTTGGGCAATGAGAACATCATTCATGATTATTTCAACTTTGCCTTGAGTTTCCTTCTGTGCCTTTACCTGTGATCAGGGTTTTGAGCAATCTTCCATTGGAGAACGATATCTCTTCAATGTTGAGCACTTTTGAGACTGTGGGAGAACAGTCGAATTTGTGCAATTGTGAGAGCTTCATACAGAGGTTCTACATGCTTCAATCAAGGTTCTCTTATTCAGTATTCAGTTGTTGGCAATAAGGAAGAGGGTTACTTCATCCAGAGTCGCCATCTTCGACAGATCTGTAGCTCCAGCTTTGATCCTTCAGTTTCTTCATTGGGCCGTACCATTTGCATTGAAATTTGTGCCTTCTTGGAGGATGGCATGTGAAGCTAGAAGCTAGGGCGCTTCCTTTTTGGCTCCTGTTTGAGCTTCATTATGGGCGGCTACTACTATTATCTCATTGTATCTTGTTTCTGAGTGAGGAAAGTCAATTCTGGAGGCTAGGCATCCACATATGCCATTTTTCACCATTCTTGGCTGGCGAGTTGGCTTACTTCTTTAAATAAATAATCTGGAAACATTCTGGTATGTTTAGCACTTGTGATCTATTTGTTATTGTTAAATAATACCTTCTGCATTTTCATTATGTAGAAAATAGCTATGTTTCTCAATTTATGAGCTTTTATATGATGCGCCCCTTCTCTTCTGTCTACAAACTTTCTCTTAAAAAACTAAAAAAACACATTAAGACTTAAGAAAATACTGGGGTTTGAGTTGAGAGCCAGCAGGGCTCATCACAATATCACTTAAATAAGCATAACTTCCTCAAATCTCCATAGAAATCTGTGCCGTCAGAAGATGTCAACTCCTGAACTGCCAAGGCCCGCTGTGAACCAATCACTGAGCTCTGAAAACGAGAACGATCAACTCCTCTAGAAAACACCACTGACCCTCTAACCAATCCAGCTAGCCCACAAGGGTCCAAGAAAAGGCTAACACACTGTTCCCGAGAACTGACTAGAACAAGGACATCGCACACACACAGTCACAAGGTTCGAATTCAAATGCGGGTTCAGCAACCTTGAAATTCGGATGAAGTTTGATAGGGAAAAAATTCAAAGAATTAAAAAATTTGGATTAAATTCACCTTATTATAATTTATATGTTTATTAATATATTAATTTGTATATATTTATTTTTTTAATAATATATTTTTAATATTATCAAACTATCAGTTTAATAATATAAAAAAAAAATTAAACATATACTTATAGACTATGATATTTTCTTTTTAATAATATATGTTTAATTTATATGGTTTAATACTAGAAATGAAAACATTTTAAAATTTTATATCATTAAAAATTTAAACGTATATTGATAAAATATAATAGTTTTTTAATATAATTTAATTTATAGTTTATATTTTATAAACTTTATTAATAAATATAAACTATGTCAAATTCTATAGATTAAAAAAACAAAAAAAAGTGAAAGAAAGAAAAAAGAACACAGACATGAGAAAAGAAATTGCGGTAGTCGCTTGAGGCCATGAACACACTGCAGGAGGACATCCCGAAATCATTGCTTTAGAGAAAGGGCAGCCCGAGAAAAAAATTCATGGCGAAGCGTGCAGGAGGAGCAAACATGGCAAGAGGAAGTCACGAAATGGCAATGAATGGCCTTGGAAAAAGTTTTCATGCCTAGGTATTTCGCTTTCCCCCATAAACAATGCAAGGCAGAGCAGTTCGCTTGCAGCCTAAGCGGGACATAGTCAAATTAATTTTTTGTATAAAAGAAAGAAAAAATGAATGCACCATCCACATCTTTCAATACTTAAATGAATTTATGCCCCCAACTATTGTGTAAAAGATGAAACCAAAAGTGGCAAACAAATGACTTAGAGTAAACACAGAAAAAATGACAGGTTTTTCCGTACAAATGGAAGACGAATTTTAACAAATGTTAAATAAATATTTGAAATTTTCCAATATATATATATATATATATATATATATATATATATATATATATACCTATCAAATATTATACATTAAATGCATACCAAATACTTTCTTACTCAATTTACTGATTTCTTAAAATGCCTGTTTAAATTTGACCCATTCAATGCCCTCCAAATGAGTAGGAGCATTCTATTTATAATCCTTCCAAATTAGAGAAGATTCATACTAATAGATATACCTATTCACCTTAATCTTTCCAAACCACTACCTCTCTTGAGGGAGACACAACTCTTCATGGTGGGTGCTGACTTAACAATCTTAATTTAATTTCAAACTTGTTTGAAATCATTGCTAAAGACATCCTCATAAATCCTTAATTGGCCATCTTAACAAATCACTATTACTAACTTATTTGCCTAAATCGATCTCCTTACAAGATCGTTTCCCTCCTTATTTCATTTGCCTAGTTTAGAGGCTACGAATTGGATCTTTTTGGTGGGGTTATGATAGTCCGCCCTTCCCGAGATTGCTTGTCCTCAAGCAATTTTAAATTTGAATGATCAAAGATCTCAGCTCCTTCCCAAGTGGCATCCTCTATAGGTAGTCCCTTCCACTTAACCAAATATTTAGGAATGGTCGTGTTTCTTAATCTCTTTTCTCACATATTAAGAATGATCTTAGGTTTGAAAGTCAACTTACCTCTATCATCCAATGGGGCCAATTCTAGACATGGAGTGACATGTTGTCCTAGTACCCTTTTGAGTTGAGACTAAAAGACATTATGGATTTGGCTATTTGTTGGTAGTTCCAACTTGTAGGCAACCTCCCCAATTCTCCTTAAAACCTTATATGGTCCCTAAAATCTAGGTTTAAGCTTTTCTGCTTCGTTGGCCTCGATGGATGATTGTTTATAGGGCTGTAATCTTAGGAAGACCAAGTCTCCAACTTTGAACATCCTCTTAGTCCTCTTTCGATCGACATACATTTCCTGTTGGTTTTGTGCTTGGTGTAGGTTATCCTTTGTGATGAGCCCAACTGGCTCCTCTTCAAATCCCTATAGTTTTGACTATCTTTTTGTGTTCTTTTAAATTTTTTAAGAAAGTTTCTAGAGAG
Source organism: Sequoia sempervirens (assembly GCA_007258455.2). Lineage (NCBI taxonomy): Eukaryota > Viridiplantae > Streptophyta > Pinopsida > Cupressales > Cupressaceae > Sequoia > Sequoia sempervirens. The sequence continues at coordinate 89,259,907 of VDFB02270651.1, forward strand.
AAATAGAAGGGGCGCAGCATATAAAAGCTCATAAAACTCAGAACTGAGCTTAAATTTACCAAATGGAAGTGCAGAAGGTATTAAATAATTGAAACAAAGAGATTACAAATTTCAGACATACCTGAAATGCTCCAAATTATTTTAATAAGAAATTATTCTAGTTTGCCAGCCAAGAATGATGAAAACTAACAAATTCAAATGTAGAATTCAACTGAATGCAATCTCTAGCTTGAGAACTGAAGCAAATGAAGGGAACAGCTAGACGCCAATGAAGGAGATGAGAAACCCTCAATAAAGAAGTCATTTCTCCCAAAAAACTCCAAACGCCCTTTCTCTAAGAGCCACGCCTTTCAAGAAGAAACCACGCCATCTGCAAGGAAAGAACGGCCATAATAGGAATGATCATCAGATGAAGATAGGCGCCTGTCTCACAAACCGTCCTATATTTTATTGAAGAACTCTATTGATTATACACAAAAATCCCTGATTAAGCACTGTAGAAACTTCTAAATTGAAGCCCCCGCTGTTGCAATCATTCAACTGATCTTTCACAGTCTCACAATCACAGAACTGTGAAGAGTTTTTGTTCTCCAGAGATAAGCAAACTCCTGAAACCCTTGTCTCAGAGAAGCGAGCAAAGCCAAAGCCAAGAGAAATGTCAAATAGTCAATAGTAGAGTTGTAATTTCCCTTTGACTGCCTTATATGCACAAAAAGGCGCGTATCTCCAAAAAGTAACGCCAATTTCACTTTAAAATACATTTAAAATGTATTTTAAACATTTCAATAGTCAATGAATAAATAAATGGGTGCCTCTTTTGATAAAGTGTTTTAATTTTCACTTAAATAAATTTAAGTGAATTTTTTATTATAAAGTCAAATCAACTTTATAACATTCCATTAAATAAAGATAAAACACTTCAATTTCACGAGAATATTAATCTCGCTCATAACCTGTCGTATTGACATGCCGTCAGAAGCTGTCAATCACTGAACTGCCAAGGCCTGCTGTGAGCCAATCACTGAAGTCAAAGGATGAGAACGACAAAACCCATCAAATAATGCCATTGATCCTCTAACCCAACCGTTAGCCTACGAGAGTCTGAGTAATAGGCTAACCACCATCAAACACGATCATGCCGAAAAAGGGGACATTACAGTCCGCCCTCCCTGAAATTGCTTGTCCGCAAGCAATCTCAACAGCAGAGAATCAACCACTCCACCAAGATCCCAAGGATAGAGCCGTGAAATGTCCCTACTATCATCAACTGTCTCCTATAACTCCCATATCTGATCAACTGGATCATCATGCTATACACTATCAATTTCAACACCATTTGATACAGGAGAGAGAAACTCACAAGGAAGCAAGTCAAACTACTGATAACACGTGCTCCCCAAATCTGAATGAGATATGTTGTCATCCAACATGTCTAATACATGCATACCAGAACTGTGAATTCTAAGCAGATCATGTACATGATAACTGAAAGTGAAACTGTGTAGACTCTTGACCATGTACACACTGTGAACCTCCTCAACAAGCTCTATCTGAAATCTCGATGCACTGACAGAATCTCTAATACTATGATCAAAGCTCACCCCTAAATTAGGGTCAAGAGTGGAATCAGCATCCACCTCAAAGAACGGATTATCACAAGACAATGTAGCATCCGCCTCATAAAGAGGATTGTGTACAAACTGAGCCTCATAACTGTACCGATCCCAATCAAACACCTCTGATTCCATGGAACTAGAAGCAAAATGATAATCCTCCTGAATCATCTCATGCTCCTCCTCTTCTAGAATCTTTTGTTCTATCTTCTCACTTTTTGCATTGATGAGAATGATAGATCACATACTCCCATCCTTAAAACCAGCTTGCGGGTCCGTTAAATCAGCAATGTCATCACCCTCATAAAACCACTCCATTTGTTTATTTGTACCCTTAGGCTTAAGAGGACAATTGTGGTTTTGGTCATAAGGAGCTTTGCAATAGAAACATAGCTTCCTCCTATGCAAATCATTTATTGTCTCTCAGTCCAAAGGAGCTGCAAACTTCCTCTTTTCATCAACTTTTTTTGATTCCTTAGGTTCTGATTGGCTATCAGTATAGGATGTAGATGCTTCTGCATTTGAAGTGAACTTGCCACGTGAAGCAGTAAGTTCCATGCTACGAGCTTTTCTCATAGCTTCAGGCAAGGTAGGTGGATTGAATGCCTTGATCCAACCTTTCATTGGCTCATGGAGACCTTCTACAAATAGAATGACAAGTCTCCTCTCTGAGATTCCAGTAACCATAACCGAGAGCTTCTGGAACTCACCAATATAAGACTCCAAACTACCCAACTGCTTCAACTGAGCAAGGTCTCTGAAGTAAAGTTCTGGATCACGCCTATCAAACCTTTGAACCAATTTGTTAGTGAATTCCTGATAAGAAGTGATCCTATCATGATGGAGACCATGACATGCTGCCACCAGTCATGTGCCACGCCATCCAGGTGAAGTGTTGCAAATCTTATGGCATCCTCTTCTGCGATTGGACGTAGTGTCAAAAAAGTGTCTAGTTTTCTCACCCAGGCTCAAGTTGTGACTTTGCACTTGCCATCAAAATTAGTTAATGTAAGTTTGTTGGTAGCCTGCCTTAGATCATTATACCTGTTTTCAGGCCTCCTATCTGTCCAGTTCCTACCATGCTCTCTTTTCTGGGTCAAAAATCTGTCGAAGTTAAGGTGATCCTTAACTCTTTGGGGCAAAGCATCCCACTCATCATGCTATGTCATGATGTTATCTGCAAAATTCACTTCACCTCCTTCAGCCACATTCTCCTCAACAGGATCACTTCTGATAAATGTTGGCCGAGTAGGCCTGTCATAGGTGCGTACTGGAGTAATTGTCCTTTGTCTATCTCCATGTACACTACCTTCCTGATCTGGATCCCGACTCGGCCTTCTCTGAATGCTCAAATTCTGGACATTGGTACTTAGCTGCTGGAGGATGTTCGCCACTTGTTCTTGTCCTGCAACAAGGCCTCTCAGTACATCTCTGGCCTCCCTGTCCTCGTCATTAAGATGGTTCCTGTATGGTCCTTCCTCATCTCTATCAGCCATGTTATCCAACTCTAAATCTTCGTCCTATTTGTCAAATGGAAATGCCGGAAACGGTTCAAAAGTACTTCTCTGATAACCAGGACCCTTGCATGAGTAGTACTTGTCAAACCTGTTCTGATGTGACCGCATAGAAACTGCTAACCCTCCAGGCTGGTAGGATTAGAGCTCTGATACCACTGTGATGATCCCAACTAGCTCCTCTTCAAATCCCTTTTGTTTTGATTATCTATCTGTGTTCTTTTAAGTTTTTTAAGAAAGTTTCTAGAGAGAAATAGAAGGGGCGCGGCATATAAAAGCTCATAAAACTCAAAACTGAGCTTAAATTTACCAAATGGAAGTACAAAAGGTATTAAATAACTGAAACAAAGAGATTACAAATTTCAGACATACTCGAAATGCTCCAGATTATTTTAATAAGAAATTATTCTAGTTTGCCAGCCAACAATGATGAAAACTGACAAATTCAAGCAGAGAATTCAATTGAATGCAATCTCCAGCCTGAAAACTGAAGCAAATGAAGGGAATAGCTAGACGCTAATGAAGGAGATAAGAAACCCTCAATAAAGAAGGCGTTTCTCCCAAAAAACTCCAAACACCCTTTCTCTAAGAGCCACGCCTTTCAAGAAGAAACCATGCCATCTGCAAGGAAAGAACGGCCATAACAGGAATGATCACCAAATGAAGATAGGTGCCTGTCTCACAAACCGTCCTGTATTTTATTGAAGAACTCTACTGATTATGCACAAAAATCCCTGATTAAGCACTGTAGAAACTTCAAAATTGAAGCCCCCGTTGTTGCAATCATTCAATTGATCTTTTACAGTCTCACAATCATAGATCTATGAAGATTTTTCGTTCTCCAGAGATAAGCAAACTCCTAAAACCCTTGTCTCAGAGAAGCAAGCAAAGCCAAAGCCAAGAGAAATGTCAAATAGTCAATAATAGAGTTGTAATTTCCCTTTGGCTGCCTTATATGCACAAAAAGGCACGCATCTCCAAAAAGTGACGCTAATCTCACTTTAAAATACATTTAAAATATATTTTAAACATTTAAATAGTCAGTGAATAAATAAATGGGTGCCCCTTTTGATAAAGTGTTTTAATTTTCACTTAAATAAATTTAAGTGAATTCTTTATTATAAAGTCAAATCAACTTTATAATATTCCATTAAATAAAGTTAAAACACTTCAATTTCACGAGAATATTAATATCTCGCTCATAACCTGTCATATTGACGTGCCATCAGAAGTTGTCAATCATTGAATTGCCAAGGCTTGCTGTGAGCCAATCATTGAGGTCAAAGGATGAGAACGACAAAACCCATCAAAGAATGCCATTAACCCTCTAACCCAACCTGTTAGCCTACGAGAGTCTGAGTAATAGGTTAACCACCATCAAACACAATCATGCCGAAAAAGGGGACATTACATCCTTGAGAGTATTCATAATATCCAGATTTTTTTGCAAAAAGTCTTTTGCTCTAGTACACGATTTCCTTGGAGGATTGAACTTCCAAATGACGTTGCTTCATACCTATACAAAGCTTTGATGGGACTCATCCCTATTGACATATGATGAGTGGTGTTATAACAATATTCCCCAAGATGTAACCACTTAATCCATGCATTTTGTTGGCTTGTAATATAGTTCCTTAAGTATCCTTCTACCCATTTATTGACAATCTCCGTTTGTCCGTCAGTTTGGGGACGATAGCTTGTACTTGGCATGAGTTTTGTTCTTGCTAGTCGGAAAAGTTCCTACCAAAATAAGCTAAGGAATTGGTTCTCTGTCATTGATGATGTTTTCTCGATAGACCATGTAATCTGAAAATTTCCTTGAAGAAAATCTCGGCTACTTGAGGAGCCTATAATCTATGGATATGGTCATGAAATGTGCATACTTGGCTAGACAGTCCACCACAACATAAATAAAATCTTTTCCTTGTACTTTAGGAAGCCTTGTTATGAAATCCATGATTCTTGATCAGGTATAGGTAGAGGTTGGAGACCTACTGAGTGAGTCTGTTTCGTCTTGTTCCTTTGGCATATCATGCATTCTTGAACATGTTTTAGGATGTCTTTCTTGATACCTTTCCAAGAATATTTCTCCCTTTCTTATAGATTTTGTAATATCTTGGGTGTCCAACTAAGGGGTTGTCATGGTATTCTCTAATGATCTTCTCCCTTATCTTTGAACCTAGTACTAGATATATCCTATCTTTGTATAGAATGGGTTCTTCCACTACCTTGTATTCTTCATTTTGTAGATTTCCCTCTAGGATGTTGTTTGCATGTGAATCTTTGGCATATTCAGCAATGATTGAGTTCTTCCATATCACAAAAATGCTCATTATGGAGCATATGTAGGTTTTGTGGGATAGTGCATCAGCTACAATGTTGTTGTTTCCCTTCACATATTCAGACTATATTCTATGTCAAAGTTATAGGCTTGTAACTTGCTAAACCATTTTTGTTTATGATCATTTAAATCCTTTTGATTTGGGAAAAACCTTAAGTTGTGATCGGTTTTAACAATGAACTTCCCACAATCCAAATACTGTCTAAATTTGGCTAGTGCATGCATAATAGCTAACATTTCTTTATCATAAATAGAGTAATATTTTTCAGCTTCAAGGAGTTTGCAACTTTTAAATGCAATTGTGTGTTTGTTTTGTATGGGTACTACTCCAGTGCCTTCTCTAAACGCATCACACTCTAACTTAAATGGAAATGTAAAATTAGGAATGGCTAGAATGGGACAAGAACTCATTATCTCCTTACGTTTTTCAAAAGTTTGTTGGGCTACTTCATTCCATGCAAAAACTCCTTTTTTTTGTTGAGTCCGTGAGTGGGGCGGCAATTTTGGAAAATCCTTTGACCAACCGTCGGTAGTAACTATATAAGCCCACAAATCCCCTTAGATGGGTTAGAGTTATTGGTTTTGGCCAATTTGATGGCTTTGATTATTTCCTCATCCAAACTCCTTGTGCATTGTTTTTATGTCCTGAATACAGGATCTCTTCAAATCCAAATCAATATGCTTAAGGTGTTCTTCCCATGTTTAGCTATAAATAAAAATGTCATCAAAGAATATTAGTAAGAACCTCCTTCATTGTTTCCTGAATATATGGTTCATGCACGATTGGAGATGAGTTTCATGCAACCATGACCTTGCAGGATTTTTGTGCCATAAAATACAGAAATAGTCCAAGGGATCATAATAGGGACCCTCAGAATTAGGATTTGCAGCGTAAGGTTGGGGAACTATGGGTTCAGAAGTTGGACTCCTATTTCCAACCCAACCCTATGTTGGAGTTAAAAGCTTTCAAGTACGCTACATTACATTTGGAGGGTGAGGCCCATGAGTTGTGGTACCATGGATTAGTCACCTTGGATCATGCTAGCATCACACTTGTTTGGACTTCAGTCATAAGTTGATGGACAGGTTTGATCAGAAGGACCCATAATTGCACTTCAGGGAGTTGGCACAACTCAAGCAGGGTGGTACAATGGATGAATATGTTTCTGAGTTCCAGAGACTCTTGGTTATGGTATCAGAAGTGTCGAGGCACAAGTTGATCATGCTTTTCATTGAGGGTCTATCGAAGCCACTATTTAGTTGGATCAAGGCTTTCAATGTAAGAACCCTTGTTCTCCCCAAATGTAAAAAGCTATGCACTACTATTCTTTTCTTTTTTTTTCTTGTTTTTTTGAATTTAATGAGGTTCTATGCTTTTTATTTTTTTTTGCAAATATGATATTGAGAAGTAATGAAGGAAATGATATATGCAATGTATTGAATATTGAATCTGCTGAAATCAACTTTAAATTGTTTACATATAGAAATCAAACTCTTCAAACTATTGCAATTACAATTAATCATACCTGGAATCCATAGCTTTATATTTGCAGGTCTGAAATCTCTGTACAGCAAACAAGAATATCAAAGATTTCAGCACCTAGCTTCAGAAACTGTATTCTCCCACTTGGAAACGATAGATAATCATTGCCTTGATTAAATCGCCCAAACTTGGACAATATTGAAGCCTTCGAGAGAATCGCTTCATCCTTCAAGTCTACACAACCGGCCAACCAAGAGTCTGTACAGCCTCTAGGACAGAATGGTATGAACTGGAATTTATGTAGGAGTATGGCTTGGCAAAGGAATGATCTTCAATCGTTGCAAGCAGCAGCAATTATATTCTTGGCTCCTCAAAATTTCTCCTTCAAACCCTTGAAATACTTCATCAATATGCACGATGTTGACTCCTAGATGAAGCCAATCCACTCAGCAACCTTCAGCTGGTATTCCATAATTCCTTGGACTCCTTCAAACTCTCCTTGTCAACCTTCAACTCCTTCATCCTCATCATATCCCGTCGGAGAGCTTGTACAATGTTTGACTCATCTTCGTTGCTCTCCTCCATACTATCATCGCCATCAATTTTCTTCTTCCCCCAAGAGGATGTCCATCGCACGATTGTAGGCTTCGGCGTACAATGATGGAGGTACCACCTTCATTTTCTTCTATAGGGAGGGAAATAGTCCTTCAATGAACTACCATTTCTTCAAGCCGTTTGTCGCCTGTGTCTCCAGCTTCACCAGCAACTCCTCAAGTCTACGGTTATAGGCTCGTACGTTCTCATTCTTTCCTTGCTTCGTGTTATATATTTTTGCCACAATTTCATTGTCATCCTTGAGAAGTTTAAATTCATCTTCAAATGCTCTTTTGAGTAATCACCATGAAACTTTGTGCTACTTAGAGTTCTATGTATTGATCTATAGCTATGCCTCTTAGTGTTGTTGGGAACGCTCATAGTGAATAGTCCACATCATCTTGCCCATTTGTTATCCATATTGTCTCGTATGTTTTACAGTGATGTACACGATCCTTTGAACCATTCCCCATGAACTTCAGTAGTTTCTGGCTCTTGGCTTGCGAAGTCACCATGTTTCTTCCTCAATTCCCTCCTTGTACGTAGGACGTGATTGGACTGATTCTACCCCAACATTTCCGTTCCTCTCTTGCACTCTCGGCCATGTACGGGTCAACAACATGTCTCCTCTCAGCGTCCTCTACACCTTGAGTCTCTTGGGGTTCATACCTATTGATGGTCAAAATAGCACAGCAACATTAAACAGAATATTTCTATCCTATTTCTCTTGAAAAAGATAACTGATCTAAAACCACCTATCTTCCAAGGTCCTGGTAGTTGGTTCTCAACTGTGCTGGTGTGATTCAATGGCCAATGCAATCGTAATATTCAAGGGGCCTGCTAGTAGAAAGGAATACAAACTGCATCATATGAATTAACCTACGTTATTGCGGGGGGAAGGGGGGGTATAAATAAACAAAAAAAAGATAGAACCAGGCTTTAGAACAGCAAAATATGAATATCAATTCCTTCACATCCAAACATGTGTCTTAACAATGAGTGTTTTCTCAACTAACCAAAACCATAACATGATGCAATCCATAGTATGACCTATACTATTGCATACATTCATAGTGCAAATTCAACAATCACAACCATTCATCAAAGCTTCGCTTCAAAATCAAAACATATCACCAACTCATTGCTAAAATTAACAGATCAATAGATATAAATAAATTCCACCCATAGATAATTCAATGAAATAGTCTCAGATTCAGATTCTTCTATTGATTTGCATCAAATAAGAAACAATTATGCACAACATTCACTGGCATACAAATGACTATGATTCATTAACATCATCCCTTAACCACTAAACTTGAAAGTAACATGAAACTGTATTGAAAACTTCTAAAAGTATCTAAGTATCCTTACATAAAAGTTGTAAAACAGAGTTACTCAAAGTATATTGCTTGGGAAAAAAACTTATAAAATCCTAAAACTATGGCAACACTATCTGCTATCTCTTCAGGTGGCTAATCCTTCTTCAATAAGCCGACCTTTACAAAATGGAGCCAAAGATTACATATAGGAAAGCTATGCACTAATTCCTCTCAATCAAAAATTGAGATCCACCAATTAAGGAATTGGAACTGCATGAAGTGACTACACTGGCTGATCTTCAATTCAATGGTTGATGGCCCTGTTGCCAAAATCTGATGCCCAAAGGAGGAAGGTAGAACTGTTGGATGAGATCTACAATTAAACTCATGTCATAATCCTGCAAAATAGGAGAGAAGAGAAAGTTGTCCACCAGGAACAGAACGTTACATTGCCAACTCATTCCTGTGTAGTTTGCTCAAGAAGGTATTCATCATAGTTGGTGAACACTTGTTGGAGTATATCCACATCAGGTCCATCTACCCAATCATCTTCAAATTTGATTCTTTTTAATTTTGCGGAGGAAAACTCTTGCATATCTTTTAATTTAATCAACTCCCTCCTAGCAGCCTTTACTTCATCTTTGATGTCCATAAGCCTATCTAGTAACAAGTCTTCACCATCATTCTCTTTCTGCATCACTTCCTCAAATCTATTATTCCATTTCTCCTTCAATTTACTTCATCTTTGATATCCCTTTGAAGACCTTATTTCAAAGGGATATCCACATTAACCAAAATGGCAATTACTGCTTCTAATTCATCAATCTGCTCATTCAAATCTTTGCTAGCTTCTTGAACTTCATCTTTATGTTCATAAATGAATTTAGATCTGAACCTGATTATGCTCATTGTCTTCTCAATGAAGTCTACATTATCCTCATCGAGAATAGATTGCTCCAAAAGAGTTTGCTTTGGCACCTTGCTGATGTCCTTTAGTTTCTTGGTATGCTTTCTATACTCTTCTTGTTTCTCCAAGACTTCAGCATGTTGATTCATATCTTCCACCAACTCCAATGCAACTTCATGAACTTTAAAACTATCAACCACCAGCTCATCAACCCCTTGATTAAACCGACCAACCCATCTATCAAGCATTCCAACCTTACTTCTCATTTGTACCAAATCATCAACCTTTTTCTTGCTTAGTAAGATTGGAGTCTCTGGAGCAGCAGCTCGTTGAGAAACAGGAGTGGAGACATCCTTCAAGAACTTGTGCAACTGATCCAATTGGGCTTTAAGTTCATCCTTCCTTTGTTTATCCTTGATCATCCTAGATTTGGTGGAGGATGCCACAATGTCAATAAGGTTCATTTGTTGATTCCTTATGGGTCTCCCCAAATTAACAGCACCCAATTGGTAGTCAGTCAATTGCATATCTTGGTTGTCCTTGTCCACCATAGGGATTGCACATTCAGCTATGATTTCACCTACATTTGTTAACTTTGTGGAATGGAGGACTCATGCCTTTTTCTTGGGCCTTTCTTTTTCTATTTCTCTCATCATGTCCTCCCAATTCAAGGGTTGAGGTTGGACTACTTGTTTCCTTTCAAGGTCTAGTTCCAGCCATGTTGGAGCAGCAGGAGTGGTAGCCACTTGTGTGGAAGAAGCAGCAGTGGCAAAGGAAAGAGGTTGCAGAATGGTGGTCTTAGGTTGAGAATCAACCTCTTGTACCTATTGTTGTTCCCTTTTTGCAGCTTCTTCTGCAAGCCTTTCGGCTTCAACCTTGTCTTTTTGCTCTTGCACCCTTTTAGCTTCTAGCTCCTTTTGCAAACATTCTTCTTCTAGCCTCCTCTCCTCATACATTTGATCCCTTTGTCTTTCAAGATCTTTAACTCTATCCCATGCTTCTTTAGACTTTTGTTCATGTTTAGCTGGTGCTTCTGCCTCCTTTTCTCTCAACGGGCGTTCTTCCTCCTCTTTCCTCTTGTGAGCTTCCTCAACAGCCTTAAATTTAGCTTCAAGAGCTTCTCTTTCTCTCCTTTGTTGAGCTTTCTACTCTTCAAGCTCATGAATCTTCTGCAACATAGCCAATATTCCCCTCTCCTCTTTGGTCTTCAATTCTTGCTCTTTTGTTGTTGCGGCAAGTCTTCTTTCTCTTTTTGTTTCCTTGCTAGCTCCTCTTTGTTGTACCCAAACCAAATTTTTGCTTCATCAAGGCATTTTGCTTAAAATAGTCTAAACCTTGCTAAAATGATGTCAAATGCAGTTTTTGGGCAATATCAAGCATGGAGTTTTGTTAATGTTTTGTCAGTCAAAGGCAGTATCCATTGATTGGAACCTGAATCGGAGACTCAGAATGAAGCAATTCACGATGACGATTATACCTTTGTATGGTCATTTCAATGGCTAAGATGGAGATTTCAATGGTTAATTTTTAGAGATTTCTCAAGAAAAAGCAAAATTGCGCCTCTGTAGCCCAGGGGCGCCCTTCTTTTTGAAGGCCTAGATTTTTTAGTAAATGCTCATGAATACAATCAATCTCTTCAGAATTACTCTAGTTATCCGATGAGCTATCCTGCGAGGCTATCCGAGACTCGTGACTCTGGTAACTGACATCAGAAGTTGAAGATTCTAAAGGCTGCAGTTTGCAGAAGCTTGTCACTTTTTAGCTTTTGTGCCCTTGTAGCTCAAGGGCGCACCTCTTAAAGGGGGGTTAGATCTTGGTATTTTTGATGGTTGATGTATTCAATCTCTTCACGACTAGTTTGCCTATCCGACAAACTATCAAATGCAGTCATCCGAGTCCCAGAGCTCCAGCAATCAACGTCAGAAGATGAGATTATGAAGAGAGTTCATATCATAGAGCTTCCTCAAATGGTGAAATTGTGCCCCTGTAGCTCAAGGGCGCCCTTCAAAATGACCCTTGAGATGATTGAGTTTGCAGATGAGGTCTTCCTGACATCTGTGCTACTCTAGTCCGGTTTCGCAACGCACCAACTTGCCTATTAATCCGATATTCTAAAAGATTGTGGCAGAGATTCTACCAAGCACGTAATTTAGCGGACGGAGAAACATGTAAATTTCATTGTACTTTTGTAGACCAAGGGCGCCTAGCCTGTAATTTAGTGAGCCTGTTATTCAGTCAGCAGGGTTCACTGTTCGTTGTTAGCAACCGTTTAAAGCGTCAGATGGCAGTTTGGAGAAATGGTTTAAGTCTGGTACCTGAAAATCAATTTAATCAAGGGCGCCTAATTCTTTGAGGTGTTAAATGATAGATTTTGCAATGATGACTCCCAACAGACATTTCTTCCTTGCTCTGCAGGCTTCATAATGAGTACACTTGTTCAGTATCAGCATCATCTGATCACCCAGAAATCAATGTCGAAGATGGCCAGTTATAACTTTGTAGTCAACTACAAAGTAGGAAGTTAATAAAAAAATGTGATATCTTGAGCAAATGGATGCCTATGAGGTCAAATGAGGACTTTTTGAAATCAGTGAAGTTCGCCGGACATGTCCAAATGCTTTACATGGTTTGTCAACTAAATAAAATAATATTAAATTTTCAAATTGCATGCCAGCATGAAAGGTGGCGATTTTGTCCAATAAACTATTTTTGGCGCCCCTTTGTGTTGTAAGATGAAATTTTCATGTGGTTGGCAACTGAATATTATTTTATTATTTTTTATTCCGGACTTCGACTTAGTGTCAGTGTAACTGGAGGGGGTCCAATTAGAATCATTCTATTTCAGTCGAAGTTTTAAATCTTGCAGCCAATAATATGGTGCGAATTCTCTTTATTTAAACATGGCGCCATCATTAAATAATCATTCAGCTTAAGAAATTCGTATTTCTTCAGAGCAGAGGCGAGTTTTCATAGGTTGGGCGAATTTATCATCAGTTTCCAAGGGCGATTTCATCAAAAAAAATTTCTTTGCAAGTTCAAGTTCACAATTATCAACAAGTTTGAAGAATAAGGGGCGATTTTCACAAAAAAAAGAACATAGGAAAAAACGTCTTTTGCCTCTTTGATTCTCAAATTTCTCTCAAAATCCAATTCGCATGTTCCTGAAGTTGGCAAATTTTGGCAAGTCTAAACATCTGGATCATTTCTATATAGCTTCCTCGAATTAAATTCGTGCGTTTGATTTTTCAAGAATTTTTAACTCCAGAGCATCTGTTCTCGAGTTTCTAATTTTCTCAACTGAAAACTCTTTGCATGGTCGAGTAGAAATCAGATTTTCGCATTTCTGACGTTCTAGGTTGTCTTAGAATCTTTTTCTGGACAAAACCCATATCTCAGGATTTTTGCCGAAAATAACTCTTCAATAGGCTATTTTTAGCCTCAGTAGGCTATTTTTAGCTTTCCAGAAATCTTGTTAGAACATAGTCGAGTTCACAGTCAACAAGCTAGTTTTTCATAATGCAGTACACTCAGCTCGAATACAGGACCAAATCAGTCCTTACTCACGACTTCATCGGGACAGTTGAGACGAATCTTCATAAGGTGCTGCCAGAAGCAGTCCTAGATCTAGTTAAGATCAGAGATTCAATTATTCAAAACATTCAGCAGTCCAGGTTATTGGAGGCCGCTTCCATACCTATCTTCGTTCATTGTGTTGAGTTTGTGATGTCTTGTATTAAGCATTACAACTCTGCTACTCGTGAGATAGTGTCAGTAGATGGACGAGTTATTTGTAGTCTCAAGCCTTTGGATATTGAAAGAAGTTTTGGTATACCTCAGCACCCGAACAGTCTAGTTATTTCTATTGAGCAGTGCAAGCATGCATTCAATGCTGATGTGGACAAGTGCCAGAGTAAAATGGCAGAAAGATGGTTAAAGCAAGCGAAGAACAAATTGCCAAATAATGTGGGTCGTGGTGAGTACAAGGATGAGTACTCAATTCAAATTACACTCTTGAATTGTGTTGTAGGTCAATCACATGCAAATGTTTTTTAGCCTTGGATGTATTACATCATTGGTCGCATCATATCTGGGCAGGAGCATTATGACTGGGCATCCTTCATCAGCGGTGTTATCCATAGGCAGATCACTGGTTTCTTAGTTGCTCATGAGTTTCACGTGTTCTTATCTCGTGTACTTGATTGCTTATCAGGGTCAGTTCCGAGGACTAAACACTATGGGCATTCTTAGTGTTCAAAAAGTCTATCACTATTATGATCAGCTTGAGTTCACTAAGGCTGAATGTCATTTCAAGCGTGTTCACGAGGCTTTCCTGACTTATACAGTGAGAAATTTGGACCAGGAGTTGCACGTTCGTATCTTGGCAGTTGCTAGAGCAGCGATGGATGGTTCGGCTGATTGGTTTATTCAGTTCCCGACATACACCTACATCTGAGTATATGGATTTACAGGAAATCCAACTATGCTTCCACTTTATCCTTCGGATAAGACAGTTTTTATGGAGCTCCTGAGGCAGTTGCATGATGTTCATCTTCATTTGCGTCGCAAGCATAGACTAGCTGCCAATTTTCCTTTTCAATTTGGAATGTATTGGTGCAAGACGGCAGTTGATGCCAAAGTTGCAGGACAAGAGCTCGAGAGATATCATCTCAAGTATCTTGTCAAGGTACGTGCCTATGATCTTTGGGGTCATTACACAACTCGCCTTGCTGGACGTGCATATCATAAGCCTTCTATGGAGGATTATTGGGCAAACTGTGTGGACGACTTCGAGGTTCGCAAATGTAGCTATGGCCGTTTCTCTCTCTCTCACAAATTTATGTTTTCTTGTCAGAAGATGTGGGGGGTTTATCAGATGATGAGGGAGAAGTTCGTCCTCAGTTTTTCAGAGAGTGGGTTGATACACCGTCGCTGCCAACAGTTGATTGGTACGCCAAGGAATACGCAACAGTAAAGGAGAGGTCAAGTAGAATTATTCAGAACAATATACTTTACCTCAACAGCAAGAAGACCAGGAGGGTAAGCGTGCCTAGAGTAGAGATGCTAGTGGTGGAGCCTTCGCTACCTTCCTCGTCAAAACCAAAACAGAAGAAGAGTAACCCTCCTAAGAAAGGTCAAGCGCCCAACAATTCAAAAGGAAAGGTGCTTGCCACTAATACACGCACGGAGCCAGACAAACACCTGTCACAAAGCCAATTCAAAGTCCGCCAATGCCTGAGGTTCAACCTCAAGTTCCTATGCCAGTTCCGGAGCAGTCACCAGCCCCAATTCATATTGAATTGGATTTAGAATCCCCATCTTGCAGTAGTTCTTCTACATATTCACTCTCATCACAACCTCCTATTGCTAGTACAGATCCTTCCAGTAGCATTAGCCGAGATCAATCTTGGATTGAAAATCAATTGGGAAGGTAGAGGAGGCAGCCATTCTATGTCCTTAATCATTCAGATTTTGATCAAGTTTACCAGGATGTGTCAGACAAGAGGATCAAGAACATGGTCCACATGGAGAGGAATACTGATATGGAGATTGTCGTTGAGACTACTACACCTCCACAGGGAAAAAGCTTGGACGAGTTGGAATCTTAGGACTTCGAGGTTATCACAGTCAACCTTGGTCGTAGCACATGCCAGACTCAGGCTGATCTCCTACAGGTTGCTACAAACAGTGCCAGGGATAGAATGCTGAAGGATGGAGAAGATAAGGCAGCCCTCAAGGCTGAAATCAGACAGCTTCCCCAGTACATTTCTAGCCTTGTACACAGGTCAGATGTCATTGCCACACTCCCGCCGATGCTTGAGCCTCCAGCAGAACAGGGCCAACTTAATCATTTAGTTGCATATGGCAAGCGTTTGGATGAGTGGGAAGAGGAGTTCGTTGCTAGAGGCCGTGCTTTGCTTATAGAGTTATATCAGTTGCGGTATAATGCACGAGAGCTCTGTCTACGTCTCCAGGATGAGGAGCGAGACATGGTGATTAATAGAGCCCGGGATGAGATTATGATTGCTCACCTGAGTATGGCATATGAATCAGTCACAGATGTAGAAGATAAAGAGGCTATCTACTCTTGGAAGACAGTTGGATTTCAAGGCAAAGATAGAGGAGACTATGGCGTCAAAGTTGGCTGAGAGTAGAGAGCACGTTACTAGTGCACTCTGGTTTGTGAAGACCTTAGTATCTCACTTACCGTGCCGATATCAGATCGAGGGTGGTGCATATATTGAGCTTATTGATGTTTAGTCAGAGCTCCAGGCACTCATTCATACTATTTTTGGTGGGGAGACCGTTGGCTATAAGATTAATCAGCTTATAGTCATGTCAGCATTGTTCGATGAAGCAACAAGGAGCAGAGGTGTACTTCAGTCCCAGATCACAGCTGGTGAGGACATGCTGCGCAGGCATAGCATTCTTCGACAGAGTATCAAAGCTCCAGACAGTGATGCAGTTAACAATCTCGTTGAGGGATTGGTTGCTCGAGATCACGATCAGTAGACTTCGGTTCCCACCTCTCAAAATAGACATTATACACAGGAGTTAAACTTGGCGTTACCTTCTCAAGTTTACTCATCTCATCTCATGCATATCTATTCTGAGATCAGCTTTATTCACTTGGAGTTTTATTTAGGGTTTACATTAACTAATGGTAGTGTTCCATTTAACATGCTTTCAATAAGGACGTGCATGCTTGCACAATTGTGCATTTTTAGATTAGATGTTTCGGTTTACTGATGGTAGTTTTCCAGTTAACTGTATAGTTTCCTTTATTAGGGTTTAGCAATAAATCTTGCATGCATTGCAAGACTGTAGTTGACTCAAGGTGATTTTAGGGTTCCCTACACCTTTCGATGTCTATAAATAAGAGCTTTTGCTCATTTGTACATAACTTTTGCACGAGAGAGAAATATATGTTGTGCCTACCTTGCCTTCAATATTGCTCGTTCTGTATCTGTTGATGCGTTTTTGCTATTATGATGAATTGTTATGCCACTTGGGTTTCATGCAATTATAATGGTGAATTCTTTCCTTAGTTAGATTGACTCTGTTTTGTGTTCAATAAACTTGTTCAGATTAAGCTGATAGTTGTGCCACCTTGCCTTGAAGTTGAGAATCTGTACTTGGTTATCGTGTGATGTGTGAATAATAAAATTATTCAGATTGAGCTGATAGTTGTGCCACCTTTCCTTCAAGTTGAGAATCTGTACTTAGTTTATCGTATATTGTTGTTTCCAATAAGCCTATTCAGACAAGCAGATAGTTGTGCCACCTTGCCTTCACGTTGTGAGTCTGTACCCGGCTTATCATCAGATAATCATTCCCGCTCCATTTCCTCATGCTCTGAATTCTTGAGGGGATTGGATAGTTTAAGTTACTTAGTTTTGTGGGTTGTAGTTAAGCGAAACCAGAAAATACTTAGCTGCAATGTATAGAGTTTTCGTGAAAGTCTTGTACCTCTACAGCTGAGACAAAAAGACAGGATATAGTTTAGTTTACTTTCCTTTTCAAAGCACTTTTGTCAAGCACAACGAGGGAGCTTCCCCTCCTAATTTGAAGAGCACTCATTGCGTAGTGTGCATAGTTGTCCGTACCAACTTGCACTCCAAAGGTGTTAGTTGTTACGCCAACACTCTTTTTTAGCTTTAGCCTCAAGTTCCTTTTTCCTAGCAAGTGCCTCAGCCTTAGCTTTGGCATCTACTTCCTACTTAGCCTCCTCGAAGAGTTTCCATTGATCCTCCGAGATGAGGACATGCTCAGTTCCCACATCTTCAGTTTCTTTATTAGATGCAAACACATGAGTTTCCTTGTCAGATTGGGTGGCCTTAGAATCTGTATCAATATCATGGATCTCAATCTCAGGTTCTTTCCCTTTTAAGGATTCAACCTCCTTATGAAGGGTTCCAGTGGGCATGTCCTCAATTCGTTGCTCTATAAGAGGAGGTTGAGTTGAGGTTTCACCTCCAGCAGTTGTTGAAACACCAAGTTGAGATGAAGCCTCCCCTCCAGCTTCTGCTGTGGCCTCCCCTCCTTGTGATTTAGGAACATCCTAAGCAGGAATTGTTGGATCAAGCTCCTCTCCAAAATTGGGAGGGAAAAACTCCAATGACTCCTTAGGAGTTGTCCTTTTTGTTCTTCTATACCCCTAGGTGGTACCTGTACCCTTTCTCTTTTTAAAAATTTGAGCCTTTGGCTCCTTAATCCTCATAACCACCCACTAGATACGTCTACCTAGGACTGTCCTTGCAATTTGCTTGATGTCAATGGACTACTTTTCATCCCAATTCACTGGATCCAAGTCTTTGGTACCTATATTGTCAGCATCATACTAGGGATCCAAGGTTACACCATCATCTGATACTGTGTCAGGAATATCTTCCTTCACCCCATACTCAATCGTTAATGGGATGGGCAATCTTTCATAATTCCTCCTTAAATCATACTCATCCTATAGGTCCATCCAAAAATCACCCAGCAAATTGAAATGCTTGTCAAAAACTAGAGGGAGCAAACCTTGCATCTTGCGCTTAGGATCAAAATGCTTCCTAGATGTATATAAGCCCAATTTCAAATAGATCAATTCATCACAAATTACCTTTGCTACCACATTGTGTGCACAACTATACTCTCCTAACTTCATGGTAAATTTATGACAACCAGGCTTATGTTTATTAGCAAATTGGTGTTGACCCCTATAGCTTGATAGATGAATTCCATCAGAATAATTTTGTTATTGTAGCATCTACGCAGTAAATGAGGATGGCCATTGAAACCAGCCAATCTGAAGTAGGTGAACTTGGGGTATTGGATGTACCAATGTCCCCATTCTGCAATGAATGCCATGGCATCTCTGCTTAGCCTATACCCTACATCTCTTGTTAGCTGATTAATGATGACATACAAGAATGCATCATTAACTCTTCTATAATGCAACTCAGAAGTTTGCAAAGTTAACTGATCATGATGATCCCACACCTTCTTCTGTCCAAGGGCTTCTCCCAATACTCGAACTGCATTCAAACCAGGGAAAATGCCCCTCCTTGCAGCTACATATATCACATAGGAAACCATAAAGAAGCTCTTTGTCTCCCTCACTTTGAGCATCTGGTTATGTAGGCACTCTGATAAAATCATTGGCCAATCAAATTACTGCCTGCCATCCAAAATGATTTGAATAAATGAAAACATCCATTCCTTAAATGGTGAAGAATCTCTCTTTCCGAATACTCTGGAAAGCATCATGATTATGTCACTGATCTCTTTGCTGAAATCTGATCTCTTGAGCTTATCAGGGAGCTTGGTCAAGGATTTCTTTTCAACTCCCATCCACCTTTTGTTCATGTGAGTCCTATTGGCTTCCTTTTTGTTGTTGTATAATTTTTGTGCCTCTACCTCATTGAGTTGCCTGGGGTTCTGTGGTGTAGGTGCATTAAACATGAACCTTATCATCTATGGAGTACGATCAATGATGATGTTCCCCTGCAAGTCTACACATTGTCTAGTTGTGGGATTGTAAGCCCCAGCTGCAGTAAGTATGAGTTCTGAACATTGGACTGATAAAGGAAAGAGAGCAACATGTGCCAACCTAGATTGAACAATTCTTTTTGTTCCCCCTGTTGCATCTTCTGTGAATGTTTCTTCAAGCAACTCCTCATAATTGAATGGGCCTAAGTTTGTATCTATGATGTCCACCCAATTTGAATCCACCTTGCTAGTTGTAATAGTGGGACTTTGGTGCTTGTACCTCAAGGTGTAAGGGAGTTGTTCCACTTTTATCTTTTTAGGCTTTTGGTTCCTTGAACTTTCTGCAACTTGGCTTCTTTGAGAAGCTTCCTCTGATGCTCCTGACATCCTCTATTCCTGTAATACAACCCTGGATTAGATCAACAAAGGCATGAAAATCATTATATCATACATTACCTCTCATACCATTCTCTATTCCTTCAGGATAACTCTCCATACTTAGTCAAATTTTATATCCATTGGAAGCAGAGTTAGGAAAGAATCAGGAAAAGAAAGCCTAAAAACATAGGCGGGATTGGGATCGGAACAGACACTGAACCCAAAACCAATCGATAGTTCAAAGTTCGTTTCCCACTCCGGTTCTGCTTCTGCCAAAGAACAAAGGTGAAGACCAAAGTCCACAGTCATCGAAAGCGGGATCGTTTTGGAGATTAACTCTCATGCAAAACACTTATGGGATGAGTTCGTTCCCGGATCCGCTTCCGCCAATTTACCATTCAAACGAAGCAATTTTGAAGATGCAGTCACATTAGCTTAAGACTTGGGTCGCATGAAACCATAAGGAAACTTTAAATAAGGGGCTTAAACTCACACTTAACAGGACAAAGACCAAATTTGAATTTTTAGGGCTCGACATTGTAAAGGTCATCGCACAAACCCTAGTTTGTGCGACTCGTCGATTCAGGTAATTAGGGCATCAAGAACCCAACATGAAAACCACTGAATCAACACAAGAATAAGATCAAAGGTGTCTTCAAACAGATTTCGAACCATTTAACGCACAAAAGACCCCACAAAACGAAACCCTAGTTAAAAACTAGGGCACGGTAGAATGGACACGCCACAAAAATGACAACAGAACGACAAAAAAAAACAAATGGGAAAAGCAGAGAAAGCAAAATGAAAAATGGGAGAAAGACAAAACGAAACCAGAAACAAACAAGGGAACAAGCGAAAATCCATAGGAAAGGTCCCGTGAATGCGCAAGAACACCACGAATAGGAAAACAAAAACACCAACAAAACGGGAAAACAAAAACACCAACAGAATGGGCAAACAACCCTACCTCGAAATGCAACCAAGAAAGGTTGAAACTCAACAAGAAACCACTCACCAACGCGCCTCCACAATCAAATCGTGCTCCTAAAGTTACTCAGGCTCTAGTTCGCTAAAACAACTTAAGCAATAAAGATAATGAGCCAATTAACCTTGATTAAGGTTTAAAAAGAATTTTGTGCATGTGAGGAGGCTGTAATTAATGCAATAAATGCGGTTGGTCGGGCGCGGAACCAAGAACGTAAATAAGTAAACAACCAAAGTGGAAACCGAAGGCAAGGTGGACGCAGAAATGGGGTTGGAACAAAACAAGAAATTTTACCCAAGTCTCTTATCCAACTCCGAATCCGGTTCTGGTCCCATGGCAGGGACAGACAACAAAGGGAAACAGGGGCGGAATCGGAACCAAAACCGAACATGGAACTTTTACAAAGTTCCAAGTTCGATTCCGATTCTGGTTCCGCTCCCAACAAAGGAACCAACATCCACACAAGGACAGCGACAAAAAAAAAAGACAAAAGGAAACGGGACCAGAATGAAAACCGGACCCGGCCAAGACACCAACAAAGCCAAAAACACGAAGCAAACGAGTGTGAGCGGGATCGGAATCAAAACGGAATCCAAAACTTTTACAAAATTCCAAGTTCATTTCCATTTCCGATTTCACTTCCGCCAGAGCAAAAAACAAAACACAAGGAAACGAAAGACAAGTCAAGGGAGAAACGGACCCAAGAGCGCAAGACAAACCAAAAGGACCAAAAAAACAAGGCAAGGGCGGGGCAGGAACCGGAACCGGAACCGAACCTGGACTTGGAACTTAAACAAAGTTCTGAATTCAATTTTCATCCTGAATCCGCTTCCGCCAGACCAAAAAGAAACAAGGACTAAGGAGGAAAAAGAACAACTCCTAAGATTCAAACAAAAAAAAACCAAAGACAAACAAAAACAAAGGGGGGCCCATTTTGATCCAAAATAAAATGGGGTAGTTATACAAGGCATAACAATACCGGTACTCCCTTTGCCCTTGGGTCTTTGGCTTGGATCCTCCAATCCTTTGTCCCTCGTTGTTCGATACAGACAACTCTCGAATGCGGCGTATACTATTTTCAAGTTCTTTTAGAAGTTCATTTTCATCTTTTTTTAGTTTTTCTCTATTTGTTGTCAATGGTGTCCTAAAAGTTCCTTCGTCACTTTCCTCGGCAAGGTTTTGGTGTAACTTAACAATAGATCGATTTATTTCATTAAGATCTTCATTCATTTCTTCAATAATTTGCTTTAATCTTCTTCGTCGGGTTTCCTATTCCCTTAATCTGAGTGATCGTCGTACCTTTTCTTCCAATGTTTCTTGCCCGCTTGGTACTTTGCACTTGTCCTTATTGGGTTGTACGGGCATTAATTGTTGGATGTATGATCATTGATTGTTGGGAATACGCCTTCAGCTAGTGTCCCATTCCTCTTCCTCCCACTTGGTCCTTTCTTCGTACCATTGTAGTATCTGTTGTCTTCGGCGCTTTTGGTCGCTCTCTGCCCGAAGATCTTGTAGGATGATGTAATGTCATGCTAGCAACCTTGGCAGTCGGTTGAGGAGATGGTCAACCTCTGGGTTGACGTGTAGTCTATCCCAGATGATTGACTAGGGGATCTCTCGACTAAGAGTCTCCCTCCGTACATGCTCCCTCAACAAGATATCCCACAAGTTGACAAGGTCTTGTGTCAAGTTGTCTTCTCATTTCAAATTTGCTTGTATGGGTTCCTCTGTCAGCTGACCCATCACGATGCCATTCTATTGTCAAGTGATTTCCTAAGTTCACTTAGGCAACAACGGCAAATGTTTACTCACTGGGATATTTTCAATGTACTACGAGAGTAAATGGAATGTAATTCACAGAAAATAAACAAGTACAAAATGTTCATGAACGCTTATTGCACATAATAATGGTACGTCATTTATTGATTCACTGTAACCAAGTACAATTACCCATACTAGAATATAACATCAGAATGTAACATGTAGCACAATGTCATACTTACTAACATAATCAAATCTCCTGACTATACTAACTCAAGTACACATAGCCCCTAGTGGTTGTTGAGAAACCAACCGTCGCAACGCTTCATTACAACTAATCACTAGTTGGGGAATTAATCTACCCAAGACAACATGTACAAAAGTATATGAAATATTTGCAATGTGACTATAGTTTTATTTAAATATAATTAACTACAGTCAACTATGACCGACTACATAGGGCAACGATGATAGCAATTCAGAGGATGAGCAACCACAGGTGGAGACTAAGAGTGGTGCTATTGCTACTATCTCAAGTACTCCGAGATTCCATTCCCTCATAGTTAGAGGAGTATTATAGGGGCAGCGTGTTACTATGCTGATTGATAGTGGGGCAACCCACAATTTCATTGACTCAGCCCTAGTGACTAAGAGAGGTGTACCTATAGAGGATTCTGAGGGATTCAATGTGATGGTTGCAAATGGATTCAGCATGACTTGCACACAGAGTGATCCTCGACTGGGTGTTACTTTGGGAAACTATGGTGTTACAAATGATTTCTATGTGCTTGACCTAGGTGATACAAATGCTATTCTAGGTATACAGTGGCTACATTCATTGGGGAAGTATTCACAGAACTTCCAGACCATGGAGCTCAAGTTCAAGGACGCAAATGGTAAAAAGGTTGTGCTCAGGTGTATGGCAAATGGTTCTTCGAAGATAGTGTCAACTAAGCCGATGGAGAGCATTTTTAGACATGAAGATGTTGCATGGGCTGTTGAGTGTTTGATTACAACTAAGGAGACTCCGGATAGTGACCAACCTTACTATGTGGATATCCAATCATTATCGAGTAAGCACGACAAAGTGTTTTGGGAGATTCCTCCAAGGAGACTCCCTAATAGGGGTTTTGAGCAAACCATTGAGTTGGAGGAGGGAGCTAAGCCTGTCATAACCACTCCCTATAGACATCTCAAGAAATTTAAGGATGAGATTGAGAAGGCGATTAAGGAGTTGCTAGACATGGGGCACAATAGACCTAGCTCCAACCCCTTTGCTTCTTTTGTAGTTTGGTGAAGAAGGATGGGACATTGAGGATGTGTATAGATTATCGGGCTTTGAACAAGAAAATGATTAACAGGTACCCTATACCCAAGATTGACGAGCTACTTGAGTTGCATGGGGCAATGTATTTCTCAAAGATTGATTTTCACTCAAGGTACCATTAGATTAGAGTCTGCAAGTAGGACATACACAAAACAGCCTTTAGGTGTCATTACGGGAACTACGAGTACTTAGTCATGCCTTTCGATTTGACTAACGCACCTACTACTTTTTAGTCTTGCATAAATCATATTTTCAACAAGCAATTGCATAAGTATTTGTTGGTGTTCTTTGATGATCTCATATACAATAAAATATGGGATGACCACTTGAAACAGTTGGATGAGGTATTGAGCATCATGGGTTATCAGTCCTTATATGCTAAGGCTTCGAAGTGTGAGTTTGGTATGAAGGAGATTTTATACCTGGGTCATGTGATCTATGCACAGGGTGTACAGGTTCATCAAGAGAAGATATAGGTGATAGTTGATTGGCCAGCGCCTAAGTCCCTTACTGAGTTGTGTGGTTTCTTTGGGCTATGCAATTTCTTCAAGCACTTTGTCAAGGGTTTCTCGTAGTTGGCTGCACCATTGATAGATCTCACGAAGAAAGGGCTTTCAAATGGTCAAAGAAGGCACAACGAGCTTTTGATAAGCTTAAGGAGGTGATGAGTAGTTGTCATGTGCTAGCAGTTCCAAATTTTACCCAGCCATTTGTTTTGGAGTGTGATGCATATGGTGAGGGCATAGGAGCAGTGTTGATGCAGAATAGGCATCTGATTGCATTTGAGTCATAAGTTGAGGGGGCTTGAGAGATTGTATTCTATTTATGATAAGGAGATGCTCGCCATAATGCATGCATTGGCGAAGTTCAAGTAGTACCTGGTAGGTGGGAGGTTTGTGGTGAGGACTAACCACAACAATCTTAAGTATTTCTTGGAGCAGAAGAATTTAAATGAGAGGTAGCAGAAGTGGGTCATCAAAATATAGGCCTATGATTTTGACATTGAGTATGTGAAGGAAAAGAAAAACATTGTTGTAGATGCCCTCTCCAGGAAACCAGTAGCTTACTCTCTTACAAAGATTTCAACAGATTGGAAATCTCATCTATTGGTGTACTCCAAGAACAAATTTTCTTGTGAGTTGATGGATGGACAAGTCCAGGATTTATTTAGTGCCAGAATCCAAGCTCAAGGAGAAAATTTTGAGAGCTACACATAACACTCCATTGGTAGGACATCAGGGGTACTTTAAGACATACTGACAATTTAGGGAGAGGTTCTCTTGGAAGGGCCTCAAGGATGATGTATTGTGGTACGTGAGGTAGTGTGTGACTTGTCAACAAGACAAGTCAGAGCATACTCATCCAACAGGGTTATTGCAGCCATTACCCATTCATAAGCAGAAGTGGGAGAGCATATCTACAGATTTCATTGCAAGCCTACCTAAGGTTCATGGCAAGGACTATACTTATGTTGTGGTAGATCGATTGACGAAGTTCACTCACTTCTTTGCTGTTTCTTCATAGTACAAGGAACCATAGGTGGTAGAGTTGTTTTTTAGAGAGGTTTTCAAACTCTACAGGTTACCTAAGGTTCATGGCAAGGACTGTATTTATGTTGTGGTAGATCAATTGACGAAGTTCACTCACTTCTTTGCTATTTCTTCATTGTACAAGGAACCATAGGTGGTAGAGTTGTTTTTTAGAGAGGTTTTCAAACTCTACAGGTTGCCAAAGTACATAGTCAGTGACTGGGACAACAGGTTTCTTAGTGCTTTTTGGTAGGAGTTGTTAAGATTGGTAGGTACTGAGTTGACTCCAAGTACGAGTTACCACCTTTAGACATGGTCTCACTAAGATAGTGAATAAGTGGGTTGAGGGGTATCTACGTAATTATGTCTTTGGACAACAAAAGGCATGGATTAAGTGATTGCATTTGGGAGAGCACTGCTACAACACGACTTACCACATGTCAATTGATATGACACCCTTTCGTGTATTATATGAATATGTTGCGCCATCATTTATGGATTTGGCTTTTGGGGATAGCAGAGCTCCCAAAGCCAAGGATTGGATACAAGAGAGCCAAGATATTCTCAAGGCTCTTAAGGAGAACCTACAGGTGGCATAGAATCAACAGAAGACCTATGCAGAAAGGCACAGGGTTGAGCACAATTTTGAGGTGGGAGATTTGGTTTCCCTATGATTCCAGCCCTACAAGCAATCTTTGTTGAAGAGAAGTGGTGCACAGAAATTGAAGCCACAATTTTATGGTCCCTACATGATTACTAGGCAAGTGAGGGAAGTAGCCTATGAGCTGGAGTTGCCCGAGAGCAATAAAATTCACAATGTCTTCCATGTTTCGTGCCTCAAGAAGGCATTGGGGCTGCAAGTTACTTCATCAATAGAGTTGCCTCCATTGGATGAGGGGCATTTGATTCTAGTCCCTAAGCAGATTGTTGATATTCGTGAGAGGAGATTGAGGAACATGATGATTAAGGAGTACTTGATCAAATGGAGAGACTTGCTAGCAGAGGATGCAATTTGGGAGGGAGAACAGATATTGCAGCATCCCAATTTACAGTTGCTTGAGGGCAAGCAATCTCAGGAAGGGAGGACTGTAATGTCCCCTTCTCAATGATCACCCAGGAGGACATTTTAGCCTATTTAATTCTCGTAGGCTAAAGTCGAGGATAGGGAATCAATTTATTTAATTGTTTAATATTACCTAGAAGGAAAAGTATTTTTAAAAAGGTAGTATTAAATAATTAATTAAATGTGTTATAAAGTGACTACTGGAAAAATATTAAAAAGTTACTTAATAAAGTCACTTTATTATTTTTTGAGCGGGAAATTAAAGTGAAGGATATAAAAGAGGTTTTCAAAGCTCATTTTCATTATGCCTGATTTATTTCACTTTCACTTTTGGAGAGCTCTTGAAGTTCTTGGTCTTGGGTAAGAGGAAACTCTAGGGCATCTAGTTTCAGTGGTGAAATGATTCCACCCTAGCTGGTTCGTGGAAGAAATCATATGGGTCTTCTACTTGGGCGAATAATGCAATTTTGTGGGTCTCCTACTGAGACAAAATTGGATATAACAATTTCTATTCAAGATTTTTTTGATTTCTGGATTTTTTGATTGTGTATAAGTTTTTTCATCAAAAAACTTATACACAATCAAAAAATCCAGAAATCAAAAAAATCTTAAACATGATGGATTGTGGAAATCTCATAGCATTAATTTCTATTCAGTTTGGGGTCTCGGTTGCAAGGGTTTATTCTAGTTTCTTAATATCTCCATTGTTGGTAGGCAATATCCATTCTGAGCTTTAATCTGCACATTCATATTGTTTGGGTTGAGTTTGGTGTCTAGATTGGTGGAAGTCTTGCACATCTTAGTGGCCGCTATTATCTGTATTACCTGAAGATTATATTTGTTGGTATGGAGTTGGGCGTGGCTTCAAGATATTCACATATCATCTGAAACCCCAGTGTGAGCTGTAGCAGAGATCAAATGCATGTTCATGGAGTTTTGGAAGAGGGCATGAGTCTGAAAGGCAGGTCAAAGGACACATTGTGAGTTGCAGATTGCTATTGACATCAAAACCCTTATTTTTGTTGCCATTGGAGCCTTGCATAGTGATGTGGGAGACATTAGAGATCTGGCAGGTCGTGTATCAGACCCTGGTGCAGCCATAATACTTCATGTGTGGCCCTAAGATCACCACACATGAGGATCTGAAGATGCCTGTTGCTTGTATGGGGTCGCAGGAGAATAAGAAGGCTGGTTGTGGGCACTTTCAGAGGTTTCAGTCAATTCTTTAGCTGCTGCTATACATTTCCAGGTCCTACATGTAGTTACAGGTTGGCATTTTCAGTTTGTAGCAACTGTACATGTAATACGTAGAACTGAGATTGATTTCTAAAGCAAATATGTATTGCTGAAGCACTGTATGAGTGCAAGAAATATGTAAACTGCCCTCTGTTATTGTTCTGAATTCTGATCATGAATGCATAAGCCTGTAGCTTAGCATTGCTTATATCTCATTGTATGTTAGTCATTAATGAAGAAAATGAAGCTGCCAGTTTGAATATCAAATCTGTTTATGTATTTCATTTGGAAATTGTCATAAAACATGCAATGCACTGAGCTAAGTTTGGTAAAATGGTACATCTATCAAACTGAAACAATTGCAAAAACTCTACACATCTGGGAAGGGTATTTTACAAGTACTTACATCATCAAATATGGATAATAGTTACAAGACTCTTGACAAGATGATTTTTGACCCAGACTTGGACTCGACACCTGTACTCAACACAAACTTGGCAAATTGATAAAAACCATGAAATATAGAATTTTTTAAGGATTTAAAACTGCTATCATGCATCCTTCAATAAATAAACTTTAAAAACACAATAAACTAATCAAATAGCAGCTACATGGATCACATGAGTATAAATGTGGATTTAGCTAAAGAAAACAACAGTTATAGATATATAAATAATGTCAAATGTTTAACTTGTGGATTATGATATTCATGGCATAAATAACAAAAATCACAATATGGAGTCATGAGCTATTGTAGAAAGGAGTTTGTACCCCTCAAACCAAATTTTCTAGCTCTTTGTGGAGTTGCATGCTTGTATCTCAAACAAGTCTGCAAATGTTGCTATAGCCTTAAGAGCATTACTTAAGATAGGGTTTGACTTGCCAAACTAGAAGTATAAATGTAATTAATTACTAGGAATTTAATTGAGAAAAATCAAAAAAGAAAAGAAAAAGTTGCTCTTCCATCCAGCATGTCCCAAAAAGATGTTTGTTTCTTTGTTTTTTAATATTAAAGCAGGGATTTGAGAGTAGTGTTTCCAATGGGGTCAGGGGGCAATGCCCCTTGTGGGGGTCTCGGTGGGTTCAAGGGGTAGCCAATTGAGACCACACAAACCATTATGGTGCATGCCATTTCTCATAATTTTATCACTTTTAACCATCCTCCAAAAGTCCTCCAAGCCCTTCAAGAAACATTTAAATTTCATGCTTTTATGTTTATACATTTTTAATTTTTTATGTTTTTTGTTCCCTCATTTTCATAAACCTGGCCAAGTCTAGCCATCGAGAATCACCAAGTACCTAGAAATCAGTGGAAACTTTTGATAGGGTCTAAATATATCTCCTTGAGCAAATAATGTAGTATAATAAGCATGTAGAAAAGTGCATGAGGGAAAGAAGGCCTCTGCTTATCTTAAGTTTCCTGGATTACTCTGCTGCCAGTAATAAAATATACATTAAAGAATAGGAATATATGAATGCAAATATGATGATAGTCTGAATTAGACTAGTTATACATTAAAGAATAAATACTAATATAAACCTTACAAATGTAGGGACACAACATCTTCCCTTTTTCCACATACAGTCTTAACTGCAGATTATCATTTTCAGCCAGCATGGATGACTTGTGTAGTTTTCTGCACCTAATTTCAAAGCTTCTGTCAACTGAAATTAGCAGCCTTCCTCAACATCACATTTTTTTTTTTTTTGTGATAAGGGAAAAGGCAGGGTTTTTGAAAGGGGCCTAACCCTTTTTATCAATGCAAGAAAGACAGGTCAATGAAGCCCAACCAACGTCAAGGAGCAACAAGAAGGAACAAACAGTAAAAAGACTGGAAACAACAGCAAACTATCAGCACCACAACCCATGGAGCTGAACATAGTAAACACAGGACATACAACCCATTGACCACAATAGACCAGCCGTATCGAGGTGGTTTGAAACCAAAATATTTCAATGAGCACCTCAGCATTGCATTTTGTTGTTCTACCAACATATCCAGTATAACATCTCTACTGAAGCAAGAAAGTGATACATAGTGGAGAAGCAGTAAGCTGATTGAACCTTTTAAAATATTATATTATGAGAACGTATAGAATCTATGAAATTCCTGTCAAAGCTTTTGAAAAGACCTATTAAATTTTTTGATTGCCATTTGGATCACCCTCCATGATCTATCATCACAATATGAAAATGTTAATATTAGTAGAAATTGAACAATTTGTCATCGGTTGTAACTTGAAAGATAACATGATGTATGTGGTAGATCCGACAATTTTCTAGATAGGAAGCAAGACAAAATCTAAGAGGATACATGTATGGCAGTTTGTTAGTGTTCCAAAATGTTGCATTAATCTTGCTATAAAATATGTGAATTTCCCAACGGACAGTGACAATTTCTGCTACAAATGTGGGAATATCACCTGGAACAATGTGACTTCCCTCTGTGTTTGAAAGGGCCGCACGGCTCTCTTATTAAAGAACAGATAAAATTATGTACAAAATCTACATTATTCACAAGTCGTGATTTGGGGGATTTTAACATTTTGGGGAAAACCAAACATGTTATTGGACCTTTTCCTTGGGCAGACGCTAAAACATGGATGTTTTAAAATAACATTTTATTGGACCTTTGCACTAGGCTCAAGGTCAAATGGCATGTAAGCACCTCAAGTAAATATTTTTAAATTTTTTTTAGTTTTCTAGGAGTACAAACCACTTGCACTAATTTTTTAATCAATTGCAGAGAACAGAAATTAATGCTTACAGAGAAAACACCGACTGCTGAGATAAAACACAATTTCACAAGGTTTTACAAATTGATGAGGAAGGAGCAAAGAATGGCATAAAAATCATTCTATAAGTGATAAATCTAGTATATGTCTGAGTTATTGCTTATTGTCCCACAACTTGCAAAATCTTCAACATGGTAATGCAATTCAGGTTGAACAATGAAATTTCATATAATAACAAATTCATCATCAATACAGGATTGCATATAAGGTTGAATAATAAAATTGCACATATCATAACAAATTTCACTATTCACCCAACGTTGAACAAAGAATTCATGAATTGTGATAAAATTCATTTCTTCAGAATCTCAGACAAAATATGACTTCCTGACCTAAAATAAATTTGCTTTATTATTTTTAACCTAATTGCTGAGTTCTGGTCTTCCTATTATGGGGGATAACATTGCATGACTTTTTTCACATTTTTCTCCAATCACTTCCTTAAATACAAATTAAAAATTTAGCATGTCCTTAGTCCACAAATAAAATATCTTTGCACACTAGTATAATTTATTAATTCTAGAAAGAACAAAATAAATTTAATTATGCACAAGGGAAAAAATAATTTCAAGTAGACCCTTTTTATGACACCAAGTACAAAATAGAAATCCCCTAGGCAAACTTAATCAACTTAATGTGACCATAAGACACCTAGTTCACCTGATGATCCATGAAGAATTGGTGAAACTAAATTTGAATCTAGTGCCTTATCCATTGGGCAGCAGAGTCAATGAACACTATATTCGATAAAGTTTAATCATTGTAAAGTTGGTTATATGAACCACAACAGATGTCACATGCCCTTATTTGATGCAAAACCCTTTGAAGATAACTTAACCATGACAACAAGTGAGATGGCGATTCTGTTTTGAAAGAAGGTGCATGGCCATATACTTGAATGTCATTATACACACAAGTTTGAAAAGTGCAAACACACAAGCTATGCATAACCTCTGATTGTCCTGAAATAGGACAATTGGAGGTGTTAGCCCAATTTTCACAAATCAGAAGTGAAACAGTTAAAGTAAATGATATTTAACTAAAATGTTATCGTCCAAATCAATTTTTAATAAAATGTTTGAACTTAATATAGTTGTACCAAGTTAAAATATCTGGTATAACACAAAATAATAAAACCAAATAACAAAATTGCTATGTCAATGCCATGTGAGAATTAGCTTAAGATGCAAATACTATAGATGTACTAACCATGTTTACATCAATCCCATGGTCAAGTCTTGATAGTTTATAGTGTAGTTCCAGAAGAGGAAAAGATGATTCAGGATTGTACACAAAAAGTCCAGAGAATTTGTTAAAAATGAAGTTTTGGTAAAAGAAAATTTTGAAGCTAGCATAATCTGTTGCTATTTCTAAGCCTTTTTAAATCATCTTAAGAGCCAACTATAAATTCAAATGAAAGTATTGGCATTTGGATGGGTAGCTTCATGTACTAGCTTTTAACATTTAATCTGATTGCATTTGGAATTCTAATCTAAATGGGTAGCTTCTTGTAAAAGGGTCTTTCTCTATACCTTTCTTTGAGCAATTTCGAGCTATTTTGAAATCGTTAACAAATGGTTAGTTACAAGAACGCTGCCTTGCATAAAGAATGCATGTTGTTTGACCAACCACTTTCAGATCCAGTACTAACGATTTTTGGTATTCAATGAATAATTCCACAGCTTTGCTAGTGCAGAAAAGAATATTCTCAAGAAAAAAAGAATCCACGTTTTAAGTCATTTATGGGTGGAAGACTCCTTGGAAAAGCACATGCAACTCCCAGAAAGTTCCTATAGTTTGTGGCCAAACATGGATTCACAGGAGGTTTTACAATCTAACAATATGTAAGTATTTGGTGTGCAGCTTTGGATTGTTCTTCTAGAAAGCATGTTGCTTGATTGCTTATGATAAATTTGTGTCTGTTTTAGGGAGGAACCAACAGTTAACATTCAGGAAGATGACGCAGCATGGAAAAATAGTCAGGATCACACAGAAAGACCTGAAAATGAAGAAGAACCAGATAAAAGTCCTGTGGGAAAGAGAAGTAAACAAAGAAAACTAAATTTCCATAAGAAACCAAGAAAACAACCAGTAAGGCGAAGGACTGCAGCCCTCAAACTCAATGACTCTTCATCAGAGAGCAATACATCAACTGAGAACCTGGGAAAACATACAAGTATGGATGAAAAGTCTCAAGAAATACCAGTGGGAAGTGGTAGGGAAGAAATTGATAGGCAAAAATCTTCTCTTGAGGAAGAAAACTTGCATCAAGATGGCTTGAATGAAAAGAATGAACTGATGGAAATGACATCATATACCAGTAGAAAAGGTAAAAGGAAGCAGAAGCATTCTGAAGTAAAGGGAAGCTCACACAAAAATCACAAGCAGGAAAATGATGCACCAGTTACAGATTGCACTAGCCTACTGGAAAACCCAAAGATGACCAGTAAAGATGGATCTGAATTATTAACAGAGAATATAACTGACTCTGTGGAAACCATGCTCGCTGATATGTTACCCGGTTTTAATTTCGAAAAGGACAGAGCTAGCAATCCTTTGCCTGTTCTGAGTTCTCGACCTCCAGAGGAAAATGATAGGATCATTACTCTAGGGGAAGAGGTTGCAGCACAAAAGAAAAGGAAAGTGAGTTACAAAGATCTTGTAGAAAAACTGCTGGATGACAAATAAGTTGAGCATTAAAGTTGGAAACACTTGGGTATGTGAATGCAGTTATAAATATGAAAATTTGAACGGTTTGATTTTTCAGTTATACATTTGAAGATATGATTCTGGAGAGAACCAAATGGAGAGGATTATATATAGATAGATAGATAGATAGATAGAGAGAGAGAGAGAGAGAGAGAGAGAGAGAGAGAGAGTTTCAACCTTAGGAAAATATTTGGAGAAAGTAGTGGCTTCCAAGTTTCCAACTGAAGCCTAGGTGTATCTATACTCATCTATATGCAATGTATTTGTATGTACATTATTACCGGATAATTTAATAGCTAATTTCTTTTGGTTGAGCTCTAGAAACATGTTATCTATCATTTAAACCTCAAGAAAGAATTACAAGCACTTGTCATGATCATAACAATACTAATAGAGTAATTATAAAATATATGGAAGAACAGCAAAACAAAATAGAATGCTTAAAAAACATGAATTGTCAGCCATGTTTAGGATTAGTTTAGGCTTTTTATGCTTGAATATTTGGTTCTATAGGGAAATTGATTATAATTTTCCATTATCTCTACTTATGTTAAGAGTTCAATTCTAGTAGTCTATGATCTTCTTTACTTCATCTGTCAAAATCACAGTGCAGCAGGTCTCTGGTTTTGGTTAGCACCTACCATAAAGTTATATTTTCTTGATAATGTCTAGTCAGAGTGAGGGAGACCCAGGGGTGCAGGTTTGTTGGAAGTGAAATTCAACCATCACTTCCTTTTCGTTTTCCTCTTCCCAGGACTCTTCACTTGCTGGAAGAGTTGAAGATAATTCTTTGTATTAATTCCTTTTGGGATGATGAGACTGATGTATTTGAGTTGATTAATAAAAACAGTGTGCCCTGCTTTCCTTGGTGGATGTAACCACTATTGGTGAACCATGTTAAATACTCATGTTAATTTCCCTGTCCCTGTCTTTGCAATTTATTTTGCTGCTCTGTTTTTATTTCATTGCTGTTCTTGTTGCACAGTTAACAAGGTTCACACCATTGATGGTTTGACCTCTAACTAGGAAGCACTCAGTGATTACTGGTTAATTTACTGGCCATGCCCAAGTTTAGGTATATTAGATAATTTATAAGACGATCATAGCCTATTTGTGTTGATGAAATGTAATTTATATTGAGTTAGTCAAACACTAGATTACATAATTTTAAAAATTTAGCATGCAAAATCAACAAAATGAGGGCCACTTTTAAATTGCCAGTCAAAACTCAAAAAATAATTTAGAGAAATAATGTAATGCAAAATATTTTTTATTTTAAAACATAGTTACTGATATTATTATTGTTAAAGATATCTAGAGATAAGAAACCTTAGGGTCAGAAAGCTTGACAAAATAAAATAAAAAAATGGCTTGAACTTTAAAAATCAAATTGAAGGTTCCACCTTTCCACCAGTAGAGCAAGTTTCATTCTTTACCTAAGCTAGTTTATCCATAGCCCTCTATTTTTATCACCCTCCTTGATTTGGTTTAATCGAGAAAAGGCGCTATGTCAAATTTTTTAATGCACACAAGTCTTTTCTCTTTTCTAGTCTGCTTTGGTGTAGTCCTTTACATTTAGCTTTATTGCCAATGAAGGCGTAACGACCTGTCCCATACATGAAATAAAAATTCCTTAATTTTACAACATATAAAAGAATGTAAACAAGTAATAACCACTGTAACAAAAAAATAAATCTTTTTAATTGAAAATACTTGAATAAAATACAATTCAATGCCTTTTATTACATTAAATAACTTTCATTTTTTCAAAGTAAACATCAAAGTACAAAAGCATAAGAATACATACATAGCTTAAACAGCTTTTGAACAAATAGTAGCAAGACGGTCCAAGTTCTTCCCTTTCAAATCTTGGTTCTTCAGTCGGCTGCTGTGGAGGAGAAATATCACTCGGGTGCTTTTCCACCAACCACGGACTTATAATGCGGTCTCCCGCACATCTATTATTTAATGGATGGCCCTTCATTCATCGAAGAGATTGGTTGAGTAACCAATTGAGCATAGTGGTGTGTCCTACATAACTAAATCCTTGTAAATCCCACAATCCCGAACTAGTATGTACTTACTGGATCATGGTGAACTGACAATGTAATCATCGCCCAATCTAAGAGGATGTAGGTACATTACACTACTTTGGCCAAAGTATTCTAGTTCAGTAAACGACTGAATAAGTCATCTATCACTTACATTACTCAGGGCCGATTTGACTGAGGGCTATCTTACACTACGCATAGGCTATGTTCTTCAATGGGTATTCAGTCACCCTAGACTACCTACAACAATCTATCTACATAGAAATGAAACAGTCTACAAGTGTCTTGTACAATTCCTCCTAATCAGGAAATCTTTATCCTAGGAGTACTTAGCTTACCTCAGTTAACCTAATAACTTAAGCTGAAAAAACCTCACTTGACTCTGCCTTCATTTCGATCCTAGTAAATATTAACTATTACCATCATATTCTCCTTATATGGAGACCATACAAAACATGCAATTTCACACTAAAATGCATTTTAAATCTTCTCATAAATTCCTTCACATAAATTCACTTTTTATGCATAATAAGTAAGCATTTCTTTTAAAAGTTCTTTTCCCCTACAAACTAAATTGCATTCAAGAAATAACCTTCAATCTTCGCACATACAGCAAACACCAAAATGCAAATATACTTCAATCAGAATTCAAAATTGAAAGATGAAGGTTTCATGCCTAGTTATGAGCTTTCTCTCTAATAACACAGTTACAGTCCTTCTCTTAACAAAAACCCTCAATGTTAACAGATTTCTCACCCAGAAATAGACTCTCAAATGATAAATACTCAGCTATATTGGAAATATACTTGGACTGTGATGATAATATACTGGTATTTCCTTTGTTTTTATCACTCAAAAAGGTGTGATTTCAGAATAAAGAAATTATGGAACAAACTCAGAAAAAGATAGAAATTCAGATTTTTGCAAGTGTAGAATGAAGAATGTACTAGTGGCTATTTATAGAGCCAAAAATCCATCAACTTCCACTTCTCTGGGCATGTAAATTGCTAGGACTATATTTTTTTAATATTTCAAATGATAAGTGGCGGATTTCTATTCACATACTCAGCACTTCAAGAGATGATTCGACCTCAGAATTTGCTAGCAAACCAAAGAAAATTTCAACTTGCACATGATTAAAAAGAAGAAATTGACATCTACAAATATTTACCAGAAATGGCACCAACTATGAAATGATTCATTAAATTTGGAAATGGTCATGGCTACTCACTAAACACCTTATCCCTTCTCAGGCTGTGTCACCCCTATTTCTCTATTGTGTTGATTTCTTCTTCCAAATGAAGCGCACTTCGCAGGCCTGTGTATTTCTAGTGCCATGGAATTTTTATGTATTTTGTTTTTCAATAGTTTAAACATTAACATTTCCAAGTAATAGGGAAATATTTTAATTTCCCTTGTTTTAATGATTTAAATTTATCAAAATGAGTAAAGCTCGATTCATAAATAATCGGCTAGGAGATATTCATCGATTTTCCATAGTTTAGACTTTAATATTCACTCCAAGTGATATAATCTTTTATCCACTTTTAAGAGATATATATTATAGTAAAATAATATTTTACTATAATATATATATAACTATAATATATATACATATATTTACACATAAATATATATATATATGTAAATATATATATATATATACACGTATCTATGTATATATTGTTTAGTAAGCATATTATAATCCGATATATACATATATACATACATGTATATGTAAATTACCAGGCAATAATATTATTTATATCCACAGATAATAGGTAATGTGTGTATGTATATACATGTATATACTCGTATATACCTCAGTGTACACGTATGTGTATGTATACCACATTGACACATACATATGAGCATATCCATCTGTCGACCATACGTCTGTATCGATATGTTTATACATATGGATACGTGTATATATTATATACATGTGTACATATCCACTCAACCTATTCACTTATATCCATTCATGTTTTCCACACAATTATCATAGTACAGTAAATCAGATAGACAAATAAACACCACTCACAAAGCACAAAGAAGTAAACAAGACTCCTAAAGCCTATGGATGACTTATCAAGACCATCATAACTGACTTGGTTCCTCAAACCTATAATGACATGTGTGTATGCTCAAATAGTTAACATGACCAATTAAACGACCAAACCCCTCTCCCAAGTGATATTTCCCCTCTGCCTGGAGGAATGGTTCACATATCTGCATCCATTGACAAACTCACGACAGTCAAATGTTCACAACAATAGCAGTATATATAAACTTCACATGATAAATCAACATGATTCATTAACCTCCTTATGTATTATTTCACCATGAATAACATCAATTGAAACAACATGACATAAGACAATCATTAAATGTATAACACTCATATTGACAACAAGGTGCAACATATCTTATTCATTCATAGAATTGTCTTTTACAATCATTTATTCCCTATGCAATACTAATATCTTAGTAGCTATACAATCAGGGTGTAACAGAAGGAAAAAGATTAGTGTTATGTCAATTAGATATACCATCGTACTTAGTGTTCTCCTTGTGTGTTTTGTGAGATCTCAAAAATCTCCATTTACATCTTAATTTTCTATATGATATTGCTAATCTGTTTGTTATTGCATCACCATTGTTTTATTGCTTTAATAATGAAATTTCTTTCCGAACTTAATTTTTTATTTTTCTTTTTTTAATCATTGTTTCTGTTTTACAATTCCTACTAACTCTCAAGTGGAGTAGAAAACATTAACTTGAGTTGTCCATCATATTCTTAAAAGATCTTTTAATTTCAATAGATTTATTTCCACAAAATATTTAGACTCTTTTACTGATATTTACCATCAAATTAGGCTTTTAAAAAAAAATTCAATTTAAATATTAAAGTTTCTATTTTCCCTTTTCTCTCTTTAGAAAGTGTGGTTTTTCTTTTTCAACTATTTATTACAAATTACAATGGTTAGAAATATTATTTCAATGATGGTCTTAAAAATCTTATTCTCAAGTTTTCAAGGTCATGCCAAAATGGTTAGAAATATTATTTCAATGATGGTCTTAAAAATCTTATTCTCAAGTTTTCAAGGTCATGCTAATGTTCTTTTTTGTGATGGATTAAATTTCTCATTTATTTTATCTAGTTTGTGTCACATCTTTCATGATTTCAATATTTTACCGAAGTTGATATTATTTTACACTTTAAATTAATCTAAAAACTAACAAAGAATGAAATTTATATCAAGTTTCATTCTATAAATAATCATTTACTTTTATTTATGTTATCATAGTGTTGAAAAAGTTAAGATTGTCCTATTTCAACAAGAGACGCATTGCGTCCAATTCCTAAAGTTAAAATGTGTAACATGTTGTTTGTTAATGATATTTACATGTAATAATTATTACATGAGTATAAATGCATATAATTGAAAATAATATATACAATGTCTATTTGTAGACCACTTTCATCATTACATTACAAATTCTAATAAATAATTGTATAATTGTAGTTTATAGTCAATATGTTGAGATGAGAAGCTTATAACATTTACAAATATTCATTGTGCTTGTTGAAGATGTTGCATTGGTTCTACTTGTTGAAGATTAGAAACTAAGCACTTTTGAAGAAAACAAAATCATTTTAGTTGCAACTTTTGCTTTTGTATTGGATATGTGCAACTCATTGCTTCGTGCAAAAATTGTATGAAGGTGGCTATGGAGAGATTGTTTTTGTTTAATATGTAACTAGCTTTAAGTAGTAGTAATACATTTTTTAAATGTGTAGTAGGAAAAAAAAAATTGATTATATATCATAAATATATAATAATAATCATATTTGTAGTAATTATATATAGTATATCAAGAATTATATATTTATATAATTTTAATTATATATTATCTATACATAATGAATTTAATATATATTTTATAAATATATAATATTAATATTAGTATATTAATTAATTTATATATAGTATAGATATATAACATCAACTAACATGATATACTAATTATATATTATATTATTAAATTATCATTGCTATAACATTATTATAGTATATAATATATTAATTAATATATTAGTACATTAAACAACAAAAAATATCAATTCTATGACTATCGATCAAATCAAATAGTTCCACTTTTTACTAGTGCATAATTGGCTAGATATATTATAGACAAACTTTATACTATTTAGAAATAGTGTTTTTAAATGAATAGCATCAAATAGTCATACATTGTTCAAAATGTTTACCTATATTAATATGACTGTACATACTATGATCTAATAAAATTAAAGAAAAATAGTTTTTATATACTGAAATAAATTTTAGAAAAATACATACATTAGAAAAAATAGTTAACTGATTTTAATTCTTTGCTAACAAATTAATAAAACTAGATGAATGCATTAGTATACTTGTTGGGTGAAAATTATGTAATCAACTTTCGATAGATTACACAACTTGGACTTCAGCCACAGCTATGTGAGATGTGAATCTCTCCTCTCGGAAAGGGGAGGCGCCCTTCTTACTGCTAACAGAAGCTATAGTAAACCAAACAAATAATTACAAAATGTACACGAAAACTACGGAGTGGGGGGGGTGTGTTACATTCATACTTCTCTCTTTTTTCAGAGAAGATGTTTACAACGCTTCACCGTTGAAAGTTCAGAATTATTGATAACTTGAAACGAACAACTTGTCATGTCCCCTTCTCAGTGACATCTCTCGGAGTACAGGATTGGCCTATCACACGACCCTCGTAGGCTGATAGACTGGATAGAGGGTCACTTCGGAGCTTGGCTCAGCTTCAGTTGGCAGAGTTTGATCAGTAGGCTTTCGTTTGGGCTCGAACGGAGACTTCTTGCAGAGTTGCTATTTTTAGCAGTTCCTGGCAGTCAGTGTGGGACCCCTGCTATTTTTAGCAGTATGGCTTTGGCAGTATTCGGAAT
This sequence comes from Sequoia sempervirens, assembly GCA_007258455.2. NCBI lineage: Eukaryota > Viridiplantae > Streptophyta > Pinopsida > Cupressales > Cupressaceae > Sequoia > Sequoia sempervirens. The sequence goes on from VDFB02270651.1 coordinate 89,299,965, forward strand.
CACTTCTCAGCTTCAGACGGATCAGTCATCGGGTGAATAACGAGGGAGATATTAATATTTAATTATATTAATTAAATATTAATTATTTGATGATTATAATATAAAGTTATAATATTAAATTATAACTTAAGTGATTTATTTGAGGGGTCGCCCATCATCAGGAAAGGGGCCAATTTGGCAATTTAAATTATTATAAAATATTTCACAAAGACTAGAAGAATTAAAAGAATTAAAAGTGAATATTTTAATAAAACCCTATTATTAAGGAAATCGCACTTTTGAGCCATATAGTGCATTTTCCTTGGGAATTGTGCCATTATGTGATTATTGATTTTGAGAAACTGATCAACTTTGATCTGAGCAAAAGACTTTAGGGTTTCAAGTTCGAATTCCTTGGGGAACGAGCCATCTCCACTGGAAGCAATTCAGAGGGTGTGAAATAACACTTGATTTATTGCCAGCAGAGGTTTCTTCATTCAAAGGAAATCATTGAGCTTCACAGGAAATAAATATTCAGAGTTTTCAGAGAGTTCTGTGTCCAGAAGCCATCTTGCAGACTAGGCGCCCCTTATACAGAGCTCAAAGATTGATTTTAGAGGAGCCGTACAACCTGCATTTATTACAGCAGCAGGTCATACTTTCTGTCAGGCCGTACCAGCAGAAAAAGATGTCATCATCACCTTAGAGCAAAACGCCTTCATTAAGGTCTTCTTTCTTCACCAGTTGGAGGCGCCTAGGCATTTGTGTCCAACCCAGAGCACCAGACGGAGGGAGGAGTATATCTGCTCAGCCGTACCATTTCATTAATTGTTGTATCAAAAATCAGGTTCCATAAAATCATTGCCTTTTACTCTGCATGTTGTGAGAATTTCATTGTAACTGTCTCAGAAGATTTATATTAAGATTGGCGTACATTCTGGCTATTGATTTCATCGTTATTAGAGTAGATTTATTTGTATTGAATTTATCATTATTTTTCAAGCAAAAATCGCATTCTTCATTTATTGTTCAAAACCTCAAAACGTCAAAAAAATCAAAAATTGCAAAAACAAACCAAAAACTCAGTCAGAATCAAAATCAGGGGAAACTAGGGTTTTTACAGTGGTATCAGAGCTAAATCCTGCCATCCTGAGGGTTTAGCCATCACATGCAGCCAGAAGAATTTGATACATACAGGTACTATACTCGCAGACGTGCCTTGATTGAAAGGCAACGCAGTTTGAGCAGGCAGCCAGAAAACATGGCTGACAGGAATGACAGGGCTGACAGAACAGACATACCGAGGACAGAGATCCCACAGAATAACAGAGATCAGGACGATGCAGAGGTCTTGCATGCACTCAGAGATCTTCGTGCAGGACAACGGAGGTCCGATGATGTTTTACAGTAGGTGGCAGTGGCACTGCAGAGATTGGGTACTTCGAGGAGACCATCACCACATCGTGACGATGACAGGAGTGATGCAGGGTCACGGAGAGCTCCTAGGACAGTGTCACGGACAGCAGATAGGCCTACTAGGCCTACTTTCACGAGACAGGAGCCCGATGAGGCTATTCCAAGTGAGGAGCACGAGGATTTGTTTGCTGATAACCTTATGGCAGCGAACGAGGAGTGGGAGTTGGTACCTCCTGCAGTCAGAGAACGGATCACTTTTGACCGTTTTATTACACAGAGACGAGAACACAACAGGGCTCGACAGGATTGGAGACCCCGACAGCAGAATAACGATCTAAAACATGCAACCAACAGGCTTAATTTGGTGATGTTCGATGGTAGTGGGAAGATGACAGCCCAAGCTTGGATTAGCAAGCTTGATACATTCCTCACTTTGCGTCTGATGGCTGAGAGAGACGCTATTAGATACGCTACACTTCACCTCGAGGGAGTGGCTTATGACTGGTGGCACCATGGTATGGTGACTTTACAGCATGACAGGATCACTACATACCAGGAGTTCGTGGATAGATTGGTTGAGAGGTTTGTCAGGAAAGATCCGGAAACCTACTTCAGAGACTTAGCACAGTTGAGGCAGAGTGGCAGTCTAGAGACTTATATCAGTGACTTTCAGAGGCTATCCGTCATGGTTCCGAGCATATCAGAGAGGAGATTGGTAGTACTCTTCATGGAGGGTTTGACAGAGCCACTGAGAGGCTGGATCAAAGCCTTTGATCCTCCTTCATTACAGGAGGTGATGAAGAAAGCACGAAACATGGAGTTAACAGCACCGTCGAGTAGATTCAACTCCAGAGGTTCTTCATCATTCAGGGATAACAAGGGCTTTAATAAAAATAAGGATAAATCTGATTATAACAAAGAAAAATCAGACTTTAAAAACGATTCGAAAGGTAAATCAGCATTCCCACCTTTGGATCGTGAGGCCCTTAATGACCTTCGCAGGAAGAAGCTTTGCTTCTACTGTAAGGGACCATATGACGCCAATCACGATTGTCCTCTAAGAACTAAGGGCAAGGAAAATCGTGTGATGTGGGCGTATTATGAGGACTCTGAATCAGAAAATTTCGAACAGCCAGAGCATTCAAATGATTCAGAGTCAGAGGCTCCAGAGCCTAGAGCAGAGACAGAGCCCGAGCTTCAGATACAGGAGGCCCATTTATCTAGCATTCAACAGGAGGGTTCTTTCCGGATTCATGGTGTGTTAGCAGGACAGAGGGTTATTACCCTATTGGATACAGGAGCCACGCATAATTTCATAGATGCTAGGTTCGTTGAGAAATGTGGACTCATCACTGAGGAGTTTGAGGGCATCAGAGTCAAAGTGGCAGATGGATACACTTTGAGATGCGAGCGCATGATTAAGGATCTCCCTTTACGCTTGAACAATTATGAGTTCAAGGCAGATTATTACGTTGTTAATATGGGGGACATTGATTTGGTCTTGGGAATGAAGTGGTTACATTCATTGGAGGAGGTCACACTTCGTCTCAAGGACATGGAGATCCGTTTTGAGGTCGACGGGAAGACTCACATACTTAAAGCAATATGGGACAGCGACCTTAAAACAATTTCTTTTCGCCGAATGGAGCGGCTCATGCGTCATGACATGGTAGAGTGGGCTGCCGAGTGTCATTTAGCACCTATACAGGAGGGACAGCAAAAGACAGAATATCATCCGGACATTCAGAAGTTGAGAATCAAGCATGACAAGGTGTTCAGTGATATTCCGCCAGGTAGACCTCCAGACAGAGGCATAGAGCACATTATTGAGCTCGAGGAGGGTGCGAAGCCCGTTATGATAACTCCTTACAGGCATCCTAAAAGATTAAAGGATGAGATAGAGAAGACAATAAAGGAGTTACTTGCTATGGGTCACATTCGACCTAGCAAGTCACCATTCGCTTCTTCTGTTGTATTGGTGAAGAAGAAGGATGGAACGTTACGTATGTGCATTGATTACAGGGTCCTGAATAAGAGGACAATCAAGAACCGATACCCGATACCGAGGATTGATGAGCTTATTGATGAGCTCCATGGTGCTTGTTATTTTACTAAAATTGATTTACGGTCGGGTTATCATCAGATCAGAGTCCGTGAGCAGGACATAGAGAAGACAGCCTTCAGATGTCATTGTGGGCACTTCGAGTTCGTAGTGATGCCATTTGGGCTCACTAACGCCTCCAGCCACCTTTCAGTCTACAATGAATAGGGTTTTTCATGCATTGCTGAGGAGGTTTGTGTTGGTCTTTTTCGATGACATCCTGATATACAGTAGGACTTGGCAAGAGCACTTGGCTCATTTGGAGACAGTGTTGAGCATCTTGGAGAGGGAGTCCTTGTACGCCAAGGAATCCAAGTGCGACTTGGGAATGACCGAATTGCTTTATCTTGGTCATATTATCAGTGCAGATGGAGTGTGCATGGATCCTGAAAAGATCCGCGCCATTATTGATTGGCCTACACCGGCAAACCTGACACAGTTGAGAGGGTTTCTCGGTTTATGTGGATTCTACCACCGATTCGTGAATGGTTATTCACGACATGCAGCCCCGATGACAGATTTGATGAAGAAGGGGGCATTTGTTTGGACTTCTGAGGCACAGGAGTGTTTTATGAAGTTCAAGGAGTTGATGACCACATGCCCTGTTTTGGCACTACCCGACTTTACGAAGCCGTTTGAGCTTCAATGTGATGCATCTGGTGAGGGCATTGGTGCGGTGCTTATGCAGGAGAAGCACTCGATTGTGTACGAGAGCCGCAAGCTCAGAGGACCCGAGAGATTATATAGCATTTATGATAAGGAGATGCTCGCGATTATGCATGCCTTAGCAAAATTCAGGCAGTATCTTGTTGGCAGCAAATTTTGTATTAAAACTGATCACAATAGCTTGAGACACTTTTTAGGGCAGCGAGATCTTAATGACAGGCAGCAGAAATGGGTCAGTAAGTTGCAGGCTTATGACTTTAATATTTCATATATCAAAGGTACACAGAACGTAGTGGCTGATGCACTTTCACGTAGACCGTACTTGAGCACTATGGTTCATATCTCGGAGGATTGGAGGCATATGATAGTGGCAGAGTATGCCAAGGATAGTTGGGCCTCCAGTATTGTTGAGGGATCAGCAGTTGATACCAGGTATACACTTGTGAATGAGTTGATCATTTACAAGCATAAGATATTTCTAATTCCCGATTCAGAGGTGAAGAACATTGTTATGCGATCCTTTCATGACATGCCTACAGCAAGACATCCTGGATACTTCAAAACCTATAGGCAGATTCAGGAGAGATTCACCTGGAAAGGACTCAAGGCCGATGTTCTTCAGTATGTGCGTGAGTGCCCTGTTTGTCAGTAGAACAAGTAGGAGAACACGTACCCGACAGGTTTATTGCAGCCACTTCCGATTCCTGACAGGAAGTGGGAATGCCTGTCGATGGACTTTATCACAGGCTTGCCTAAAGCCCAAGGGCGTGATTGTATTTATGTGGTTGTGGATCGGCTTACGAAGTATGCCCACTTCTTTCTGATCACCACGACTTACACCGCTACACAGGTAGCAGAGGTATTCTTTCGCGAGGTATTCAGACTTCATGGGTTGCCTCGGAGCATTGTGAGCGGCAAAGATAGTCGGTTCCTATGTAACTTTTGGCAGGAGGTTTTCAGGCTTTGTGGGACCGAGCTCACTCTGAGCACTAGTTACCACCCGCAGACTGATGGGAAAACGGAGATTGTGAACAAGTGGGTGGAAGGTTACCTCCGAAACTACATAGCAGGGCAGCAGAAGGCGTGGGTCAAATGGATACACTTGTGTGAGTATTGCTATAACTCGACATTCCATATGACCATTCAGATGTCACCCTTCATGGCGTTGTACGAGTATGAGGCGCCGAGTTTCCTAGATTTGCTACTGAGCGACAGCAGAGTGCCGAGTGCAGGAGGTTGGTTGCAGGAGAGTCAGAACACTATGAGGGCTCTCAAGGAAAACATCGCCAAGGCACAAAATCAGCATAAGCAGTATGCGGATCAGAAGAGGACGGAGAGGCATTTCGAGGTTGGTGACATGGTTTACCTCATGCTGCAACCCTACCGTCAGTCCACTCTTAGGAAGAGTGGGTCAGAGAAGCTCAAGCCACGTTATTACGGTCCTTTCAGGATCCTGAGGAGAGTTGGTGAGGTGGCTTACGAGCTTGAGCTTAAAGAGAGCGGTGGTACACAACGATTTCATGTATCACGCCTCAAGAAGGCGCGGTCATCGTGGTGGTACCATCTGCGTTCTATCTCCCTTAGATGATGAGGGAAAGTTGATTTTAGTACCTGAGTCCATCCCGAGTACAGGGAGACACAGTTGTGTTGGAGGACTATCAGGGAATATCCGTGAAATGGAGAGATTTTCCGGTTGAGGATGACATGGGAGAGCGAGGAGATTCTCAGATCCGGATTGAGATTGCTTGAGGACAAGCAATTTCGTGAGGGGCGGATCTGTCATGTCCCCTTCTCAGTGACATCTCTCGAAGTATAGGATTGGCCTATCACACGACCCTCGTAGGCTGATAGACTGGATAGAGGGTCACTTCGGAGCTTGGCTCAACTTCAGTTGGCAGAGTTTGATCAATAGGCTTTCGTTTGGGCTCGAACGGAGACTTCTTGCAGAGTTGCTATTTTTAGCAGTTCCTGGCAGTCAGCGTGGGACCCCTGCTATTTTTAGCAGTATGGCTTTGGCAGTATTCGGAATCACTTCAGTGTTCGTCAGTTTCAGACGGATCAGTTATCGGGTGAATAACAAGGGAGATATTAATATTTAATTATATTAATTAAATATTAATTATTTGATGATTATAATATAAAGTTATAATATTAAATTATAACTTAAGTGATTTATTTGAGGGGTCGCCCATCATCAAGAAAGGGGCCAATTTGGCAATTTAAATTATTATAAAATATTTCACAGAGACTATGGAAGAATTAAAAAAATTAAAAGTGAATATTTTAATAAAACCCTATTATTAAGGAAATCGCACTTTTGAGCCATATAGTGCATTTGCCTTGGGAATTGTGCCATTATGTGATTATTGATTTTGAGAAACTGATCAACTTTGATCTGAGCAAGAGACTTTAGGGTTTCAAGTTCGAATTCCTTGGGGAACGAGCCATCTCCACTGGAAGCAATTCAGAGGGTGTGAAATAACACTTGATTTATTGCCAGCAGAGGTTTCTTCATTTAGAGGAAATCATTGAGCTTCACAGGAAATAAATATTTAGAGTTTTCAGAGAGTTCTGTGTCCAGAAGCCATCTTGCAGACTAGGCGCCCCTTATACAGAGCTCAGAGATTGATTTTAGAGGAGCCGTACAACCTGCATTTATTACAGCAGCAGGTCGTACTTTCTGTCAGGCCGTACCAGCAGAAAAAGAAGTCATCATCACCTCAGAGCAAAACGCCTTCATTAAGGTCTTCTTTCTTCACCAGTTGGAGGCGCCTAGGCATTTGTGTCCAATCCAGAGCACCAGACGGAGGGAGGAGTATATCTGCTCAGCCGTACCATTTCATTAATTGCTGTATCAAAAATCAGGTTCCATAAAATCATTGCCTTTTACTCTGCATGTTGTCAAAATTTCATTGTAACTGTCTCAGAAGATTTATATTAAGATTGGCGTACATTCTGGCTATTGATTTCATCGTTATCAGAGTAGATTTATTTGTATTGAATTTATCATTATTTTTCAAGCAAAAATCGCATTCTTCATTTATTGTTCAAAACCTCAAAACGTCAAAAAAATCAAAAATTGCAAAAACAAACCAAAAACTCAGTCAGAATCAGAATCAGGGGAAACTAGGGTTTTTACACAACTAGCAGTAATACCAATATCTCTATTTCGTCAAAGCGAAGAGTAGAGATACCAGAAGTGATTAATAACAAACAAATAAAGTAAAAAGGGAAAGCTCACGAAGGCACAAAGTCGTTCCGTAGCTTTTTCAGTGTTGGATCTGTGTAGAAGTACCATTTGCTACGTTAGAAGCACAAAGTCTTCTTAGACGCAACAATTCTTCGAACAGCATGAACGATTACAAGCACAAAGTCTTGTAGATCATCCAACAAAAGTATCAATGAGGATGAACGATTACAAGCACAAAGTCTTGTAGATCCTTCGACAAAAGTATCCAAGAGTATGAATAATTACAAGCACAAAGTCTTGTAGATCATTCAACCAAAACATGCATGAGCATGAAAGATTATAAGCACAAAGTCTTGTAGATCATTCAACCAATGATAAACAGAAATAACAATGCAATCTAAATAATAGATGTAACACAAAGTTTACATAAACTACTTAGAGTCCTTCAGATTCTTCAAACTAAATCACTACCAAATAAGATCAACTCACAAAAGTATCGAATCCAACGCAAAGTTTGGCTTGCAATCCTTTTCTTTATTAATCGAATCTCATTCACAAAGCATGAACGCAAAGTTTCACAAATTTGTTTCAAAAAGGGCAGCACTTCATTGCAAAACACTAAAGGATGAAATTACAATGAAAATCCCTTACATTATATAGAAAGAGGGATGAGCAAAATTAGGAAAGGGATTGAGAAAATCAAGGAAAGTTAGGTGAGCGATTTTAGGAGATCTCACCTAACTTTGACCAAAGTCAAAGTGTAATTTGTTTTGAAAATATTACATCTTTGGACTTGGTGTAATTACAATTTACAAAAAGACATTCCAAAATGTCGAGAAATATTTACAAGATGCATAATGGGATACATCAAAATGTTCAACATCAGAGATCAAGAATCTTCATGGTTCCTTGCTTTGGGCACGGAGTCTTCATACTTCTTCTTGGTCTCCTGTATGAACACATCATCTAGGCCGACTGTGTAATCTACAAGGGTGTGAGCTCTTGTGATCGGCCTTCTGGCAAATGAATGGATTTTCTTGCACCCACGAAGATGCATCTTGAGATTATCAAGTGTCAGCCGTATATTGCAAATGATATGTATTGAGGCTCTGGGAAAAACTGTCATCCTCAACTTGTTGCATAACAGCTTCTTTGTAGATCTGGGATAGTTCACTGGATCAGAAGATGTCACCTTTAGGATCACTTGATGAAATCTGGAGAGAAACTGCAAGGATGGTGAATCAATAGACGTTAGCAGAAAAAGTAGCATTGGGAAGCGTGAAGCGAGAAACGATGTTGAGCAAAGCGTGAAACGAGCAACTAGGCATGGAAAACGATGCGGGAGCGAAGAAATGGGGTCCGGAATGGAAATAGAGCAATTTTGAAGAGACTAGGTTAAAAACTGCCAAAAGTGTAAAGGTGTTAAAATTTAGCACCATTGCACAAAAAATGACTAAGTCTGGAAAAAGTGCAAAGGTGCTAAAATTTAGCACCATTGCACAAAAAATGACTAAGTCTGGAAGTGCAAAGGTGCTAAAATTCAGCACCCAAAAATGACTTACAAAGTAAAGGTGCTAAAATTTAGTTAATCATTACACAAAAATGACTAAGTCCGAAGAAAAGTGTAAGGTGCTAAAATCCAACACCATTGCATCAAAAAAATGACTAAGTCTGGAAAAATGCAGGTGCTAAAATTCAGCACCATTGCACAAAAATCTGACTAAGTCCGAAGAAACAGAAGGTGCTAACCAAAGCACCATTGCACAAAAAATGACGCTCGCAAAAAAGTGCAAAGGTGCTAAAATTTAGCACCATTGCATGTAAAAAACTAAGTTCGAGGGCAGCAAAGTGTGCTAAAATTTAGCACCATTGCACAAAAAATGATCTGTCCGAAGTGCAAAGGTGCTAAAATTCAGCACCATTGCACAAAAAATGACTGTCCAAGAAGTGTAAAGAAAAATTCAAGTGCTAAAATTCAAAGGTGCTAAAACCATTGCACAAAAAATGACTAAGTCTGGAAAAAAAGTGTAAGAGCGCACTTTTTCGCTCTTACATTTTGGAGAATTCACTTTTTATGCAGGGTCGCTGAATTTTAGCGCCACTGCACTTTCAACACTTAGTCAAAAATTTGGATGAGTTAGAGGGCACTTTTTTGGCACAACTGCATCTTTCACAATTTAACTAAGTCTGAAAAAAAAGTGTAATAGCGCACTTTTTCAGCGCTATTACATTTTAGAAAAAGTTCACTTTCATGCAGGGGCGCTAAATTTTAGCGCCCCTGCACTTTTTGTACTTAGCCAAATTTTGGCTTGAGAGCAGGAGCGCACTTTTTCAGTGCCACTGCATTTTTCGCAATTCGCTAAGTACGAACAGTGAGACTTCGTGAAGGGGCTCGTTTCGAAGGTCTTCACGAGGCGAACATGGGGGGATGCTCAAACTGACTATTTGAGGCTTTGGAACGCATTTCGAGGTAGCTTGAAAATCACCTCATTTTGCGTGCTTGAACTTCACGAACCTAGGAAACGGACAAGTTTCGTAGGGGGGTTATCCGTGAATCAAGCGTTGCTAGATTCCATGATAACAATACTATATAGAATACTATTTAGTCAATCTCAAGATGGAAATAATATAAATTTCTAATTTATATTGACTAAGTTTTTTTTCGAATACAACATCAAAATATTCAATCTGTAATATAGTGCTAAGTGAATATTATAGAATTGAAAGTTTAGTAGAAGCACTTTATAATTATTCTTGTATGCAAGTTACTATAAATTTCAAAAATAAAGATCCTCATAAAACATGAAATAAGGAATAAAAAAATAGTGCCCAAGTGAATAAAAGAAAAAAAGTGTCAATACCTAAATGAATGAGGCATGAAAGAAAAAAATAAGTGCCTAAATGAGGAATGTATGAAAGAAAAAACCAAAGCCTGAGATCAACTGGTCTATTTAGCAGTTGGGGTTGGGTTGAGTCTTATCCCATCTATAGGCATTATTATAACAAAATGGGATTTCACATTTGATCTAAATTGTATCTCAAACAACTCAGACTTCATACATCGGTTACAAAACAAATGAATCAAGAAGACAATAAACAATGTGAGCAGTAAATGCATTGACTGAAAAGATATTAAGATGAGCAAAAGCCACTAGGAGGAAATAAGCAAAACACAAAATTGTATTCAAATATGTAAAAGGACAAACAGTTGAATCCAAAGTCTTGTATCCCAAATAAATTGGGATGTATACCTTCAAAGAAATACTAAAAGTGAGAACATTGACTATGCTCTTGAGTTTCAACTAAAATGAACCAAATAGATTTTACTATGAGATTTCAAAAATAATTTCATACATTTGGTCTTTCTTAAAATTCCTTTATAGAACATAAAAAGCTTCAGAGAGAATAGCCTTTTTTGGGTATCCACAAAGTATCATAGTAGAGGAGATCTCATAAACGTCAATAGACCTCCAACCATACTAGTATACTAAAGGTCTGGAACTAGCATACATATATTAAACATTAATATATATAAAATACGCCGAGAGTTATCATTCTCTAATTTTCTTTTTTTATTGATTCATCTTTGTGATCAAATCTTTGATTTCTCTTTGCAATCAAAAATATTATTTATTTATTTATTTGTTCTTGTAGTTTATGCAAATATTTGAATTTTATTTATTATTTATTTATTCCTTTTGTTTCATCAAATCTCTTTGATTTGATTTTTTTCTTTCATCAAATCTCTTTTATTTGATTTTTGTCTTTCATCAAATCTCTTTTATTTGATTTTTTTGTTTCATCAAATCTCTTTTATTTGATTTTTTGTTTCATCAAATCTTCTGTAGTTGCACATGACTTCCACCTGCTTGTCATTTTAAATGCAGCTTCAAAAACTTTACACACATTGTTGGATGCCACTATAGACGCCTCAACGTAATAAATATAGTTTTTTGGCTTAATAGGTTGTATTGAATCTTTAGATCTAAATTATAGGTCTTTACATCTTTATTTCTTTATGAAGACAATCAAACATTTAATTATTATTTACTTTGATATACTTATTATTCTAGTCAAGGTATGTTTATTTGAGAATAAAATGTATATTGGAATTTAAATAAATTTCAATAGAAAACAAATTAAGAGAAAAAATTATAATACTTTACATGACCCAAGGGCTCCTTGTCACAAAATTTTATGAAGATTTCTAAAATGTAATTTATTTAGAATTTACATGATAAACTCAACTAATCAAATGCATATCTATAAAAAAATAACCAACTTAAAAATACCAAAAAATTGTTAAATGCAATAATAGATTTAAAAACATGGTAAGATTTTAGTATATTGTTATATATCTTACATAACATACCAAACTAGTATTTATGCCTTAAAATTTATACAGATCGAATATGTAAAAGATAACATAAATCCTGGAGTAAAAAATGGATTGCATACTTGTAACTAGTTTTATAGAGAAAATAACTTTGAACCTTTCTGTAATGTTAGTAACTATTCATGTTGTTAAATTTCTATTTCTCTCCCATTTTTATAAGCCATAAGAAGTTTTTTTTCCCTTTTGTCTTATCTATTTTAAATAAATATTTCTTTCTTTCTTTTCTTTGCTTTAAAATAAATATGCATTACTTAAATCATTTTAAAACAAAAACTGATAAGAATAAATATGAAATATTATAGAAAGAGTTATTATTTAATTTTTGTATATTATTTATATTATCTAATTAAAAATAATTATCAATTATTCACAATATTCTCTTATTTAAGGGGAGTTCATCTCATAGTACAATGGTTAAGATGTAGAATTGTTGTTGTTTCCACCATGGTTCAAACCTTCATTGGGCCATTATGATCATAGGCATTATACCTCCATTGATCCAATATACTCGTAGGCTTGTATTGCAGTGTTGAAGTTGTTGATGGCATTCATCCTATGAGACAGACATTCAAGCCTATGTTATTCCAATCCCTCATTGGGTTGGTGTGCTTGTGAGCTTTGTGCCCCTACTGGGCAACCGTGTTTGCGAGGTTGGATTGTTCACTTCTATTTATGTTAGGGAGGAGGTCCCCCATTTGTGGCCTCCATACTAGCTTGGGCCAAACTGAAAATTCCTAAGGTACTAATAAAAAAATAAAAAATTATCATTTTTCAAATAATAAGCTATCTTATTTAATTTGTGGCCTCTATACTAGCTCGGGAAAAACTAAAAATTCCCTAAGTATTGTTATCACGGAATCTAGCAGCGCTCGTTCCACGAATAACCCCCCTACGAAACTTGTCCGTTTCCTAGGATTCGTGAAGTTCAAGTCACCTCGAAATGTGTTCCCAAGTCTTGAATAGCCAATTTGAGCATTCCCCCTTTTTCACCTCGCAAAGACCTTCGAAACGAGATCTTTCGCGAAGTTTCATTGTTCGTACTTAGCAAATTACGAAAAATGTAGTGGCACTGAAAAAGTGCACTCCTGCCCTGAAGCCAAAAATTGGCTAAGTCTGGAAAGTGCAAGGGCGCTAAAATTTAGTGCCCCTGCATGCAGTGAAATTTCCAAAAAGTGTAATAGCGCTAAATTTTAGCTCCATTACATTTTCCTTCACCACTTAAACTTTTTCATGACCCTGGCACGTTTCTTCATGTTTTCACGTTTTTCGTCAATCATGCCACTTTTCGTGCCTAAATTTATTGCTCGACTTGAGTTAGGTTTTCGATTTTCCTTTTTCACTTAAGAGTCTTTTAATTCGCCATTTTATATTATTATGAGCTTTGTTCTTTTCTTCCTCTTGCTGGGAAAATTGCACCTCAACTGCAAAACACGTTTTTTGTTTTGAAGACTTTCGCCATTCTTTCTTCAGCAAGTTTTCGCGCCTTGGTTCAGGTAAGTCTTTTTGCATTGTCTTCTTCTTACGTTCTGTATTTGATCTAATGTTCTTTATTCGGGTTTTTAGCTTTGTATTTATCTAACCCTATGCATTCTTCTCTTTTCTCCCTACGCGTTTTGTTCTCCTCCTTTCGCGTTTTTCCTTTCTATGCATTTCTTTTTGCCCACTCGTGTTTTCTCTCATGCACTTTTCTTTCCCCCATTCACGTTTTCTTTCCTTACTTTTTCCCTGCGCTTTTCATTCGCCATTTCCTTTATGCGCGATGTTCTATCAAAACTTGTATCTTTCCAACATTTTTTGTGTTTGTTAAAGCACGTTATTCATGTTGCTCTTTTCATGCGTTTTGGAGCAAACTTTGAAATCTCAAAAAAGAAAGAGTTCTTGATAAAATCCTTGAATGCGTACGCATTGATATTGAGACATGGTCTTCAAAAGCTTTCATGATCTAAACAATTTACATGTTGCCAAGCACGATCGCCCTCGCCATTCTTCCCTACATCTACATTTCAAACTTGAAAAAATTGCAAAAGCGCTAAATTTTAGCACCGTGACATCTTGAAAATGTCAGAAAATTCCTAACAATGAAAGTGTAAGGGCGCTAAAATTTAGCGCCCTTGCACCAAAAGCAATTTTCCAAAAATGTAAGGGCACTGAATTTTAGCGCCCTTACACTTTTTTCAGGCTTTCCTCAATCCTTCCCAGATAAGCTTCATTTTTGACCAGTGCACTCCTGAACCTCGTTTGTCCGCCTTTGTGCATCGTTTTGCGTGCCTCATCATATGCTTGATGATTTCCCATCCTTGTGCTCATTTCGCGCGTACCCATGTTTCCTAACAATTGGTGTTTGTTTTGGCTAAACGGATTGCAATCTACTTTCAAAGATCGTCAAGTCAAGAGTGATCAGAGTTCCAGTTCTTTTTGATGACTGCTACTAAGCCTCCTTCTTCTTTGAAAGCAAAAAGCAAGATGAAGTACAAATATCAAGGCATCTATCCGCCAACTATGGTGCTTTCAAAAGTCGAAGAGATAAAAGATACAGAAGTTGGTCATCAAGACTTGGTTGACTTCGCAAAGCTAACAGAGACGAAGCCTCTTCCTGATTCAATGAGAGCGATCGTACACAGCAACCTCCACTTGGTGGTGATGTTCCCTACAGCTGCGCACAATACCGAGTTTGTTCTTCAAGTTGCGTCTCATTACATCAGAGAAATCAGAAGTGTGATCGACTCTTCCGGGCATGAGATTCTGAGACTCGACCCCAATTTCTTTGACATTGTCTTCAAAGTTCCTCATATGGAGAAATATATTGACATCTCTATATCAAAAGCACAGGAGATCTTTGATGCTGATCCCAATAAGGCTAAACAATTGATAAACACTCAATGGCTCAAAAATCCTAGATCATATGTTTCTAGATGGCCAAAAGGACTCCTGAGAAGTGAATTCAAAGATGACGTCAAGGATATGATCACATTTCTAAGCAGAGTGAAGGGCTTGTCAGAATCATCTACTTTTCACGATTGGATGTATGAATACATCAGGATCATAAGAAGGTAGAAGGTGCATATTGACTGGGGCAAACAAATCAGTGATGAGATACACGAACAGTTGATCAATGCTCCTTCTACATTGAAGTTCTACATGACTTCTTACCTGGTGTACGCAGCAGCTGTGATGAGACAATTCCCAGGTCTATCTACAAAAGGGAATCGGATGATGGTGCCTGTGTACAAATATTTCTATCAATTGGAGCTTAAAGAGAGCTTTCACCATTTCAGACGGGTCACTGATGCTTTCTTTGCACCTTTACTCTTCAACTTTGATCCAGCCTTGGAAAGAAGAAGAGTATCTGATGAGGCTTATAAGGTGGTAAGTAAAGTTGGATGTATTTCTCCAATTCCCAACGTTTACTTACTTGAGAGTAGGCTGCTACACTGGTTGTCCCTACATGCTACCACGTTATCCTTCGGATAAGTGGATTATCATGGAAACATGCAAACAATTGATGTTAGTGCAAAAGGAACGTAGAAGCAACCACAAGTGTGGGTTCAAGTTCCCACTGACCATCGGTCGATATACTATCCAAACTGCACAAAAAGCTAAGTCTGTCTATGCTGAAATGCAGATAATGGCCATCAAAACCTACAGGTATAGGTTTGATTTCGACTATCGAGATGTCAGAAAAAAGTTGCAAAAGGGTCACCAACACAGGTATCATTTTGAAGACATCTGGGCAGATTGCAGAGATGAAGAAGCCATTCGTAAAATGGACTATTGCAGGTTGACTGTTCAACAAACCAGAGATCTTGGTATCGCTGACCTACCAGAGGATTTCGAAGATCCAAGTGATATCATGAATGTTGTCTATGATGAGCAAGGCATTGCTAAAAGGCCTTTGCCTGCAATACAATGGTCTAGGAAAGAAGTTACCAGCATGAGAGAAAGGCTGAGGCCAATCCTAGCCAACACAGAAGAATGGTTACATAAACATGGTTATGCAATGAAAAGTTTTAGAACAGACTCAGAAGGAGAGGAGTCTGAAGCAGAAGCTCGCCAACAGCAAGAACTCCGCGACAAAAACAAATCAATGGCCGTTCCCACTTCTTCGCGAAGAGGTCCTAGAATCAAGTTCACTATTGGTAGGAAAGATACCCAGGTTGTCCAAGAGACAGAAATCATAGAATCTCATCCATCTCGCTCTAAGGGTAAAAAGCCTATTCTGGAGGAGATAGATTCCGATGAAGAAGAAACTTCAAGCGACCAATCCGCTGAAGATGAAGATTTAGCAGAAGCAGACTCCGATGTCGAAGAGGTTTCTGAAAGCGGGCAAGAGTCTGATGAAGATTCTGAAGAAGGATCTGAAAGTGACTTTGAAGGTGAACCAGATTCGGAGAGACAAGAGGGTGATCAACAAGAACCCAAGCATGATCAAGAAAGAACTACTCCTCCTGAGAATGTAGTTGAGGAAATTCACTGAACATCATCACCCGTGACTTCGAATGTTCCTCATACCCCTCTAGATTCAAGAACTCCTCCACCTCCTGTTCCCTCGTCACCTATTCCTACCACATGCATTCCTGCAGCTGAGATATCCCCTATCCCTGCAGCATCAACCCAACTTGATACTCCTTCAGTGACAAGCATCCATACGGTTGATATATTGTCAAGCCCTCCATCGTCCATTCCTAGCTTGTCTTCGCCAACGTATGATATCACTTCTGAAGATGAATTCAATCGTTTCATGAATGAGTCAATGCGTGATCAGCTCAATGTGTTAACTACAGGAGCAATGATGACAAATACTTCTCCAATTGTCACGATACCAATGGTAAGTTCAGATGTGACAATAACTTCAGAAGTGGCAATGGCGACCGAATTGACAGTAGATCTAGAAGTTCACACTTCTTTTCTTCCTCCTTGGCTAATATCTCAAGTGTCGAAGCGCAAAAAGAAAATGATTTCTCTAGAGGAGCTCGACCTTGAAGAGATAGTTCTTCCAAAAGCCAAAGGGAAGAAAAAGGAAAAGGTATACTCAAGGCTAAACGTTGATAAGTCTAGCCACAAGTATGCTGAAATTGGCATACCATCTAATCAAGAAGGTGATGTCAATATGGAGGACTACACAGTAACAAAGGTCCAGCTTGGCAAGGTTACCAACGAAAGTGCAAAAGCCGATGCGCAAGTCACTTTGGATATCTTGGCAGGAAGGCTGGATAAAGTAGAGCAAGCTCGTAACATGTACAAATAAGGGCAGACATTATGCCACTGTTGTAAAGAGACTTACGACTCTCCAAGTAATGCACAACGGCGGTGGTAAATGTGAACCAATTGTCCGAAAGGCGAAATTAGCCTCAAAGGCGAGGGTGTTATATGATTTTGTTGAAAAGATCATCGAACACGGATCTCAGGTAATTTTGGCTGCAGATGAGAAAACTACCATGTTGGCCAAGCTCACCACAGAGCTTGATAAAGAAAAGAGTGTACTTTCCCAGGAGCGCAGAGACATGGAAAAATGCCTGTTGTCATGGTCGGAAATGAAACAGGTAAAGCTCAGCAAATTGGTGGAGGTTGGGGTAATTCCCGACAAAGAAAAGTTTGTAGAGGTAAGAGAATCACTGAAACACAGAATTCAAGTGGTTCAATCTCTCATAGAAGATCTTCACCAAGTATAGGAAGATGTCGATGGGCATCGCGCCATTCTTGACAAAAGTATCAGAGAGTTTCCTGGTCAACTTCTTGAAGAAAATCGTATCTTCCTGCCGGCCACAGAAATATCCCAGATCTTCAAGGAAGCCATCACGCATTTGATTGACAGTTCAGACTTCTTAGAAGCTTCGCTGAACATCATTTGTGATACAAGGCTCACATTGGACAACCTGAAGACGCATCTTGACAGGTGCAAGAAGGTTCACTCATTTTCCATGAGATCAATCACGAGAATTCACACCATTGTGGATTACATCGTTGGTCCAGATGAGAAGTTCGTGCAGGAGACTAGGAGGAAATTTGAAGACTTCCGCACCCAATGCAAAGAAACGTGACGTAGCCCCCTATTCTCCAGTGTTAGACATTTTCGGTGCATCCCATTATGCATCTTGTAAATATTTGTCGACATTTTCAAATGTCATTTTGTAAATTGTAATTACACCAAAGTCCAAAGATGTAATATTTTCAAAACAAATTACACTTTGACTTTGGTCAAAGTTAGGTGAGATCTCCTAAAATCGCTCACCTAACTTTCCCTTATTTTCTCAATCTCTTTCCTTCTTTTGCTCATCCCTCTTTCTATATAATGCGAGGGATTTTCATTGTAAATTATCCTTTAGTGTTTTGCAACGAAGTGCTGCCCTTTTTGAAGCAAATTTGTGAAACTTTGCGTTCATGATTTGTGAATGAGATTCGATTAATAAAGAAAAGGATTGCAATCCAAACTTTGCGTTGGATTCGATACTTTTGTGAGTTGATCTTATTTGGTGGTGATTAGCTTGAAGAATCTGAAGGACTCTAAGTAGTTTATGTAAACTTTGTGTTACATTTATTATTTAGATTGCATTTGTATTTCTGTTTATCATTGGTTGAATGATCTACAAGACTTTGTGCTTGTAATCATTCATGCTCTTGGATGTTCTAGTTGAGTGATCTACAAGACTTTGTGCTTGTAATTATTCATACTCTTGGATACTCTTGTCGAAGGATCTACAAGACTTTGTGCTTGTAATCATTCGTGCTATTGATACTTTTGTTGAAGGATCTACAAGACTTTGTGCTTGTAATCGTTCATGTTGTTCAAGGAATTATTGCGTCTAAGAAGACTTTGTGCTTCTAATGTAACAAATGGTACTTCTGCACAGATCCAACACTGAAAAAGCTACGGAACGACTTTGTGCCTTCGTGAGCTTTCCCTTTTTACTTTATTTTGTTTGTTATTAATCACTTCTGGTATCTCTACGCTTCACTTTGACAAAATAGAGATATTGGTATTACTGCTAGTTGTTAGTTTTAAGTTATCAAGAATTCTGAACTTTCAACGGTGAAGCATTGTAAACATCTTCTCTGAAAAAAGAGAGAAGGATGAATGTAACACACCCACCCCACTTCGTAAGTTTCGTGTACATTTTGTAATTACTTGTTTGTTTTACTATCGCTTCTGTTAGCAGTAATAAGGGTGCCTCCCCTTTCCAAGAGGAGAGATTCACATCTCACATAGCTGTGGCTGAAGTCCAAGTTGTGTAATCTATCGAAAAGCTGATTACATAATTTTCACCCAACAGTTTTTTGGCGACTCCGCTGGGGAACCTACATACGCAATCTGAGCCTCACGCTTCGGATTGAAGTAGATAAGTTTCCTTTTTCTTGATGTTCTTTTGTATATTGTTAACTCTGTAACACCCTTTGTATTCAGATCTACATTCTGGCAGACCAAATATATACAAGAGGATTGAGGGCTCAAGGAATAATAGATCCACTCTTTGAAGAGTTGTTGCAACGTGACTTTCCATTTACTCTTCCACGAGCAAGGTCACCACTGCAAAGGGCTATAAGCTTCCCTCCACGTAGCCAAAGGTCTCCGATCCCAAGTGTTTGGTCAGTTTATCGCAGGCGTCCTGTTCAAGTACCTGTTGTGCAACCAGTCATGGCCGCACCACCTGCAAGACCATGGGGAAATGCTTTTGGTCCCCTCCATTTGAATCCACCTTTACACGAACTACCACGTGTATCCAGGAAGCATCTTCTGAAATTTCAAGGTGATGGAAAATAGCACCCCGATGAGCACATATCCGCGTTCTACATAGTATGCGGAGTTCTTGGCATTGAACACGAAGATGTTTCTGTAATATTGTTCATTGAATCCCTTCAAGGAGTTGCAGCCGAATGGTTCTTTACTCTTCCCAATGCTTCCGTCACCAATTGGGCCACTCTTCGCACTAAATTTGAAGAAAGATTTAAGCCTGTTGAAGATTCACATGCTCTATTGGCACAGCTCACCACTATGCGTAAGGAGGCTCATGAGCCTATGCACGAGTTTGTGGTGAAATTCAATAAGTTGGTGACACGGATCCCAAATGATGCTAAACCAACGGATCATAACCTGAAATGCTTCTTCATCAACACCCAATTACCTAAGGTATGTTTTTACTTACGTAGGGAAAATCTGGTTAACGTTGAAGCAGCCCAGCAATTGGCTACCAGTCTGGAGGATGACATGATCCTTGGTAGAGAAATCAGGACAGGGACTAATGGAAATAAGAGGATGCAAGCCTCAGGATCTTCAACATCCAATGTTAGTACCCCCACTGCCAGCTCAAATTTTACAGATCCCATGATCCAAAGGTTGGCAAATGAAGTTTTGTCTCTTAAGAAGCAAGTGTCAAACAACAACAATGGTAACAACTACAAAGACGTCCCTAGGAGGACTTTCCCTAATTATGCTGGCAACAAAAATCAGAATCATCTCCCAGCACCTCCAGGACGACTTTCTCTTGAAGCCCCGCCTGCTAACAATGCCGCCGGGTACTATGAGACTGAACAAGATGATTATGCTCAGCCCGAATATCCTGAAGAAGAAAATGCCGATCTCTTCCAAGAAGAAGAAATTGAATCGACTGGCAACTCCAAGATTAGCTATCTGCAAATGATGGAAGAAGAAGAATAAGATGACTTGGTGACTGACGCTTATGCTATTTTTACGCGGCATCAACAAAATCAACTTGACAAAGCTCAAGTTGTTGTTGTTCCAGAAAAAGAAAAGCCGCCCATAACGATCACCAAAAGAGGATCTCCCCTGCCTTGGCAACCTAAGAAAGCAACAAATCCACAAGTAAGTGCACCTCGTTCTTCTTCGTCAACTCCCGTCATGCCTAAAGCTAATCCTCCCATTCCAAAGACCAGTGTGCCTTTTGTGAAACCAATCAGCGAAGTAACGACTTCCAACCTACAAAGTTCTTTCCAGGCTTTCAACATTATTGACCATGCCAAGAAAACCAAGGTTCAAATGTCTGAGGCTGAATACCTCAAAGCCAACCCCGACCAATTTGATAGGCTTGTCAAGTTCATAAATGATAAAAAGATCTCCCCAAGTCGGGATACTCCTCCTGACATCCCAGTTACTCCTAAACCCAAAGTATCACAGAGTAACCTTGTATCCAATCCTCCAACTGATTCTGGACGCATTGATCCGTTTTTCATCTCCCTACTTGTAAATGGTTTCAAGCTGAGTAACTGTGTCAGACTCTGGCACGTCTGACAATGTGATGCCCGCCAAGGTAGCTACTGTGTTAGGCCTTGAAATGACCAAAACCTTCAGGCATTATTTTTCCATGGAGAATAAGCAAGTGCCATTGATAGGTCAGACCAAAGATGCACAATACGCATTCGCCGCATACCTAGAGAAGAAAATAAAGATGATGGTCCTTGTGGCCGATGTACCAGCTTCCTACGGTATCCTCCTCGAACGCAATTTCTGCAAAGATGTCGGAGGAGAGCTAAGTATGGATATGTCCGAAGCGAGAATATTAGTAAAAGGTGTGATGCAAAAGATGATTCCTGAAAAAGAATCAAAGTTTTCAGTTGTTGAGTCAGATGATCCCAGAGCTCAGATTCTATTCGAATCATCAGGCGTGGGAACTTACTAACTACAGAAAAATGAGGTAGGAGAATCCTCAACTCAAAACGAGTCAAAGAAAAATGATATTTCTTCAACTTCAAATGAGACGTCATCAGAAGATTCGTCCATCTCCAATCATGAATCTTCGTCAGACGATGAAGTTTTGGACTTCGACACTGTTCCAGTTGGTGATCCCAACGGTGTCTAGTTACTCGAATTTGATGGTAGCTGCTCCTCGACCGGCTCTGGAGCAGGAATGGTTTTCATCTCACCATCAGGAAAGTTTTTCCCTTTCTCCTTCAAGTTGCAGTTTGATAACACCAATAACACTGCCGAGTATGAAGCCCTGTTGCTGGGAATGCAAGTTGCATTGAAGAAAGGTATAAAAAATCTTCATGCACAAGGTGATGTCGAGCTGATAGTATTTCAAGTAAGAAATCTCTATCAAACAAAGAATGAGAGACTCAGGCATTATCGTAATCTAGTATGGGATTCCATTGAGGAATTCGAAGCTTTTGACATCTCTGTTGTTCCTAGAGAATATAATACTAGAGCTAATTCCCTCGCAATCTTTGCCACGCTCTTGGTGCCACACAAAGACTTTCAAGGTTCTACCTACACCATAGAGTTGGTTTTCTGCCCAAGTGTCCCTGACAATTCAGAGAACTGGCAGATTTTCAATGATGACCATCAAATCATCGCCTTTCTTGAGAAAGCAGAGAATTTTGATGAGTTGTATTTTGAAGGCAGCGATTCTCCGCTCCGAGAATCTGTGTCCGATATAGATCCTTTTACAGGAAAGGAATATCTGCAACTCAAAGGGAATAAGATCCCTAAAGGATTGGTATCCTTGGAAAAGCTTTTTGATAAGCATGATCACCACGTGAAGAAGCAACTCTCAGATTCTGACTCATCTAATGAGATTGAACAGATAAATTTGGGAACTGAAGTCGATCCTAAGATGGTCAACATTGGCAAATGTTGCACGGCCAAAGAAAGAAGATAGTTTGCTCAGCTACTGCAGGAGTACATTGACGTCTTGACGTATTCATATGACGATCTAAAATCATTTTTCCCTAAAGAAGTGCAACATGACATTCCTCTCAAGGTTGGAGCTTTGCCTTACAAACAAAAGCAGAGGCAGTACAATCCCAAGATCTCTGGAACGATTTTGGTGGAATTCAAAAGATGTTGAATGCACGGATAATATTCCCTATCCATCATTCACCGTGGATAGCCAGTATCATCCCTGTTTGTAAGAAGAATGGTGAAATCCACATTTGTGTAGATTTCAGAAATCTAAATCAATTGTCTCTCAAAGAAAATTACCCACTTCCAGTGATGGATCAAGTTCTACAAAATGTAACTAGATCCGAAATGCTCTCCATGCTAGACGGATTTTCCGGTTACAATCAAATTGAAGTGAATTCAAGCGATCAACACAAAACCGCTTTCACAACGCCATGGGGAACCTTTGCATATCATAGGATGTTGTTTGGTTTGATCAACGCTGGCGCTACATTCCAACGTGCCATGGATCTCACTTTCCACGACGTGATGGGTAAGTTCATTGTGGTATACCTTGATGATCTTACGATGTTCTCTAAGCAACGCCATGAGCATTTCTATCATTTGAGACAAACTCTAGAGAGATGTCGTCAGCACAGCATTTCCCTCAATCCCAAAAAATCAACTTTTGGGGTGACAAAAGGTAAACTTCTTGGTCACATAGTATCTGTTGAAGGAATCAAGATTGACTCAAAAAGAGTCAATGGGATCAAGTCCCTCACTTTGCCGTCGAGCAAGAAGGCCGTTCATTCCTTTTTCGGTAAGGTAAACTCCTTAAGGAGGTTTCTTCTAGATTTTGCTGAAAAGACTCATCACATTGTGAATATGATGAAGGGCAATGCCACGTTTCATTGGACGGCAGAAGGAAAAGCAGCGTTCGATGACATCAAAGAGGCCATTGCTCATGCGCCTATGTTGGTTTGCCCTAACTACACCAAGGAATTTGTTATGTACAGTTATGCTTCCGAGTATACGCTATCAGCAATTTTGGTGTAGGAAAATGATGAGAGTTTTGAATCCCCCATTGCATTCATCTCTAAAGAATTACAAGTTGAAATATTCTCAGATGGAAAAGCACGCTTTTGCAGTTGTAAAAGCTGTCAAGCATTTCCGGTTCTACATTCTAGGCAGTTATGTCAAAGTTCTTGTTCCAGATTCGACTATCAAGTCTATCCTCACACAACAGGATTTGGAACGAAAAGAGGAAACTGGATTGCCAAGATTCAGGAATATGATCTGGAGATAAAGCCTACTAAGCTGATACATGGACGTGGTCTTTGTCAGCTCATTGCAAAAAACAATCCAGATGAAGAAATTTCAGAGGATGAAGAAATCTCAGACGAAGAGGAGGTCGATCCTAGTACACTTCCAATGGTACTATTTGTTAGCACTACCAATGAATGGTATTCCAACATCGCTCACTTCCTGACATACAGAGAATGTCCCAATCACTTGACTTCGAAAGAAAAAAGGACCGTCAAGCTGAAGTCAACTAGTTTCATCTTGTGGGATAGCGGCTTGTATAAGCGCGCAATGGATGGGACATTTCTCAGGTGTGTTGATAAAGAACAACAACAAAAGTTTCTGAAATCTTATCATGATTTGGCATGTGGTGGACATTTCTCAGCGCCAGTAACCGCTCACAAAATCCTGAGAGCAAAGTATTACTGGCCTACACTCTTTCAGGACACGTACTCTTGGGTACGCAAGTGTGAATTGTGCCAACAGTTTGTCGGCCGTCCAAAATTGGCATCCTTACCATTAAAACCTGTCATGCTTGATGAACCTTTCCAGCAATGGGGCATTGATTTCATAGGTGCAGTTAATCCATCGTCAAGTGCTGGACATGTCTACATTTTAACTGCTACAGATTATTTCACCAAATGGGTGGAAGCAATACCTACCAAGCGTGCTACTTTGGAAGTAGTGTGCAATTTCTTAAAAGAAAATATTATTTCCAGGTTCGGTGTGCCGAACAAGATTGTTGCGAACAACGCTTCTGCTTTCTCATCAAGTGAAATCACGGAGTTTTGTTTCGAACACGGTATAACTTTGTCACACTCTTCCGACTATTATCCGCAGGGTAATGGTCAAGCGGAATCTAGTAACAAGAATCTGGTAACTATAATCCGCAAGCTGGTGGACGAGAATCAACGTTTGTGGCACAAGGCTTTGTTTGATGCTTTGTGGGCAGACAGGATAACTCCGAAGCGAGCAATCGGCATGTCTCCTTTTCAACTCTTGTACGGGTTGAATGCTGAGATTCCTATAACTTTGGAACTACCAGCCCTCAAGTTGGCTAAGGCCATTGAGGATGAGACGTTTGACAATTCTGTCGACAAGCGCATCATGTATCTCTCCAAATTGGAAGAGAATCAGGTTCAGGTGGTTGACCGCATCGCGGAACACCAAGACCAAGTAAAGAAGTTGTTTGAAAAAAAAGCCAAGTCTCGAGAATTTCAAGTTGGTGACCTCGTTCTCCTGTGGGACAAACGAAGAGAGCCAAAAGGTATGCACGGGAAATTCGACTCACTGTGGACAGGACCTTTCCAAATACATCAGTTGCATGGTGAAAATAGTTTCTTGTTAGCATACGGAGATGGAACGCCATTTTCCCTTCCTCACAGTGGGCAACATCTCAAGCACTTTACGCAGTAAAGAAGTTAGCATTGGTATGTAAATACTTTTTTATTTTTAAGTCCTTTTGAGTCTTTGCGTTTTTGTTTCTGTCGTCGTCGTCGCTTGACTCCAAGCCCAATGGATGGATAAAGGCACTTGAATTCTAGAATTCTTCTCCCTTCGTTCTTTTCAAAAGAACAACCGAAGGAAGATCCCCAGCAGGAGCCAACTGTTATCACGGAATCTAGCAGCGCTCGTTCCATGGATAACCCCCCTACGAAACTTGTTTGTTTCCTAGGATTCGTGAAGTTCAAGTCACCTTGAAATGCATTCCCAAGTCTTGAATAGCCAATTCGAGCATTCCCCCTTGTTTGCCTCGCAAAGACCTTCGAAATGAGATCTTTCGCGAAGTTTCACTGTTCGTACTTAGCAAATTACGAAAAATGCAGTGGCACTGAAAAAGTGCACTCCTACCCTAAAGCCAAAAATTGGCTAAGTCTAGAAAGTGCAAGGGCTCTAAAATTTAGCGCCCCTGCATACAATGAAATTGCCAAAAAATGTAATAGCACTAAATTTTAGCGCCATTACATTTTCCTTCACCACTTAAACTTTTTCATGACCCTGGCACGTTTCTTCATGTTTTCGCATTTTTCGTCAATCGTGCCACTTTTCGTGCCTAAATTTATTGCTCGACTTGAGTTAGGTTTTTGATTTTCCTTTTTCACTTAAGAGTCTTTTAATTCGCCATTTTATATTATTATGAGCTTTGTTCTTTTCTTCCTCTTGCTGGGCGAATTGCACCTCAACTGCAAAACATGTTTTTTGTTTTGAAGACTTTCGCCATTCTTTCTTCAGCAAGTTTTCGCGCCTTGGTTCGGGTAAGTATTTTTGCATTGTCTTCTTCTTACGTTCTGTATTTGATCTAATTTTCTCTATTTGCGTTTTTACCTTTTTATTTATCTAACCCTACGCATTCTTCTCTTTTCTCCCTACGCGTTTTGTTCTCCTCCTTTCGCGTTTTTCATTTCTATGCGTTTCTTTCTTCCCACTCGTGTTTTCTCTCATGCACTTTTCTTTCCCCCATTCACATTTTCTTTCCTTACTTTTTCCCTGCACTTTTCATTCGCCATTTCCTTTATGCGCGATGTTCTATCAAAACTTGTATCTTTCCAACGTTTTTTGTGCTTGTTAAAGCACGTTATTCATGTTGCTCTCTTCATGCGTTTTGGAGCAAACTTTGAAATCTCAAAAAAGAAAGAGTTCTTGATAAAATCCTTGAATGCGTATGCATTGATATTGAGACATGGTCTTCAAAAGCTTTCATGATCTAAACAAGTTACATGTTGCCAAGCACGAGCGCCCTCGCCATTCTTCCCTACATCTGCATTTCAAAATTGAAAAAATTGCAAAAGCGCTAAATTTTAGCGCTGTGACATCTTGAAAATGTCAGAAAATTCCTAACACTGAAAGTGTAAGGGCGCTAAAATTTAGCGCCCTTGCACCAAAAGCAATTTTCCAAAAATGTAAGGGCGCTAAATTTTAGCACCCTTACACTTTTTTCAGGCTTTCCTCAATCCTTCCCAGATAAGCTTCATCTTTTACCAGTGCACTCCTGAACCTCGTTTGTCTACCTTTGTGCATCGTCTTGCGTGCCTCGTCATCCGTTTCATGATTTCCCATCCTTGTGCTCATTTTGCGCTTACCCATGTTTCCTAACAATTGGTGTTTGTTCTGGCTAAACGGATTGCAGTCTACTTTCAAAGATCGTCAAGTCAAGAGTGATCAGAGTTCTAGTTCTTTTTGATGACTGCTACTAAGCCTCCTTCTTCTTTGAAAGCAAAAAGAAAGATGAAGTACAAATATCAAGGTGTCTATCCGCCAACTATGGTGCTTTCCAAAGTCGAAGAGATAAAAGATACAGAAGTTGGTCATCAAGACTTGGTTGACTTCGCAAAGCTAACAGAGATGAAGCCTCTTCCTAATTCAATGAGAGCGATCGTACACAGCAACCTCCACTTGGTGGCGATGTTCCCTACAGCTATGCACAATACCGAGTTTGTTCTTCAAGTTGCGTCTCATTACATCAGAGAAAGCAGAAGTGTGATCGACTCTTCCAGGCACAAGATTCTGAGACTCGACCCTGATTTCTTTGACATTGTCTTCAAAGTTCCTCATATGGAGAAATATATTGACATCTCTATATCAAAAGCACAGGAGATCTTTGATGCTGATCCCAATAAGGCTAAACAGTTGATAAACACTCAATGGTTAAAAAAGCCTAGATCATCTATTTCTAGATGGCCGAAAGGACTCCTGAGAAGTGACTTCAAAGATGACGTCAAGGATATGATCATGTTTCTAAGCAGAAAGGGAAGGGTTTGCCGAATCACTTCAATACTTTTCGCCTTGATTACGTGCTGAATACATCAGATTCGGCAAGAAGACAGAAGGTGCATATTGATTGGGGCAAATAGATCAGTGATGAAATACACGAGCAGTTGATCAATGCTCCTTCTACATTGAAGTTCTACATGACTTCTTACCTGGTGTATGCAGCGGCTATGATGAGACAATTCCCAGGTCTATATCTACAAAAGGGAATCGGATGATGGTGCCTGTGTACAGATATTTCTATCAATTGGAGCTAAAGGAGAGCTTTCATCATTTCAGACGGGTCACTGATGCTTTCTTTGCACCTTTACTCTTCAACTTTGATCCAAAATTTTGGAAAGAAGAAGAGTATCCGACAGAGCTATAGCGGCGGTGGCAGTTGGATGTATTTTCTCCACCCCACGTTTACTTACTTGAGAGTAGGCTGCTACACTGGTTGTCCCTACATGCTACCACGTTATCCTTCGGATAAGTGGATTCTCATGGAAACATGCAAATAGTTGATGTCAGTGCAGAAGGAACATAGAAGCAACCACAAGCGTGGGTTCAAGTTCCCACTGAACATCGACCGATATACTATCCAAACTGCACAAAAAGCTAAGTCTCTCTATGCTGAAATGCAGATCATGACCATCAAAACCTACAGGTATATGTTTGATTTCAACTACCGAGATGTCAGAAAAAAGTTGCAAAAGGGTCACCAACACAGGTACCGTTTTGAAGACATCTGGGCAGATTGTAGAGATGAAGAAGCCATTCGTAAAATGGACTATTGCAGGTTGACTTTTCAACAAATCAGAGATCTTGGTATCGCTGACCTACCAGAGGATTTCGAAGATCCAGGTGATATCATGAATGTTGTCTATTATGAGCAAGGCATTACTAAAAGGCCTTTTCCTGCAATACAATGGTCTAGGAAAGAAGTTACCAGCATGAGAGAAAGGATGAGGCCAATCCTATCCAACACAGAAGAATGGTTACATAAACATGGTTATGCAATGAAAAGTTTCAGAATAGACTCAGAAGGAGAGGAGTCTGAAGCAGAAGCTCGCCAACAGCAAGAACTCTGCGACAAAAACAAATCAGCGGCCGTTCCCACTTCTTCGCGAAGAGGTCCTAGAATCAAGTTCATTGTTGGTAGGAAAGATACCTAGGCTATCCAAGAGACAGAAATCATAGAATCTCATCCATCTCGCTCTAAGGGTAAAAAGCCTATTCTGGAGGAGATAGATTCCGATGAAGAAGAAACTTCAAGCGACCAATCCGCTGAAGATGAAGATTCAGCAGAAGCAGACTCCGATGTCGAGGAGGTTTCTGAAAGCGGGCAAGAGTCTGATGAAGATTCTAAAGAAGGATCTGAAGGTGACTTTGAAGGTGAACCAGATTCGGAGAGACAAGAGGGTGATCAACAGGAACTCGGGCATGATCAAGAAAGAACTACTTCTCCTCCTGAGAATGAAGTTGAGGAAATTCACTGAACATCATCACCCGTGACATCGAATGTTCCTCATACCCCTCTAGATTAAAGAACTCCTCCACCTCCTATTCCCTCGTCACCTATTCCTACCACATGCATTCCTGCAGCTGAGATATCCCCTATCCCTGCAACATCAACCCAACTTGATACTCCTTTAGTGACAAGCATCCATACGGGTTGATATATTGTCAAGCCCTCCATCGCTCCATTCCTAGCTTGTCTTCGCCAACGCATGATATCACTTTTTGGTAAAGACGAATTCAATCATTTCCGTGAATGAGTCAATGCGCGATCGCTCACGTTAACGAGAGGAAATGAGCCCATTCCATCACTACACCGTACTTTAAAAGCCCTAGAGTGTGACAACAACTTCAAAAGTAACAGCGTACCGAATTGATGAGGATCCGTGGTTCACACTTTTGTTCTCCTTGGCTACATCTCTAGCGCCTAAAGAAATGTCGATTTCTCCAGAGAGCTCTTGCCCTGAAGCATAGCTCTTCCAAAGCCAAAAGCGTTGTGCATACCAAGGCCGAACGCTGATAAGTCCGCCATTGGCATGCTGAAATTGGCATACCATCTAACGCGCTAAGATGTCAATATGAGGACTACATAGTAAATGCGCGTCCTGTTTCGCGGTTACTAACGAAAAGTGCAAAGCCGATGCGCAGTCACTTTGGATATCTTGTAGGAAGGTCGATAGTAGGAGCAAGCTCCTCGTGAACATGTAGAAACAACAGAGGCGCAGCATTATGCCACTCACAGCAGACGGCCGTTCTCCAGTAATGCGTAGGATGAACCCCAAGCACGGGTGCCATCCCTGTCACAGGTCGCATGTGTTGGAGGTTATTCTGGTGCCGCAGCATCTGCCCACGATGATCTTAGTTTTAATAGGTCTGCTTCACTGCAAGTTGATGCAGCAGCGGCTCTTCCGTCAGCCAAAAGCCTCCAAGTCTGCGTGGAGTCAGCACCCATGCAAGTGCAGAAAAGGTCCACCCAACACTAATCAGTGTTCTGAATCCTCTCATGCAAGAGACCAAGAAGTGAGCACACAGTCTGCCACTCCTAGTGAAAAACGTGAGCTGTTCCCGGCCTGCACCCCTGTTGGCACCGTATTCCCAGTTTTAAACAGGTCCCATATCTTCAAGGAAGCCATCACACATTTGATTGATAGTTCAGACTTCTCAGAAGCTTCGTTGAACATTTGTGATACAAGGCTCACATTGGACAACCTGAAGACGCATCTTGACAGGTGCAAGAAGGTTCACTTATCTGCCATGAGATCGATCACGAGAATTCACACCATTGTGGATTACACCATTGGTCTAGATGAGAAGTTCATGCAGGAGACTAGGAGGAAATTTGAAGACTTCTGCGCCCAATGCAAAGAAATGTGAAGCAGCCCCCTATTCTCCAGTGTTAGACATTTCCGGTGCATCCCATTATGCATCTTGTAAATATTTCTCGACATTTTCAAATGTCATTTTGTAAATTGTAATTACACCAAAGTCCAAAGATGTAATATTTTCAAAATAAATTACACTTTGACTTTGGTCAAAGTTAGGTGAGATCTGCTAAAATCGCTCACTTAACTTTCCCTTATTTTCTCAATCTCTTTCCTTCTTTTGCTCATCCCTCTTTCTATATAATGCGAGGGATTTTCATTGTAAATTATCCTTTAGTGTTATGCAACAAAGTTCTGCCCTTTTTGAAGCAAATTTGTGAAACTTTGCATTCATGCTTTGTGAATGAGATTCGATTAATAAAGAAAAGGATTGCAAGCCAAACTTTGCGTTGGATTCGATACTTTTGTGAGTTGATCTTATTTGGTGGTGATTAGCTTGAAGAATCTAAAGGACTCTAAGTAGTTTATGTAAACTTTGTGTTACATTTATTATTTAGATTGCATTTGTATTTATGTTTATCATTGGTTGAATGATCTACAAGACTTTGTGCTTGTAATCATTCATGCTCTTGCATGTTCTGGTTGAGTGATCTACAAGACTTTGTGCTTGTAATTATTCATACTGTTGGATACTCTTGTCGAAGGATCTACAAGACTTTGTGCTTGTAATCGTTCATGCTATTGATACTTTTGTTGAAGGATCTACAAGACTTTGTGCTTGTAATCGTTCATGTTGTTCAAGGAATTGTTGCGTCTAAGAAGACTTTGTGCTTCTAACGTGACAAACGGTACTTCTTCATAGATCCAACACTGAAAAAGCTACGGAACGACTTTGTGCCTTCGTGAGCTTTCCCTTTTTACTTTATTTTGTTTGTTATTAATCACTTCTGGTATCTCTACGCTTCACTTTGACGAAATAGAGATATTGGTATTACTGCTAGTTGTTAGTTTTAAGTTATCAAGAATTTTGAACTTTCAATGGTGAAGCATTGTAAACATCTTCTCTGAAAAAAGAGAGAAGGATGAATGTAACACACCCCCCCACTTCCTAAGTTTCGTGTACATTTTGTAATTACTTGTTTGTTTTACTATCGCTTCTGTTAGCAGTAAGAAGGGTGCCTCCCCTTTCTGAGAGGAGAGATTCACATCTCACATAGCTATGGCTGAAGTCCAAGTTGTGTAATCTATCGAAAAGCTGATTACATAATTTTCACCCAACAAGTACTGATAAAAAAAATTCTCATATTTAAAATATAATCTATCTTATTTATAAATTTATTATTTAAATTTATTTTTATTATATTTTTTAATTTACTTTTTATAATTTTAAAATCAAATGAGATGAATAGATTCAATTATTATTATTATCGTTATTTTATTATTTTTGTAAGTTTATTATTATCCTTAATATATGAATATATTTTCCACAATAACTTGGGGGAATACAATCAGCCAAGGCATATATACAAAAGAAACTCAACCCAATCCCATGGGGAGTGCATTGCAAACTCCATAATGGCTAAGGTGTGATTAGTCATGTGAGGGAGTCCCTTCATGGATTTTTCCATTAACAAAAGATTACTCTAGTCCCCATTAATGTAATTAGAGAATACCAATCCTTTTTGTTGTTCTGTCTAAGTTGGGATTCAATCAACTTGATAATGGTGCAATTCTACCTCTTGCCACTAGGTTGTATTATTCTTGGATTGCTAATTTGGTGAATGAGAAACTTCACTTATACAATGAATTGTAAAACGCATGCTTATATTTGAAACATTTTTGAAAAAAAGGGGATATTGACATAATCAAAGACTTGAAACTAACACTAACCATTCTTTTTTAGTAAAATTGATTGCAAAATCCCTTCATTCAAATCCATCTAAATGTATATCTTAGAAAAATTCATGGGGAGTTGATCCTTGGTGTCCTCTAAAGCATGAATTTTACCAAGATAATTTTCAATCACCCTCAATCTTGAGTCTCCATAAAATCATACAATAGATAAGTGAGGGGAACCCACACTGGTATTGTGATAAAAAAGGTGATCATTTAGAGAAAAGAGGGGTGCCACAGTTTTCAACATGTAATAGCATTTTATCCCAACATTTTGACCTAGGTCAAGATTGCATTTCAATCTTCCATGATCTAAAGTAGATAATAAAGAAAGAGAAACAAATTAATTTGAACCTTGATTAATTTCTTCCATAGTTTTGAAGCCCAATCATGTAAACCTTTCATGCTTGGCCACATGCCATTAAATTTTCCTATGATGGATAGTTCCCACATCACATATTTTGTGGCATCAACATCCTTGTCTATATAAAAAAATCCACTTCTGATGTGTGTTACGCTCTTTTCACTAAATTATATGACTTAGAAGTTGAGCCACCATTTGTGGCCACCCTCTCCTAAAAAAATAGTGGCATCCATATCCCCAATCATATTTTATTGAGAGATTACATTCACTAGTGTGTTCTTGAATAAATGATGCCTTAATTTTTTCAATGGATGGTAATGTGGGCATGTGATGGCTTGTTTTTTGGCAACTAGGTATGACAGGGGCCAAAAATTTGAGGACAAGATCCTATAGTTTTCATTTCTCTCTATGTGTGGCCAAAGAGTGATTATTTTATTGCCATTCACTGATTTGAAAGTGGAGGAAAATAGGGATTTAGAAGGGCATAAAGTTTCAGGAGCAACAATTTTTCCAATGTTGTGCAATATTTGTTATTATTAATATATCTACAAACAATTAATATGTATGGAATATGATATGGAAATTACCAGTTGGTAGTCATAAAACATTATTGTTACTGGCATTTTTGTTTACACATTCCTTTAAATGATCTCTGTAAATATCAGGACAGTGTAAATGTGGATGGTATTTGAATGTGTTATAAATATGATAATGTTGAAGATTTGAAAGTGTGGTCTAATGTCAAAAAGTATCATAGTATCTTATTTTACTTCATGATTTTAATAGTTTTATCAAAAAAATTAATCAAATCAAATGTACAATATCTTCTAATAAAATTAGCAAATAAATCATAGTAATTGTGATACTAGGTTTTAATTAGTATTTAAATTGATTAAAACAAAATTTAAAAGAGAATTCTTTTTATTAGTTTAATAAAAAAATTAAAGTTGCAACAATTATTTGTAATATTTTTTATTAGTTTAATTAAAAAAAGCTTAATATATAAATATATTACAATTTACAAACAATATTTTCCCTGGTCAATTCATCCCTTCTATGACTTTGATGCCAAAATATAATGGACCAAATTTCTAATTTTTATCTAGTTTGAGGTATTTTTCTAACAAATTGGGGATTCATTTTTTAATTTTACGATAAAAAATATACAACAAATTCTTATTAGATTAACGAATGTAATAAATATTAAATCAAGTATAACTAGTGACAAATCAAATATTTCTCATGGAAAATAATAGAACACTCATTTATTAAAAGGGTACAAATGCATACCCATTCTCTTTCTTGAATTGGGATTGCTTCTTTTTCTTCATGACTAATACAAGGATTCACAAGCTATGGTTGCACTTCAAGTTGAATCACATATTCATTTCTCAATCACAATAATTATGACTAGGACACTTTAGGGTATACCATGTATCTCATTTTTGACACACTCTATGTAGACCTTCCTCAATGCCCACCACTTTTCTTGACTTTAATCCATGTCTAGATAATTTCCAGCAATATGAAAAAATCCAAGGTACCATGAAATTATAATGGCTTGGGTAGTTAATCAACTAACACACCCACTCATTTCATATTACATTACTTATACAAATAATTACACCATTTTACTAGTCATATATTTGTTGCAAGTATGAGCATATGAGTAGTTGGTGTTGTGATTAATGTCAACAAAGCTTGTGTTGTTATTGATGTCAGTTGGTGTTGAGTTGGTGTTGTCATTGATGCTTTGATTAGTTGCATTATGTTGTCATTAGTAAGTTAATGGTGTCAACCTCTAGTGTTGCTTTGATAAGCTTCTATCTATAGATGTATGATTGAGTTGCTTGGTTGTAGAACTACTGAAGATGATGAGAATGTGTTTATGGTGCTTGGTTTCCAAGTGCAACTTTTGAGAAAATTTGATAAAAAAGAGGAATTAGTGAGTTGTAGTGTTATTTTGGGTTACAGAGTTATGTTCTAGTGTTGCTCTGCATTTCTTCTAGGTTGAAGATATGCTTATGTGTTCCAAATATGTTGATTAGAGATGTTCAGAGGTGTTATATCCAAAATTTGGCATGTTGGATCGTTGTACAAAAAAAATTGTGTTCGTTAGTGTATGAACTATTTATTTCAAAGGTGTTTGGGAGAAATGTTTATGCTTCACATTTCTCCACAATTTGGTTTCAAGTCTTGTGGATCTGAAGGTGTGCTAATGGTGTTAGTATCTTTGTTTAGTTGAAGTTGTTCGAGGTTTGATGCTTTGGAATTCAGTTTCTTAAGTTATAGTGTGTGGCAAAGTTGTTTGAGTGTACTGAGTTTGCACATTCTTATGGTGGATGTTCTTGTGAAGGATTTGGATGGATTTTAGGGTGTTTGTGGAATATTCTAGATTGTGTTCAAGTGGCATTTTTGGTTTCCAAGGTGTTGTTGATCAAAGGAAGCATGTATTTAAAAGTTTAATGGTGTTTTCATGGGTAACGACTTAGTGTTTACACTACATGTGATGGATATTTATTGTTTGTAGAAGCATTTTGAAGCATGGTATGATATTTTTGGGTCCTGGATAAATTGTGATGTGATTCGCTTTCACTTCTATCCAACACATAAGTGTTTTGGTGCTAACCTAATTTGAATTTGCATGTTTGAGGTGCATAGCCAACCTTGGAGAATGTTTTCAAGGTTGAAGATGGTATAAATAATAGTTGATTTGTTGAGGGATGATAAGATAGACAAGTAAGATGAGGATGATGTGAATTGAAGAATTGTTAGGTGTGAATTTGAGTAGTGCAGTGTGATCTTTCATGTGTTAGATTACTGGATGTAGTGAGCAGAAGGTGTCCACAATTCTTCAGTCAAAGATGCGAGGTGTTTGTGATATTGTAGTGGATTTTTTTTGTTGCTCTAAGATAGTTTTCTCATTGTAAATCTCTTCTCTATATTATTTTATATTCTAGAAGTGAGCCTTTGGCAATGAGCCCTTCTTTATTCTAGGTAGTGTGTCCTCTGGCAATGAGCCCTTTGTAACCGATTTTGATATTACTTTATACTGTGAGCTAATCCTCACCGTGGTTTTTACCATTTTTGGTTTTCCACGTAAACCTAGTATTCTCTTGTGCATTGTGTTGATGTATTTTAGTTTTTGTTATCTACCTTTCATGCTAATTCATCATAATAGATTAAGGGTTAACTAAATGAATGCAGATTTGAATGTTCAAGAGGTTTTTGAAGTTTTAGTGCACAACTGATTCACCCCCTCTCATTTTTATTGTACATTCAACAATTGGTATCAGAGAAAGGTTTCTTGGAAAAAATATTAACCAATTGAGGTAGATTTGGGATAGAACACAAGAAAGAGATTCATCTATTTGATGGAACAAACTATATATACTAGAAGATGAGGATGGAAGGATTTCTAGTTTATCTAGGGTATGATGTCTGGAAGTCAGATGAAGATGGACACTATGCCTACAAATGGCCCAAGCATTGCTGATGAAGTAAAGGCCTATGAAAGTAATAGTAAAGCAAGGTATGCTCTTTTAAATAGTCTTACTAATTTTGAATTAGTGAAAGTGATGAATATGAAAATTGTTAAAGAAATTTGGGAAAAGTTAGAAAGCATTTATGAAGGAGATGATAAGGTCAAAGAATATAAGATGCAGAATCTAAAGATCATGTTTGAGAACCCATGGATGTATGAAGATGAAAATGTTACAAGCTACATGCATAGGGTAGATGAAGTTGTTAGTTCAATCAGAGGACTTGGTGGAGAACTCAAAGAACTAGAAGTGGTAAAGAAAATTCTTAGAACTCTTCATAAATCTTATAGTAAATTTTTTTGCTATTGAAGAATTTGAAAATATGAATACATATACCAAAGATCAGTTGTATAATTCATTAATTGCTTTTGAGATGAGAGAATTTGGTACAACTAGTGGTGCAAAAGTTGAGACTGCTTTTAAAGCTAGCAAATTAGAGGAGGTTAAGGAAATTGATCAAGAGGATATTGATGATGTATAAGCTAACTTTGTAAGGAGAATGAAAAAGGGTACTGGTAAGTATGGTGGTAAATTTCCTTTCAAATGTTTCAGTTATGAAAAGATAGGTCATTATGCTATAAGATGTCCAATCAGAGTTTTGAATAACAAAAATAAGGAGAACAAAGGTAAGATGATTAAGAAAAGTTATTATGTTAGAGAAGATGCAAGTATTTTTTATTATGAATCTGATTATGGAGATTATGATGATGGTGAATGCTTGTTCATGGATTTAAAAGGAAATTATTTCTACTAAATCTAAGAGATGTCTGAAGGAAATCCCTCCAGAGACAAAGGAAAAGACGGAAGGTACTTTGGTATCTACTTTTCATGCTAGAAAAGAGAACTACTAGATCATTGACTATGGATGCTCTAATCATATGACTAATGATAAGAGTAAGTTTTTTAAACTTGAAAAGTATGATGAAGGATGTGTTAGATTTGGTGATCATACATCATGTTTCAAGATGATGGATGTGAGATCAGAAAAGGATTCAGAACTATGGTGACTGTTGGAAGAAGGATATATGGAAATGTTTATCAGCTCCAAGGTGTTTATGGTCACTGTTTTATAACTCAAATCAATGAGATTTGGTTATGGAATAGGAGGATGTGTCACATTAATTTTGATAGCATAGTAAGAATCAGTTCAGTTCAATCTAAGAGAGATCTGCCAAGGATTACAAAACCTATCAATGATGTTTGTAAGGAATGTCAAGTTGGAAAGAAAACAAGAAGTTTCAAAGTCAAAGAACAATGTACTATCCTGGACTATTGGAATTTGTGCATACAGATCTTTGTTGTCCTACAAGGGTGAGAAGTCTTCAAGGTGACAAGAATTTCATACTATTAATTGATGATTATTCTAGAATGACATGGGTTACTTTTCTTAAAGAAAAATTTGAAGACCTAGATAAGTTCAAAGCATTTAAATTTCTGGTTGAGAATGAAATGGATACGAAAATCAATGTTTGATATCTAACAAAGGTGAATATTTCACCTCCAATGAGTTTAACATCTTTTGTGAGAATCATGGCATAAACTAGAGGCACTTGTCTACCCCTGGGACTCCTCAAAAAAGTGTAGTTGAAAGAAAGAATAGAACTATTCAAGAAGCTACAAGGAAAATGATAAAAGAAGCAAATCTACCAGAAGTATATTGGAGAGAAGCAATTCATAATGTTGTTTATATACTTAATAGAGTTCAAGCAAGAGAAAATGGCACAAAGAATCCCTATGAGCTATGGTATGGAAGGATCCCTAATGTCAAGTACTTCAGAGTGTTTGGAAGCAAATGTTATATCAAAAGGGATGAGGAAAACTTAGGAAAGTTTGATACAAGGTCTGATGAAGGTATCTTCCTTGGATATTCTACTAGAAGAAAAGATTACCAATGCTACAACAAGAGATTGAGAAAGATTGTGAGAGTGAAAGTGTCAAGGTTGATGAAGATTTGCAAAAAAATCTAGTGAAGATATATGGATATGAATCAAATGAATCTTCTTGTAGAGAAGAAGAAAAAGCTAATGAGAAAGAAGTGTAGTTTGAAGAGGAAGAAGCTCGAAAAAAGACCCCTAGAACTCCTAAGTATGTGCAGAAGAATCATTCCAAAGATTAGATCATTGGAGACAAGAGTAAAGGTATATTGACAAGAAGGAAAGCTACTAAAGAATAGATAAATCTATGTTTACTTTATGATATCGAACCTAAATCAATGATTGAGGCATGTAAAAAGAATTTTTATAAATTGAGAAGAATCAAACTTGAGAACTTTTCCAAAGACCAACAAACAAAAATGTGATTTGAACTAAGTGGGCATTTAGAAACAAACTAAATGAGAATTTAGAAGTGGTAAGGAACAAGGCAAGGCTTGTGTGTAAGTGTTACTCACAAGTTGAAGGAATAGATTTTGAAGAGACATTTTCCTCAATGGAAAGAATGGAAGTTATCAGGATTTTTTTGGCTTTTGCAACACATAAGAATTTCAAATTTTATCAGATGGATGTGAAGTTTGCTTTCTTGAATGGAGAATTGGAAGAAGAGGTATACACAGAACAACCAGAAGGATTTTAATTATCAAAAAAATTGGAAATGGTCTGTAGATTGAAGAAGGTATTATATGAATTGAAGCAAGCTCCTAGGTATGCAAGGTTGGAAAAATACTTGATACAATGAGGATTCAACAAAGGTACTACAAATAGAAATCTTTACTTTAAAGTTAAAAAAGATCAAATCTTGATTGTGGTTGTATATGTTGATGACATAATTTTTGGAGGCAATTAAGCTATGTGTAAGAAGTTTGTATAAGAGATGCAAAAGGAATTTGAAATGTCTCTGTTTAGAGAGATTATTTTCTTCCTTGGGCTACAAATCAATCAGACAGATAAATGCATTTTCATTTCACAATCAAAGTATATCAAGGAAAGGTTGAAAAAGTTTGGAATGGAAGGTTCTAAATTGGTGTGTACTCCTATGGTTATTAGTTGCAAGATGAGTAAGAATGATGAATCCCCTAAGGTTGATCAGAGCAAGTATAGATCAATGATTGGTGGACTACTATATCTAACTAATACTAGATTGGATATCATGCATGTGGTTTGTCTTGTGGCTGGATTTCAAGAAGATCCTAGAGAGTCACATGTTACCACAGTGAAGAGGATATTCAGATACTTGAAGAGCTCTCTAGATTATGGCTTATAGCATCCAAAGGATATTGATTTAATTTTGAGTGCTTACATAGATGTAGATTGGGTTGGTTGTGTAGATGATAGGAAAAGTGCAAGTGGTGGTGCATTCTTTCTTGGATGCAGATTGGTGTCATGGCTACACAAGAAACAAGATTCAGTATCTTTATCTACTGTAGAGGTAGAGCACGTTGTAGTAGCATCTTGTTGCACACAATTATTATGGATGAGGAAAAAATTGAAGGATATTAAAGTGTTATATGATGAACCAATTTCTATATTTTGTGACAGTAAAAGTGCTATCAGTATTTTAAAGAATCTGGTAATGCATTCAAGGACAAAACATGTCTCAATCCGGTAACACTTTTTGAGAGATAAGGTTGTAGAGAATGAAGGAAAGGTTGAATATGTGCCTACAAAGGGTCAAGTTGTTGATATATTCACTAAGACTCTTCCTAAGGATACTTTTGAGTATCTCCAGGAGAAGTTAGGGGTTATTGCCCCTCGTTCTTTAAACTAGATGCATAAGGAGATGCATCAGTCTAGTGAATTTCAATATTTATTCTTTGGTCTAGACTACTATTTGGTGGCTACCTCTCAGGGGGAGTAGGTAGTGGCATTGTTGGTTGTGTTCAAGAAAAGTGAGTGTTGTCATTTTGCAATGGTTGTTGATTGGTGCAGTTTTTTGTGTACTCCTAAGGGGAAGTATATTGAGCAAGAAAGATAGTTTTAGAGCAGCGGTGTGTAGTATGTTTAATGTCAAAGGGAGAATGAGAGCAATGCAAAAAAAATATCCTTTACCATTGATGTCAAAGGGGGAGAGATTAATGTGAAAAATTAGGTGGAAGAGAATCATACACAAAGGAGGAGAGTGTGATATATGAAAAAGATAAGTTGAGAGAAATTAATAAGTGTGTTAAAGGGGGAGAAAAGAGAAAAGGAAATAGGTATGGAGTAGATTTGTTGTGTTTGTTGTTGATGGTTTTTCACATCATGTGTTGCCATCAATGACAAAGGGGGAGATTGTTACAAGTATGAGCATATGAGCAGTTTGTGTTGTGACTAATGTCAACAAAGCTTGTGTTGTCATTGATGCCAGTTGGTGTTGAGTTGGTGTTGTCATTGATGCTTTGATTAGTTGCATTATGTTTTCATTAGTAAGTTAATGGTGTCAACCTCTAGTTTTTCTTTGATAAGCTTCTATCTATAGATGTATGATTGAGTTGCTTGGTTGTAGAAGTATTGAAGATGATGATAATGTGTTTCTAGTGCTTGGTTTCCAAATGGAACTTTTGAGAAAAATTGATAAAAAGAGGATTTAATGAGTTGTAGTGTTGTTCTAGGTTACAGAGTTGTGTTTTGGTGTTGCTCCACATTTATTCTAGGTTGAATATCTACTTGTGTGTTATGAATATATTGATTACAGATGTTCAGAGGTGTTATATCCAAAATTTGGCATGTTGGATCATTGTACATAAAAAGTTGTGTTCACCAGTGTGTGAGTTGTGTATTGCAAAGGTGTCTAGATAAATATTTATGCTCCATGTTTCTCTACAGTTTGGTTTTAGGTCTTGTGGATCTGAAGATGTGTTGATGGTCCTAGTATCTTTGTTTAGTTGATTTTTTTTGAGGTTTGGTGCTTTGGAAGTTATTTTCTTAAGTTATAGTGTGTGGTAGAGTTGTTTGAGTGTACGGAGTTTGTACATTCTTATGGTGGAAGTTGTTACAAAGAATTTGGATGGATTTTAGGGTGTTTGTGGAATATTCTAGATTGTGTTTAGGTGATATTTTTTGTCCGCAAGGTGTTGTTGATCAAAGGAAGCATGTACTAAAAAGTTAAATGGTGTTTTCGCAGGTAATGGTTGACCTAGTGTTTACACTACATGTGATGGATATTTATTGCTTTTAGAAGTGTTTTGAAGCATGGTATGCTATTTTTGGGTCCCAGTTAAATTGTGATGTGATCCGCTTTCACTTCTATCCGCCACATAAGTGTTTTGGTGTCAACCTAATTTAAATTTGCATGTTTGAGGTGCATAGTCAACCTTGGAGAATGTTTGCAAGGTTGG
Source organism: Sequoia sempervirens (assembly GCA_007258455.2). Lineage (NCBI taxonomy): Eukaryota > Viridiplantae > Streptophyta > Pinopsida > Cupressales > Cupressaceae > Sequoia > Sequoia sempervirens. The sequence continues at coordinate 89,341,261 of VDFB02270651.1, forward strand.
AGATGGTATAAATAAGAGTTGAGTTCTTGAGGGATGATAAGATAGATAAGATTAGGATGATGTGAATTTTAGAGTTGTGAGGTGCAAATTTGAGTAGTGCAGTGTGAGTTTTCATGTCTCAGATTACTGGATGCAGTGAACAAAAGGTGTGTACAATTATTCAGTCAAAGTTACGAAGGTGTTTGTGATATTATCATGGACTTTATTGTTGCTCTGAGATAGTTTTCTCATTGTAACAATCTTCTCTATCTTCTTTTCTATTCTGGCAGTGAGCCTTTAGCAATGAGCCCTTCTTTGTTCTGGGCAGTGTTCCCTTCAATAGTGAGCCCTTTGTAACTGGATTTGATATTACTTTATACTATGAGCTAATTCTCATTGTGGTTTTTCCCATCTTGGGTTTTCCACATAATTCTAGTGTTCTCTTGTACATTGTGTTGATGTGCTTCAATTTATGTTATGTCTTTCATGCTAATTCATCATAATAGATTAAGGGTTAATTGAATGAATGTGGATCTGAATGTTTAAGAGGGTTTTGAAGTTTTAATGTACAACTAATTCACCCCCCCTCTTAGTTGTCTTGTACATTCAACAATATTAAGTATTTTTTTTATCACACTTTTAGTTTTAATTTATTTTTTGGTTTTTCATTCCATCTCAAAATAAATCTATCTATCCTCTTCTCATTTTTTTTGGTAAAAGTCATAACAATTTCTTTGTTGATTTTAGGTAAGCCCATCCCACTTTCATCTTATTGAATTGTCCTCCCTAAACTTTTCCCATGCCATCTTACAATTTATAATTAGACCATCCTCAACTTTTAAGTTGCTCTTGCATAAAGGAAATATTGAAGGGACATGGAATCCTCAATAGATAACAACATTATACGTTAATTATTTGATATTGATAACCAGAAAAAGGAGTGTTCTTTAAGAAGTCCATGATTGAGCCACATTCTTGGTTGGAAATTACTTTTCTTCTTTGTCAAAATTTTTAAAGAGTTATTCATACTCCTATTATTGTATATGTAATTTAAATATCTACAATTGTTATTTTATCTCTATTAAAATAATGGTATCATTCTAAAAATATGAGATATAATTTTTAACTTTGTCATCCAAAGTCATATAGAGAGTTTGATACAAAGTATTTTTTTATGAATAAAGTCATCCTAAATAAATCATTATCAACTCCATTAGATTATCCTCTTTAGTTAAAGGGATAGATCTCAAAAATGTCCATAATTGAAAAATTATAAAAAACCTTTAAAGTGAATAGCCTTTTATCTTCTTGCTTGTCAATTATTTCCTTTAATCGCCATACTCCAAAGCCTCACATTTTCTTTGTATATTCTTAGGAGTATATTTTTAAAAAAATATTCACTCATAAGCTTCATGGCTCTCAAACATGAATCTCCACTGTGTTTGAATAGAATATTTTTTCCACGTTACCAAAACTTTTTTTCCCCCTTTCTAGTTTTAAAAGATTTGTTTAATCTTGCGACTATTTTGACCATTTCACTTGGCTCTTAAAATAAATAAAAAAGTGTATAGTGAAATTTATTATAAGCATGCTTTAATCAATTGAGTTTACTTACTAAGGTGGTTCATTTTCTTGTTCATGCTGATCATGTTTCTTGAACATCAATCTACCACTCCTAAAACTTATTTATCCTTATCCCATCATAAAGATTTCTCTCAAATTTATTGGTAGTATAAAACTTTTGAACTCAAAAAAATATATATTTTTTAACTGTTGTTTTCTTTATACTTTAAAATCATTGAATTTTTCTTTGTTTTATCTAATCCACAATTATTTCATTTTTTCTAAAAAAATGCAATAACATCTTTACGTTGGTCCAATCTTACATTACTCAAAAATAAGTGTTTTTAGAACTTCTTTGTGTAAGCTTAACATGTGCACGCTATTTTGTTTTGGTAGTTTTTTGGTGTTGTTGTTTCCCTTTTTTGGGTTATTTTGGAAATGTATTGTGTATTCTATGCTCATTGGTGCAAATTTATTTGACCCTCATGTGTACTAATTAGTTTGTCGTAATTTTATTGAAGTGCATCTTAGCCTATGTGCAAGCATTGCATTGTTCCTAGAACCTTGTGGCTATTTTCCCTTACTCTAGCACCTTTCTCTTAACCCACACAATCCTTGTACTTTACGGATATCACCATTTGTAGCTTGCTTCAGGTGTGAACCCTAGAGAGATTAGCTAACATGAGATTGTTAGAGAGGTTGTAATTTTTTTAGAATAAATTTGTCAAATAGAAACAATTAGATCTTTTAATAGCTTGTTAGTTTTAAAAGGTCTTAAGAATGAAATATTCAATTTATTAACGAATGAATGATTTTTCTATTTCCAGATGAAACCCATAGTGACTAAGTTTCATCATGAGTAGAAATTTATGACAATGACCTATTTTTATCTTAGGTAGTATAGTGAAAGTTTAAAGAGGTGTCCCACTTTGGGAAAACTAAGATTCAATCAAAACCACTTATAGTTGAAACACCATGGTGCTTACATGGACTCCATCCTTCTAGTTAAAAAAAATCATTCGAACACTTTAGATTCCAACCATATGTAGACGCAAGTTTTTAAAATTTACTACGAAACAATTTTCATATTAAATAATTTCACTCAAAATTATGTAGCAATTTTTTTCTATGTTTAAATAACATTTATTAGAACCTCTGTGTGTGTGTGGGGCTCACTTTACATAGGTAATCATAGTTAAGCATAGAGCTGAGTGAGTGAGTGAGTGTGTGTGTGGCTCACACATTTATTAGAACATGTGTGTGTGTGTTTGTGTGTGGCTTACTAAACATAGGTAATCATAGTTAAGCATAGAGTTGATTGGAAATTAAAAAGTATACTAAAATTTATTTCAAAAATTAACAAAAATATGATGTTTTAGAGGACAGAATCATTGTTCATACAAAATATTTCTTCTAATTTTGATAAATAGTCAAAAAATAATGTGGAGGCCTCTAAAAATTGTTGTTTTTCAATGCACTTGAATTTAAAATTTTAGTTAAAAAGTTATTAAAATTTTAGAAAAAAAGGTTTACTGCATTTACTAAATCTATAAGTTAATAAAAAGGAATAAATTTTAAGGATAAAAAAGATTTATTATAATAAATTTGGAGGCCCCTTAATCTAGTTTTTTGAGTTTTTTCAATGCACTTGAATTTAAAATTTTAGTTAAAAAGTTATTAAAATTTTAGAAAAAAAGGTTTACTGCATTTACTAAATCTACAAGTTAATAAAAAGGAATAAATTTTAAGGATAAAAAAGATTTATTATAATAAATTTGGAGGCCCCTTATTCTAGTTTTTTGAGTTTTTTAACATTTAAATTATAGTGTCCATTTATAAATATCTAACTATATTTTAATTATTAGAAAATAGCAAACATAAGTTATACTAATATTTTTACATTTAATTAGTTTACATCATTTAAAATTTAAAACATATATCACTTGTAGGTACTTTAAGTTCAAAACCTAGACTTGTTTGTCCATCTCTTTTATAAAAGTGTGGCATGGTATTGAAATTTCACACAATAATTTAATTTAATGAAATTTCTTAGTCATTCCAAGGGTTCAAACCTTTAGAGAGAAAAGGACTTGTCTAATTCCCTTGATAAAAAGATTGGATTTTTGGTTGAGCTTAGATTAGTTTTATTTTGAGTGTAGAGATTTGTCACATGGTAAGTTCAATTGATCAAATAACATTCAACTGGAAGCAATTAGGATCTTAAAAAAATAAGAAACTAGAAGATTACGATCAATCAAATGCCATACTCAATGAATTCAATTACACAATACTAGAAAGACTCAATTCAAAAGCATTAAACACAATTCAAAGCAATTGAACCTAAACTAGTATGCAAACCTCCCAATCGAATTGTGGATTTGAAGAAAACTTATGGTGTAGTGATGTGGAGTTCTCAAATTTGTCTAATTCATTATGCAAAAGCTCAATTCCAAGTGATTGATTCACAAATACTCTCAAAATTCTCTCAAATTGCTCAAAGGTGAGTACTCAAGTCAAGAGAGTAAGGGTGATATGAAGATTGTGAACAAAATTCATGTTGAAAGGTGAAGCATTTATAGATTTTACGAATTATGATCAATGGCGAAGATTGAAAATGATTATCAATGGATGAAATTGAATTGAGGAGGTGAGTATGGATCAAGGATTAATCAAGTGGTTGATTCCATGAGGCATAGATCAAGGGTCAATAATCCATGAGAGACTCAACAATATCACTTAATTTTAGGAATTATATTGGAGATATTCTAAGTTGGAGGGAAGAAATCAAATTTGAAAAGGGAATATCCTTATGGAATATTCTTAATGCACATTGGAGAGTTGGAGGAAAATTAGACAATTAAACAATTCATGAAAATCATTTAATTGTGCAAGTTGGAATAATTAAGATCCATAATTAAATAATTAGGAATTACTCAATCAAGTGGGGTTTATTAGCATTTAATTAAATAACATTGCATTATTTAAGCAAAAGGGGAGAAAATGATGAATTGTGATGAATTAATCAAATAACCTTAATTATTCAGTTAATAGGAGAATAAAGTGAATTTAATTAAATAATTAAATATTATTTAATTAAATAAAGGAATTGGGTGGATTATGCGAGAAATGGTGTTAGTGAAATCAGGTTTGTAATATACTTTGACCATTTTTAGGTGTCTATATTTTGCCCCTCTTTGAAGCGAGGTACATGTTATGTTGCTCCAAACAATTGATACTTAAATCAAAATTTAATTTTTTTATTTATTTTTCCTAATGCCCCATTGTGCCCCAATGGATGAAGGGATGCTAGTGTGGTGCCCCCTCAAGAGATCAAGCCAAAAAAATGATTTTCAAGTCGAACTCATGATACGATGATGGGAGTGGTCCAACTGCATTGAGGATGAAAAATAAGTCCTAGAAGGACCACATACTGACTAGGGTGCATAAAAAGATAGAAAATTGAGTTTTAGGGTCAAAACCCTAAGTTTAGCTAGGTATATATGCTCATTTGATGGAATTTCACTCATTTGCACACATTTCTTTGAGAAATTTAAATCCCTTGAGAGATTCCCTTGGAAAGTTGCTACAAAGACCCTGTAACAATGGAGTTCATTATTTGAGCCAGACAGTAAGTTGATCGAGTTTGTGAGTTCCAACACCCTCTTGGTTCAAGTGGTTGGGTACGTACTTCAAAAAACCTTCCTTGCACATGTTTTTATGTAACAAAATGTAGGATAGAATTTAGATGAACAAAATCATTGAACTTTGTTTGAGTGTGCCATTGTCACCAACACCACACTTTTGGACAAAAGCACAAAAGCTTTGCAAAGGTACAATTTTTATAAACTTGGCCTGTGCTATTATAAACTCTTAGGGTTATTGTTCTACTCTTATTGTTGCAAGAATGGAAGAAGAATGAAGTGTTGTCATTGATGTCAACCGATTAGCTAGTTATGTCAACCGGTCAACTAGTTATCTACTAGTTGTTATTGATTGTACATGTCGAGGATATTGAGAAAATTGTATTAAAAGAAGGTTATTGGTTCTAGTGCTTGTGAACTATGTTTTTCTATGTGTTGTTTCAGGTCTGGAAGAATTGGTGTTGGTCTAGAATTTCTATTTGTTAAAGTATCATGGTGTTCGATTCAAGTATTGTGTTGCCCTAGTTATGTTGCAATTGTTTTTGGCATTTAGAAGCATCGAGCTTAATTGATCTATGTGTTTTACACTAGTGTGACTGACTGTGTTTCAAGCACTACTTTTGAAGTTGATGAAGCGTGTTGGATCTATTATGGGTCCTGATGAAGTGTTTTTTTTAGGTTGCCCTCATTCTAATTCCACCCTAGAATGTTTGGCTCCAGCCTAATTTGAAATTGAAGTTGGATGGCCGACTTTGTATCTTTTCAAAGTTGGAGATGGTATAAATATAGAATGTGTTAAACGATGAAAATTGTACATAACAAAAGAAGAAAGATAAGTGAAAGAGTAGACACAACTTTGATGCTATTCTTTATGTGTGAGAGTTGAGTGTTTGGTTGTTCAGTGCGAAGCTTAACGCTAAGTTTTCGGATGCAGTGAGCAATAGGCTAACTCTATCATTCATGTGAGTTGATCAGTGCTTGTGTTGGAATCTTCATTGCTTTGAGATTGTTGTCTCTTTGTAACAAATCTTCTTTGTCTTTTTTGTATCTTTGTGGCGGTGAGCCCTCTGGGTTGTAGCCCTGTGGATAGTGAGTCCAGACAATGAGTCCTTATTTTAGGTAGTGAGCCTTTTTGTAATCAGTTTTTATATTCTCTATAGTGTGAGTTAATCCTAACCATGGTTTTTCCCTCATTGGGTTTTCCATGTAAATCTGATGTTATTTTGTTTGTGCATTTGCATTTGATGGTTAATCACTTAATCAGTTTATGTGTTAGTTCTAGTAATTGAATTTAAGGTTATAATTTGTGACAACTAATTCACCCCCCTCTCAGTTGTCTTATCCAACAATTGGTATCAAAGCTTGGTTCCTTGGTGAAGAGCTTAACCGCTTAAGGAAGGTTGAAGATGGCTAACAAAATGATCTTTGATTATCCGAGGTTTGGTGGAGCTAACAATGGTATTTGGAAAGTATTGATGGAAGAATATCTGAAGTATTGCAGATATGATGTAGAGAAAGCTTATAGGAATGCTTACTCTCCTCCTGCAAATGTTCCAAGTACACCTAAAGAAATTAAAGCACATGAAGTGAATAACAAGGAAAAGTTCATCCTGAAGAATAGTTTGGTACATTTAGAGGTGATTAAGGTTTAGAATTTGAAGACAGGTAAGGAAGTCCAAGATGCTTTAGCAAGAGCGCACAATGGAGATGAAAGGGTAAAAGATGAAAAATTACAAAATTTGGAAACACGGTTTGATCTTCTACATATGTCTATAGATGAGAATGTTAAAGCTTATGTATAGAGATTGGATGAGGTATTGGTTGGAATTCGATCTCTTGGTGCCACTGTAGATGAAACTAGAATTGTAAAGAAGATTCTCAGAACTCTTCCTAATGCTTATAGTGAAATGAGGAAGCCAAATCTAAGAAGTGGAGGAAAAACAAAAACTGCTTTTAAAGCTACAAAAACTAAAGATTCAGATGAAGATAACTTTGAAGAAATTGAGGCTAACTTTGTAAGAAGATTGGGAAAAGGTTCTAATAAGTATGAAGGAAAATTTCCCTTTAAATGCTTTAGTTGTGGAGAAATTGGTCACTATGTTGCAAAGTGTCTGGAAAGAACTAAAAAGAATTAACAAAGATATGAGAAAGAAAGGAAAAGAAAGAAGATTAACATAGCTTACTATGTTAATGAGAATGCTATTATTTCAGATGAAGATTTAGAATATGAAGATCCAGATGACAATGAATGCTTGTTCTTGGCGATTAAAGATTAACCTACTTCTACTTATTCAAAAAGAAAGTCAAAGGAAAGTCCTCTGGAGAAGAAAAAAGAAAAGGAGAAGGAGAAAAATGAAGGTACAGTTATCTCTTCCCTACAATGCTAAACAAGAAATGAATTTTTGGGTAGTTGATAGTGGTTGTTCACATCTCATGATTGGAGACAAGAGTAAGTTTTTGAAACTTGGAAAATATGATGGAGTTCTAGTTATGTTTGGAGATGATACTGGTGCTAAAATATGTGGGATAGGTTCAGTAGGTTTTGATGGAAAGCATCATACTGACAATGTCTACTATGTTAAGGGTTTAAGGAACAATTTGTTGAGTGTTGGTCAAATGTGCAAAAAGGGATATGATCTTGTGTTTAAGGATGAGAAGTGTGAGATCCGGAAAGGATCCCAAACATTGATTACTATAGGAAAGAAATCAAAAGGGAATATTTATCAGCTTAAAGGTGTTGATGGATGATGTTTTGTGACTCAAATAAATGACAGCTGGTTATGGCACAAGAGAATGTGTCACATGAATTTTGATAACTTGGAAAGGATTAGTACTATTCAAGTCATGAGAGATCTACCAAGAATTACAAATCCTATAAATGCTATATGCAGGAATTGCCAGTTTGGGAAGTAGACAAGAAATCATTACAGAATAAGAGAACAATCTACTACTTGATTGTTGGACTCGGTTCATATAGATCTCTGTGGTCCCATGAGAGTGTGAAGTCTACTTGGTGAAAGGTACTTTATGATTTTAATTGATGATTATTCTAGATATACTTGGTTTACATTTTTAAGAGAAAAATCAGAAGCATTAGATAGATTCAAAGCATTCAAGGCTATGGTTGAAAATTAAGTGAAATTGAAGATAAAATGCTTAAGATCTGATAGAGGTGGTGAATTCACCTCCCATGAGTTCAACATGTTTTTTGAAGTGCATGGAATAAAGAGATGATTATCTGTTTTGAGAACTCCTTAGTAGAATGGATTTGTTGAAAGGAAAAACAGAACAGTTCAAGAGGTTGCTAGGTCAATGATTACAGAACTCAGATTACTGGAAGTTTACTGGAAAGAAGCTATTCACATGGTTGTATATGTATTCAATCAAGTTCAAGAAAGAGAAAACAATACAAAGACTCCCTATGAGCTATGGAATGTTAGGATTTTGATAGTTAAATACTTCAAGGTGTTTGGAAGCAAATGCTATATTAGAAGAGATGAGGAAACACTAGGAAAGTTTGATGCAAGAAGCAATGAAGAAATATTTCTTGGTTACTCTACTTAAAGTAAGACATACAAATGTTTTAACAAAATATTGAGGAATATTTTGGAAAGCTCGAATGTGAAGGTTGATGAAATAATGAAGAATTCTATTGATATTGATGGATATGTGTCTGATGAACATAATTGTGCAAGAATAGAAGAAATTGTGTAAGAACAGGATAAAGATTAGTAGAAATAACATAATGAAAAGAAGATGCTCTGGTAATGTCCCCTAGAACACTAAAATATGTACAGAGAAATCATTCAGAAAGTCGGATTATTGGAGACAAGAAAAGAGGTGTGTTGACTAGAAACAAAGCTACTATTGAAGTAAATTTATGCTTATTATTTGAAATTGAGCCAAAGTCAGTAAAATAATCCTGTGAAGATGAACACTGGAAGAAAGTAATGAAAGAAGAACTTTTACAAATTGAAAAGAATCAAACTTGGGAATTGGTCCCAAGACTGTCAGACAAAAAAATCATTGGATCAAAATGGGTATTAAAAAAAAAGTTGAATGAGAATGGGAAAGTTGTTAGAAACAAAGAAAGTCTTGTGTGTAAAGGCTACTCACAAGTGGAAGGTATAGATTTTCAAGAGACTTTTGCTCTAGTAGCAAGAATGGAAGCTATAAGGATGTTCTTGGCATTAGCTGCTTATAAAGATTTCAAAGTCTATTAGATAGATGTGAACTTAGAATTTTTGAATGGAGAACTAGATGAAGAAGTTTACATGGAACAACCAAAAGGATTTCAATTGATAGATCAACTGGATATGGTGTACAAATTGAAGAAAGCTTTATATGGAGTGGAGCAAGTTCCTAGAGCTTGGTATGCAAGGTTAGATTAGTATTTGAATTAACAAGGATTTCACAAAGGTACAGAAGATAGTAATTTGTGTTTGAAGACTGAGAATGACAAAATCTTGATTGTAGTTTGAACCACAAATTTTTTGGGGATAGGCACTCTCTTGTATTTCTAGGGTTTTGCACCTAAAACGAGAAAGGTATCCCACAAAAACTTGGGGGTTCACTCAAGATTAATGTTAATATGATGAAATATGTCTAAATAGAATGCCCTAAATGCAAATAATTGATAAAAGAGATTGAATACTAAAGAAAAACCAATGAAATGCACCTTGTTTGAAAACACATTATGATATGCAAACATAAACTAAATGACCTAGAAATGACCATGAAACAAAACAAAAAACTGTATAACTGAAGAGGTGTGCCTAGAAATGTGTTGCAAACTGGAAATGCTATTGATCCTAAAATTTTGACCTATTGGGACACTTACGCCATTTTGGGCAACTTAGTCCCAGATCTAGAAAACTGCACCAAAGCCCGTTTTAGCCAAATGGGTATCCAAATCTACAGAAAACTCTTAAAAACATATGCAATGGGACTAAGTCACCACTGATGGTGACTTAGTCCACTTTGGCTTTTCTAGACATTCGAAAGTGGAAACGGAAGACCTTGGTCTGCACTTTTTGTTCATCCAGGTGTTTGGTTCTAAAACTATCAAATGCAGGCATGAAAGTGACTTTTTGTGGATATTTTGACCTAACCAAAAAGGAGATGTATAGAACAAGTTTTCAACTTATCCTTCAATGATTTACAAACCTTCAAAGTGCCTAAATCTACAAACACACAAAGAAAGAAAGAGAAATGTCGAACGTTAGGGAATAGGGGTTTGCCTTGGTCAAACCCCTTTTAGGTAATTAAACCAAATGGAGAAATAAGAGGAAGCATGAACATGAAGTGAATGGATTATAAACTTTTCATGATGGTTGATCTTGAATTTCTACAACGGATGAATAATCTGCCCTTGAATGTCTGAAAATTGATATTGAATGCTCTTTAAATGATCTAACCATAGCTTGCTTGACTTGAATGCATGATGAATGACGAATGAATGATTAGGTTGAGTTATGAATTAGGGTTTAAAAGCTTATTTATATAGGAAATCCTCCTAAAATGTTCGTTAATTTGATCCCCAAGGCTGACATGAAGGAAAAATAAACTTATAATCCAGTTTTTCCCACTCGAACCTCGAAAATAGCCCAAATGGGACTAAGTCGCTAAGTTGGGTGACTTAGTCCCACCTAGATGGGGCTAATTTTCCCAAATGAGTGACTTAGTCCCATAAGGGCTCTTTTTCCACCTAGATTGTCAGGGAGTGGAGAATTTTAGTTTTTTATGTTGTTCTAGTCAGTTCTTTGATCAAATTAAGCCTCAGGATGCACAATATGGGGCAATAGGGGCCTATTAATGATGATATAAAGGGTAATTAGGGCTGGGACACAAATTTCAATGTGAAAGTGTGATTGCATACACTTTACAACATTAAAATGAGGTCCACTTAACCTAGAAGGGCACAACATCTAATGTGAATGTGTAAAAGACATTACAACACTATATTAAAATTAGGTTTAATTTACAAGCCTTCTAGATTAATGTGAGAATGCAATTAAATACATTGTATTAGGGGAAAAATAGGTCCATTAGACTTAAATGCTTAATAAAAGTCTAGAAAAGTGTGAAATTCATTTACAACACCTTTACAAGACTTTGTTAAATGCATTTTATTCAGTTTGTCAGGCCCCAAGACCTAATGTAGATGTGTAAAACACCTCAGAACACTAAATCAATGCCTCATTAAGCCCAATTTATCATTAATTATTCTCATATCAAGCAAGAGATACATTTTTTTGCAACACATTTATCCCCCACTTTAGTGAGAGGATGAACTTGCCTCAAACTCACACTAAAGTAGACATTCAAGAGGGGTCCAATTGTACCAATGGGGATGACAAAGGATGACAAAGATCGAGGAAGTGGTCAAGCCCCTAGGATCCAAGATCCTAAGTAAAACCAACATGAGCACAAAAGGACATGCACAAGGTGAATGATTTGTAGCAGAACAAGATACACAATCATGCAATGTCAATAACTAGAAGGAAGAGAAATAAAAAGGTGGATCAAACTTCAACCATTTTTCCAACACGTTGTGGATCAGATCTAGGCTATTTGTCCAAAAAAATGCATACTCACTCTAAGGAAATGAAACTCTTGGTTGTTCGTCGAGTGAGAAGTCCTAAAAGGTGAGAGACATGATCGATATGTGCTCACACACACATGAGTGGCTATGGGGAAAGTCATGCCTTAGAATGGACTTCCCACTTGAACCATACCAAAGTTATACCTCTTGATAACTTTAATAGGGCGCCACGATGAAAATGATCTTCAAGCTCTATTAGGTAAGCATAACTCCATATGCTTGAAACCCATAGACATTGTAAATGGTGGAAGGAATATTCAAAGGTATTTTTCTTAGTTCGTGCAAGGTCTCATCTTAGGGAACATCATGCTTAATGTATCCAAGAGAGGAAAAGTGCAAATGGTCTCATCTTGTTTCCAAGAGAGGACAAGTGCAAAGTCTCATCCTAGGAAACATTGTACCTAATGCTTCCAAGAGAGGAAATTGCAAGAAAAAAGAAAATCGCACAATGAAATATGAGTGTCGATGTATGCCCCCACTTTAAAATAGTTGCTAACACCATTACTGTGAGCAATTGTTTTAAAGTAGATGAAGAAGATATGAGATCTTACTTGAAAAGCTCTATGCCAAGTCATACGTTTCCTATAAGCTACATCATGAAAAAGGTAGTATGTCACATGTGATTCAACTTAAGGCATGCCATCTACATCCCAAGCTTGCTCTTATATGTTCATGAAAGGTTAACGGCTAGCCAAAAGAGACAACAACAAGTGACATACGAGGACAAGGCTACCCAACCCCTTGCCCCCACTTAGTGCAGGACAAGGATGAGCCTAAAATGATTGATAAGATGCATGCTAGAGTGAAAATCAGTATCAATTAGAGAAATTAGGTGCCCCCACATAAGGGAGAGCACCAAACTCCTTAAGATGTTGGATTTTATGACTCAAATCCTTACATTCATTAGTAGAATGACCATGGACTCTATGATATGCACAAAATGAAGTTTTGTAATAGAATTTCTTCTGAGTTTTTGGAGGAAGGGATATCAAGTGATCTTGGAGGAGTCTCGACAAGATACCCTCTTTATCAATGATAGAATTTGTTCCTATAGTTTGCAACAAAGATACATCTTGCTTAGATGTACAAGATGTCATACCTATGCAATACTCTTTACATTGCAATATTTTGTTCTCTCCTTTGCAAGAGGGTGTAAAATCAAATGAACTCAAATCATTAGCATTTTGCGAGATGACATTGATGTTAAGCGAAGATTTCTTTGTTTGTTTCATTTCAAGCCAAGGAGAACAATCAAGACCACTAGTGTCTATCAGTTCAGGATGCACTACTATTAAAGTCGTCTTAGAAGGAAGTTTTGTGATAGTATTGATGTTGAGTGAAGGCTTGTGTATTTCCATCAAAGGATAATAACCAAGACCATGAGTTGTTTCTTGCATATTAGGTTCGATGGAGACACAAATACCTTGTTCTCTAGCACCACACCCTTTTCCACTATTTCCAAGTCATTTCATAAGCTCATAACCTTTTCCACAAAGCTTTTTCATTTCTTTTCGATTGGGTGATTGTTCATGATTAAGTTTGTCAAAGTTTGTTGTGTAATTTTCTTCTTTGTTGAAACTGAGTGAGGTGGATGTTTTTGAAGGGTCTTCTAAGTTTTGTGTTGACATGATTGAGTTTTCATGTCCCTTATTTGAATCTTTTTTGATGATCTTGTACTCGCCCATGAATGTATGTTTGAAATATAAAGAACCCCAATCCTCATCTAATAGCTTTGTGACTTGTTCAATGTGTTTGTCTTTGTCTTGTTGTACAAGGTCTACTTGTGTGGTTGGTGTTAATGTGCTCAAGGGATGCTCTTTGTTTTTCTCAAGTTGTAAGACAATATAAGGCTTAGGATCAGCATCAAGTGTGTATACTTTGTTGTTGTATATGTATTTCATTTTGCGATGGAGAGCATAAGGCACTTCATTCATTGTGTGAATCCATGGTCTACCTAAAAGAAGATTATATGAAAGTTCATGAGGCATAACATGAATTTGTGTACCCAATGTGGCCTTCCCAACTGTAATAGGTAAAGTAATCACACCGAGCGGTTTTTTTTTGGCATTGGCATATCCCTTAAGAGATAAAGAATCAGGTTGAATTTATGATTTATCTACACGAAGCCTATCCAAAAGGTTTATGCTACACACATTAAGGGTTGAGCCATTATCAACAAGGGTTAACTTTATCCCTATTCATTTGTATTGAGATAGTATGACGAAAGCATCATTTTGTTTTTGCACTTCCAAAGGGGGGAGTTCACTTTGGTGGAAAAAAATTTCAGCATTCAATCCTTAAATTGGGGCTGCTATGTCATTTGTTTGCGCATTAGAAGGGATAGGAACTTGTTGTAAGGCCATTTGAAGCATAGTGGGATAGTTAGGTGAATTCTAAATTAAATCCCATAGGGATATCTTTGCAGGAGTATTCTTAAGTTGTTCAACAAGATCATAATTCTTAGTATGTGAAGTTAATCAAGGATCTCTATGCAAAATGGGATTAGGAAAAGGTAATGGCATTGAGGTTGGTTGTGGCAGTCATAGATTGTTTCTAGTGGGATATGTATGAGCAATGGTATTATGACTCAATTGCTGTGAAACATTGTTCTTAGGTGGGTAAAGGACAAGTTCAAGTTTTTTTTGAGTTGGAGATTTGTTTGAAGGGGGGTAAAGGATGAGTTGAGATTGAATAATATTAACGTCCCTTAGTGAAGGAGAGTCTAATGTTGCCTCGTTATCTTCTTCTAAGGACACTATATCATTATTGTTATTGTTATTCTTGTCTTGCACCACATGTGATATCCTCCCTAGGAGGAGAGAGAACTACAAGACAACTATTCTTGACATGCAAGGCTTGGTTCTTCCAAAATAACTTTATCACAAGGGAGTTATCAATGGTTGGATTGTGTTGCTTAGTAAGAGTGGGGATGGTACGAGAAGGATCTATTTGATTGTCCTAGTTTTCGAAGGTCTCATTTGTTTGTTCCATATTATCTACCCTAGTAGGAGAGTGTGCAATATGTTGACCACTGGCTTCATCATCAAGAGAAGGACCACTATCATTTTCAAATAGATTATCCCAAATGGTAGGAGCAAGAGGGAAGGAAGAGCCAAGATTCTCATGACTTTTAATAGGTATATCTTCTAACACCAACCTATCCTCTTTGCATTGAGGAGGGATATTAGGAGATAGAAAAATTTTATTATCATGGTTATGGAGACTAGGTAAGGTGATGTTTAGAAATTTTTCTATAATATCATGTTCTTGTTGTCCAATATCCTCCAAAGGGGAATGAGGAGAGAGAAAATCAAGACCCTCGATGCTTGTATCTTCTTTCACCAAGATAACTTCATCACTAATAGGAGAGATATTGGGAGAAGAACAAGTGTGATTGAGATGATTGTCAACACTATCATCCTCACCAATGGGTAATGTAATATTAAGGATTGTGTCAATGGTTTGATGATTAACATGTTTCTTAATAACCTCATTGTTGTAATCGAAATTGAACTCATAAGAGGGGATGTTGTATTTATGCAATCCATTTCTAACCATATCAAAGCCACATCTTTTGAAAGTAAACATGCTATAATGAAAAAGGAAAGAAAGGACAATGAAATGACTTAATGTGAAATGTTGAAATACAATTTTTAGATGTGAAACAAGGTAATTTTTTATTACATTATTAAACAACCTGAAAAATGAAATGTCGTAAATGCCAATTTGAAATTATACAATGCATGAAATGAGCTAATTTAAACTAAATCTAATGAAATGCATGTTACAGAAACTCAGCCAACTGATACAGGTAGGTAATGGCAGCAAAAAAAAGCTTTAAAATAGGGTTTCTAGTGTCATGAAAGGAAATTTTAGGGGTGAAAAGGGACTAAGTTTCCCAAGGTGGCAAATTAGTCCCAGTAGGGGTTTTTCAGAGTTCTAAGATTTTTTGGATTGATTTTGATGTTTTTTGTGTTGTATGATGTAGACCTAAGATGCAAATGCAGAGTTTTAGAAATTTTTAATGATTTGAGATGCCAAAAATGCACCCTATATGCACTTTCACTAATGCAAAAAATTGAAACCCTAGAATGCAAATTAATCAATGGAAACCCTAATGAAAAGTTAATGTAAGCTAATTCTAGGATGATGATGAACTCCAAATTAGAAAAGAAGGCATTCCAAAAGCAAGTTCACCACACTGAACCACAAATTTTTTGAGGATAGGCACTCTCTTGCACTTCTAGGGTTTTGCACCTAAAAGGAGAAAGGTATCCCACAAGAACTTGGGTGTTCACTCAAGATTAATGTTAATATGATTGAAATATGTCTAAATAGAATGCCCTAAATGCAAATAATTGATAAAAGAGATTGAATACTAAAGCAAAACTAATGAAATGCCCTTTGTTTGAAAATACATTGTGATATGCAAACATAAACTAAATGACCTAGAAATGACCATGAAACAAAATAGAAAAATGTATAACTAAAGAGGCACACCTGGAAATGTGTTGCAAACTGGAATGGAGACTAGAAATGTTGTTGATCCTAAAATTTTGACCTACTGGGACACTTACGCCATTCCAGGAAACTTAGTCCCAAATCTAGAAAACTGCACCAGATCCCGTTTCAACCAAATGGGTATCCAAATCTACAGAAATCTCTGAAAAAAATATGCAGTGGGACTAAGTCGCCACTGATGGCCACTTAGTCCACATTGGCTTTTCTAAAAAATCTGAAAGTGGAAACAGAAGCCCTCAGTCTGCACTTTTTGTTCCTCCAGGTGTCTGGTTATGAAACTATCAAATTCTGGCCTAAAAGTGAATTTTGTGGATATTTTGACCTAACCAACAAGGAGATGTCTCCAACAAGTTTGCAAGTTATCCTTCAATGATTTCCAAACCTTCAAAGTGCCTAAATATGCAAACACACAAAGAAAGAAAGAGAAATTTTGAGCGTTAGGGAATAGGGGTTTGCCTTGGCCTAACCCCTTTTAGGCAATTAAACCAAATGGAGAAAATAAGAGGAAGCATGAACATGAAATGAAGGGATTATAAACTTTCCATGATGGTTGATATTGAATTTCTGCAACAATGGATGAAGAATTTGTCCTTGAATGTTTGAAAAACTATCTTGAATGCTCTCTAAATGATCTAACCCTAGCTTGCTTGACTTGAATGCATGATGAATGATGAATGAATGATTAGGTTGAGTTATGAATTAGGGTTTAAAATATTGTTTATATAGAAAATCCTCCTAAAATGTTCGTTAATTTGATCCCCAAGGTCGACATGAAGGAAAAATAAAATTAAAATCCAATTTTTCCCGCTCGAACCTCAAAAATAGCCCAAATGAGACTAAGTTTCCAAGTTGGGTGACTTAGTCCCGCCTAGATGGGACTAATTTTCCCCGCACCTTAGTCCCATAGGGTTTTTTTTCTAGCTAGATTGTCAGTGAGTGGAGAATTTTAGTTTTTATGTTGTTCTAGTCAAGTCTTTGATCAAATTAAGCCTCAGGATGCACAATATGGTGTAATAGGGGCCTATTAATGATGATGTAAATGGTAAGTAGGGCTAGGGACACAAAGTTAAATGTGAAAGTGTGATTAGATACACTTTACAATAGTAAAATGAGGTCCACTTAACCTAGAAGGGCACATCTGATGTGAATGTGTAAAACAAATTACAACACTAGATTGGAATTAGGTTTTACTTTACAAGCCTTCTAGATTAATGTGAGAATGAAATTAAATACATTATATTAGGGGGAAAATAGGTCCATTAGACTTAGATGCTTAATAAAAGTCTAGAAAAGTGTGAAAGTCATTTACAACACTTTACAACACCTTTACAAGACATCATTAGATGCATTTTATTTAGTTTTTTAGGGCCCAAGACCTAATGTAGATGTGTAAAACACCTCAGAACACTAAATCAATGCCTCATTAAGCCCAATTTATCATTAATTATTCCCATATCAAGAAAGATACATTTTTTTGCGACACATAGTTGTATATGTTGATGACATTATCTTTGGAGGAAATAAAAAGATGTGCAAGATGTTTGCAGACGAAATGTAGAAAAAAATTGAAATGTCTATGTTCAGGGAGATGAATTTCTTTCTTGGGTTGCAGATTAATCAAACAGAGAAAGGAATTTTCATTTCACAATCTAAGTATATGAGAGAAATGTTGAAGAAATTTGGGATGGATGGTTCCAAATCGGTAAGTACTCCTATGGTAACTGGATGCAAGTTGGGAAAGGATTCAATGATTCACCTAAGGCTGATCAGAGAAAATATAGATCTATGATTGGTGGACTACTGTAGTTGACTACTACAAGACCAGATATTATGCATGCAATTTGTCTTGTAGCTAGATTTCAAGAAGATCCAAAGGAAACACATGTTACTATAGTTAAAAGAATTTTCAAATATTTGAAAGGAACTTCGGATAATGGATTATGGTTTCCTAAAGATACTAATTTTACTTGCAGTGCTTATACATATGCAAATTGGGTCAGAATTATAGATGACAAAAAGAGTACAAGTGGTGGTACATTCTTTCTTGGATGTCTATTGGTGGCATGGTTGAGTAAAAAGAAAGATTCAATCTTTTTGTCTATTGTTGAAACTAAGTATATTGTTGTTGCATCGTGTTGTACACAAGTTTTATGGATGAAACAGACATTGAAAGATATCACAGTGCTACATGATGATCCTATTCCTATCTTCTATGATAACACAAGTGAAATTAATATTCCAAAGAATCCTATGATGCACTTGAGAACAAAGTATATATCTATCAGGTATCATTTCTTGAGAGAGAAGGTCATGGAGAATGAAGTTAAGCTTGAGTATGTTTCGAAAAAAGATCATATTGCGGATATATTTACAAAGGCTCTTCCTAAAGATACTTTTGAGTATCTCTAGGATAAGCTAGGCGTTATTGCCCCTCTTTTTGAAAACTAAGATGCATTTGTAGATGCATCGGTCTAGTGATTTCATGATTCTATCTTTTGGACTGATGTTCGTTGGTGGCTACCTTCAGGGGGAGCAGGTAGATTTTCTAAAGTGTTGTCATTATGAGTATTTTTTTTTCATGTCAAAGGAAGCTTCAATGGACATATTTTTCTTTTTCCATTGATTTCAAAGGGGGAGAAAGAGAGAGCATGTGAAAAATAAAAAAGAGAGAGATATGTGAAAAAGAAAGTGAATATGAGGTTGATGATCTTCTGGAAGGGGAGAAGTAGAAAGAAAAATCTTGAGAAGTATTGTTAGAATAGGTTTGGTGTCTTTGATGGTTTTTCACATCATGTGTTTCCATCAATGACAAAGGGGGATATTTATGCAAGAATGGAAGAAGAATGAAGTTTTTTCATTGATTCCAATTGGTCAACTGGTTATCTACTAGTTGTTGTTGATTGTACATGTCGAAGATATTGATAAAATTGTGATAAAAGAAGGTTGTTGGTTCTGTGCTTGTGAACTATGTTTTGTTGTGTGTTGTTTGAGGTATGGAATAATGGGTGTTGGTCTGAAATTTCTCTTTTTTGAAGTATCATGGTGTTTGGTTTAAGTATTGTGTTTCCCTAGTTTTGTTGTAGTTGCTTTTGGTATTTAGAAGCATCGAGCTTAATTGATCTATGTGTTTTACATTCGTGTGGACTGACCATGTGTCAAGCACTACTTTCAAATTTGATGAAGTGTGTTGGATCTATTATGGGTCCCATTGAAGCATGTGTTTTAGGTTTCCCTCATTCTAATTCCACCCTAGGATGTTTGGCATCGACCTAATTTGAATTTGAAGTTGGATGACCAACTTTGTATCTTTTCAAAGTTGGAGATGGTATAAATATAGAATGTGTTAAGCGATGAAAATTGTACATAAAAATAAGGAAGATAAGTGAAAGAGTATACATGAATTTGATGCTATTCTTTATGTGTGAGAGTTGATTGTGTGGTTGTTTAGTGTGAAGCTTAACACTGATTTTCCAAATGTAGTGAGTAGAAGGCTAACTCTATCATTCATGCGAGTTGATCAGTGATTGCGGTGGAATCTTCGTTGCATTGGGACTGTTGTCTCTCAGTAACAAATATTCTTTGTCTTCTTTGTATCTCTGTGGTAGTGAGCCCTCTGAGTTGTAGCCCTGTGGACAATGAATCTGGATAGTGAGTCCTTATTTCAAGTAGTGAGCCTTATCTTTGGTAGTGATCCTTTTTGTAATTAGTTTTGATATTCTCTATAGTGTAATTTAATCCTCACTGTGGTTTTTCCTCATTGGGTTTTCCACATAAATCTAGTGTTATTGTATTTGTGCATTTGCATTTGATGGTTAATCACTTAATCAATTTGTGTTAATTCTGGTAATTGAATTTAAGGTTATAATCTATGACAATTGATTCACCCCCCCTCTCAGTTGTCCTATCCAACACTTATGTAAAAACCTTGTGCTTTTGTTATTCCTTACAGTGATGTTCTTTTGCAATAATTTTTTTCTTTTTTTCCTTGAGAGTTACACACTCTTGTAAAAAGGTGTGCTTTTGTTCCTTTTGCCTTTTTGACTTAGGTTTTTCTTCTCGACTCTTGAAACTTGACATTGCGCGTGTTGTGCATGTAGGACAACTAAGAGCCACTTACTTCTCAAGAGTGTAGATTGGCTATCCTAAAGAAAATGTCCTCTTTTGGTCCTATGGAGATTACATTTTTCCATTCTTTGGGACTGTTCCATATTTTGTATATGTCGAAGATTCTATCCCATTATACATTGATCACTACTATCATTGAGTGATGGAATTCTGAGACATCTTCATTTCATTTTTCAACCAGTGAGGCAACTATCACCTTAGAGGATAGATGGTGCATCCTTAGGGTTCCCATTCATGGATCTCAAGTTATATATGATATTGTTCAAGGTGGTTAGTCCCTTCTTTGAGTATTGATGGTGGATCATATTGATTTGCATGAGGATTAGGTTGATCTTCGGGTTTTGGTTGACACTATTAACGATGTCACTCTTGTACTTGCTAGTCTTATTATGGGTACACTTGTGCCAGATAAACACTCTCATATGTTCAATCCTAGATGGGGAGCATTCTAGAGAGGATGCTTGATGAGGGAGTCCTTGTATCTTGGCTTATCTTTACCATGATATGCATCACGTCATTTACAAGGGCGAACCTACTTTATCTATTGGTTGTACTTTGCTTCACATTTGGGCTTGGGAGCATATCATTGTGCTCTGACCAATTTGTACCTTGTGTCGGGTTGTTGAGGAGCCATTTATCTTTTGATATGAGGGAATATTGACTCACCATCACATAGGTGAGCTATCTTATTGGAGAAGAGTTATTGATGATTTTATAGAGTTCACATGGAGGCAATTGTTGGGAGTTGAGGCCTAGGATGATGATGATGATTACCTTCTATAGTACTATCAAACTAGATGGCTTAACAATTGTTCCACTTCTATCATTGAGAGATATCTCCTAGAATGTGTCATGACAAATTTTGTTGGAGAAGAATGTTCCTCAAGTTAATTACATGGTTTTGTTTGCTCGCACCCACCAAGAGCAAAGAGAGTGGGGATAGATGCTCGACATTTAGACAACTTGAAAATTTTGATCATGTTGTTCCTTTAGCATGAGTATACATAGGAGGCCCAAATGATGTTGACACAACTGTCGATTATGATGCATGGTTTGTGACCAGGATTCCATTCAAGTTTACATATCCAACAACTATGCCTTAGAGATAGAGGGGTGATTCTATTCATTAGAGATTGAGAGCAAGAGTATAGGGGCCACAAGCCATGGAGAGAGTACAGGTACATGTGTATGGGTCTCCATAGAGGGATCTTGAGGGACCACTACTAGTACATGATCAACATGATCAATAAAAAAAATAGGTGGTACAACAAGTGTCAGGACATGATGTCTAGCAGCTTTAGGCTGATTTAGATGAGGCTAGGAAAGAGAGAGATGGCACCCATAGAGAGTGGGATACATATAGACAAGGGTGAGATTAGGCCTGCCAGGAGTAGGATGCAGAGATAACCCACTATCGATAGCTTAAGGTATAACTTTCCCAAGACACAACATGACAACAATAGCTGGAGACCCATTGAGAGACAATACCACTAGCCAGGTACTTCTAGGATCTAAGAGCAGTGCAAGATGAAGCCACATATTACAAGACTATATACCACATGTAGGTTTTGGAACAAATGAGACAACTGGCTTACTCACATAGGAGTTCTATAAGACCTATCCAATAAGAGGATGGGTCAATAGGTCCATTAGATAGATAGGGGCCTTCAAAGGATCTAGGGTACTCAAGTGGATAGCATGGGAGACCACCTAGGGGATCATCACCATGCCAACCCTCTACTGGTAGAGAGGACTAGGGTAGCAAGAGATAACTATGAATATCTATTTTATATTCCTATTTTGATATAGACATACTTTATGTATATCCATTCATCAAATTTTTGATAGCTCATGTATATTTTTGAAATATATAGCACACTTGACATGTATCATGACATTTATCTTTTTTCTATATATATGAGATGAGTGACTTATGATGCAACCATTACATTGTGTTATGTATGTGTTGATCTTTTATTATGTATGGATATGATATATGGACATGATTATGATAATGGATGCATTATGTATGGATGGATGGATAAAGATGTTTCATGATATGTGATGATATGAGATGGATATTGACTTACTATGATGTTTATGATTTGATATCTATGTGGCTAATGGTTTGTGGATGTAACATGGATGCATTTATGTATGTTTTTTTTTCATATTTTTATATGATATGTGATGATTATGCAAGATGGATGGTATGAGATGTATTGTTGATGATTTATGGATACAAGGTGCATGCATGTTCTTTTTGTTATGTCATGATACTTGGATGTTAGTAACAATAAGATAGAATGAAATTATTAGAATAGAATAAATGAATGATATTGATCAAGATACAAACAAATCTATAATTATTAGGATGGATTTCTAAATTTTATTGTATATGTGATAAGATAGATGATGATTTTTCTTTTGCTTTTATATTAGACTTAATTTCATCATGGTAATCCTTATTTTTGATATAGAAAATAGATACGATGCACCAAGGTATGAAGAAATAGGGTAGCTTTGTATCTAATGCGTGGACTTTGACTCTACAAACATATAGGAGTATTCTTGTTCATACTTGACATACAAAAACCTTGTTTGATCATGTGAGAAGAACAAAGCCATCAAAGCAAGGAGACTAATACACAAAATGTATGAAGAACTTGATATATCTTAGCCATTTTTTTACTTGATACTATCCCTACACCCGTAAGGAAAGTATTCGTCGAGGTCATATTGTAAGAATATCCAATAGGAACAACATACAAAATCAATGATCAATGCCCCATTCCTTTATCTCTACAATGTTTTAGACATCATCGAGAGATCATCGAAATGGGTCAATAAGATAAATCAAACAAAAGATTGAAAAAATAGAAATTTCTTGATGTTATCATTTATTTTTCCAAAAAACATGTTATTTTTGGTTGATATCCAATGTTGTCTATTGGAGGAAAGATATATTTGTAAGACATGTTTGGATTTTTTTTTTGTAAATGTTTAATAGGCCATTGATATGAATGTTAACCAATATGTTTTAGTAATGATCAAGACTTAGAATTTTGTACAATTAAAGTTTTTCTTTTTTCATGATCTTTATACTTGTTTTTTGTTTTTGTTACCAAAGGTTGAAGATGATGATATGCTTATTATGGTTAAAATTTTATTGTGAGTGAACATGAGATGGGATGCGTGATTTTTATTTTTTTCCAATATTTCAATGTTTTTGACTTTTTGAAATGTTTTGAGGCTATTTTTGGTATTTTAGGTTTTTATGAATGATTTAAGTTTTCAAATGTTATGAGGTTGTTTTGGGTTTTTTGGGTGATGTATTTGAGTCTGTTTTGGCTTTCAAAATTTCAAAAAAAAATCAAGTTTTCCAAAGGTTAGACCAAGAGAACATGACCTAAGGGACAAACCTATGCCTTGAGGGGTCATCAGAGATGGACTTTCCTACATAATTGTGCATAGGCTTCGTAGTTTGAGTATTGGACTAGGATATCAGCACATGATGGCTATGATGCTTTGATTTTTATTTTTTGACCTTTTCATGGAGTTTTGAACTTATTTGGATGTTTTTGGATTTTGATGCGTTTTAAATGTTTTTCAAAGGGATTGATTAGCATAGTGGGTTGAGTATCACATATTTGTGGCCCATTTATAATGATTTCATTCTCTATGGTAAATCATTAGATTTCTTGTTTGATATCCACTGATCTTCCTAGTTTAAATTATTTCATGTTCTTTGCAATTATATTTGTTGATTATTCATTTGACTCATATTCATTTATTACACTATTTGATATCAAAGCAAGTGTTCTATGTCCTAGAGGTGAGGACTTCAATAACTTAAGTGTTTAAAAAAAGTGTGAGGTCCAACCTTTTTTTATCCTAATAGAACCTCTCCTTCCTCATTTGACTCTTATTGTATTAGTTAATATTTTATTGAATCTTGTTACCCTTGTGCGAGTGCACTTTTGTTGATGTTTAACTTGTTTGTTGTTCAAACTGATGTTATGTAATGGATGTAAAACCTAAACTATTTGATTATCCTTACATTTTAATTCTTCCAATTCCATGAAAAAAATAGTGATAAGATGAGAAATTCTTGTGATCATATTATCAATTGATTTAAGTGTATGAACTTAACCTAGGGAAACACCTATATGGTGAAGTTAGTTTAAATGTTCAAATAATAAACTTTAAATATAAATTAAATAAATTATATGATGTTATGTGTAGACCATGTATGAATTGTGTTTAAGGTGATTTAGTTATTTTATGGTATGATGGTATCATATGTGATTGTATCATTGTTCTATGTGTGTGAATGTATGACATGTAATCCTAAATCCAACTTATGTTTTTTAATGAGAATTCATAAGTGTTTTGATTTAAGTTTGTTTCTAAATAATTTTAATATTGTCATATTATTTCTCTTATAGTTGGTTTAAAATTCAATATAATTAAATACTAATTATTAAAAATGGTGACAATAAAGTAAAATGAGACGTAAGAAAACTTGCTATGAATTATCATGATTATGTGTATGGGCATATAAGTTTCAGACTAATCATGTTGAGTCACAATCTCTAATTTGAAATCTTGTTATGAGTCAAATTTCTTGCACATATGATTTGGCTTGAATATTAAAAGTGAAGATTATAGTTTTAATCATCTTTCTTTGACTATATATTTACATATCTTGGATGAATTATGTGCACATTGAGTGTGCAAGTACATTTTATCCAATGAGAGAGAGATTTCTATTATGGTTCCCACTTCATCTCATAAAGCCAAAGGGAACTTCACTATAATTCCTAGCTATAAAAACCAGTTTTGGTTTAGTGTGACAAATACCCCTCATTGTCACCTTTTGTTGTTTTATAGTAATGTATATATTTTTTATTTGTATTTTAATAATTATATGCAATTTTTGATGAATGTTTAGTGATTTTTAATTATTTAATTTATTTCTAACTTATAAATATCATATGGATTCTTACATGAAATTTTAAAATGAGTATTTTAAGTGTTTTAGAGTGAAGATGATCCTTTAGGGTAGGTATCTTATGTTCCAAATATGAAGGTGTTTTCATTGATGTCAACAAGCTTGTGTTGTCATTTGTGTCAACTGTGTAGTGGTTGAGAGAGATTTTTCAAGAGGTGTATTTTGGTTTTGCTTCACATTTCTTCTAAGTTGAAGATCTGCTTGTGTGGTTCAAATATGTTGGTTAAAAGTGTTCAAAGATGCTATATTCAGAATTTTTGGTGATGGATTGTTGTACAAAAGAAGTTATGTTCACCAGTGTGTGAACTATGCATTACTGAGGTGTCTAGGAGAAATGTCTTTGCTCCGCGTTTCTTCACAGTTGAGTTTCAGGACTTGCAGTTCTGAGTGAGAGTTGATGGTGTTGGGATCTTTCCTGTTTCAAGTGGACTCATGGTTTGGTGTTTTGGAAGATGGTCTTTTGAGTTACAATATTTGGAAATGTTGTTTGGATGTACTAGTCATGTACATTCTTCAAGTAAAATTTGTTGCGAAGGATTTTGTTAGTTTTTAAGATGTTTTTATATTGTGTTCAAGTAAAGTTTGTTTTGTTTTCTGAAAGTTATGGATTGATCAAAGGAAGCATGTACTTAAAATTTTAAAGGTTTTTTCCTGGGTAATGATTGACCTAGTTTCTACACTAAATGTTAAGCATCTTCAAATTTTGTGTAAGTGTGTTGAGGTGTGTTAGGACAGATTGGGGTCCTAGCTAAGGATTTGTGTGGTATTTCTTCATTCCTATCCACCATAGGAATGTTTTGGCACTAACCTAATTTGAATTTCCATGTTTGAGGTGCATTGTTGACCTTGGAAATGGTTTCAAGGTTGACGACAGTATAAGTATGAGTTGAATTTTTAATCAAAGTTAAGATGGATGCAAGATAGATGAATGTGTGGAATATGTGATGTGAAATTGAGCATAGGAGTGTGAACTTTGAAGTGTTGGATTACCAGATGCAATGAGCAAAAGGTGTCTAAATCATTCAAACAGACTATGAAGGTGTTGGAGCTATTGTGGTAGAATCTTTGTTGCATTGAGATCATGTTCTCTGTGTAACATTTCTTCTTTATCTTCTTTTCATTCTGGTAGTGAGCCTTGGTTCTGAGCCTTTCTAGATAGTGTGTCCTATTCTAGTAGTGATCCTTTTATACCAATTTTGCAATTACTTATATTGTGAAATAATCTTCACCATGGTTTTTCCCTTCTTAGGTTTTCCACATAAATTTGGTGTTCTCTTGTGCATGGTGTTGTTTCAATTTATGTTATCTCCATTTCATGTTTAAACATTATAATAGATTAAGGGTTTAATGAATGTTTATGGATTTGAATGTCAATGAGGATTTTTATGTTTTGATAAGATACAAATAATTCACCCCTCCCCTCTCAGTTGTCTTGTTCATTCAACAATTGGTATTAGAGAAAGGTTCCTTGGAGAAAAGTTTGATCGCTTGAGGTAGATTTGGGATGGCGAACAAGAAGGAGATCCCAATGTTTGATGGCATGGACTATGCATTCTAGAAGGTTAAGATGGAAGGCTATCTATTTTACCTTGGATTTGATGTCGCACAGGTAGTGAAGACTACATATACCATACCTACAAATGGACCATGCACAAGTGATGAGATCATGGCATATGAAACAGATGGTAAAGTGAAGTTTGTTCCTTTAAGTAGTCTTGTAAATTCTAAATTAGTGAAAGTGATGATTTAAAAACTACTAAAGAAGTTTGGGATAAGCTAGAAAGTATTTATGAAGGGGATGATAACATTAAACAAGCTAAGATGCAGTATCTAAAGACACAGTTTGATAACTTGTGAATGTTTGAAGATGAAATAGTTACATGTTACATGCAAATGGTTGATGAAATTGTCAGTGCAATAAGAGTTCTTGGTGCAAAATTTAAAGAACCTAAAGTGGTAAAGAAAATTCTTAGAACTCTTTTTGATTCTTATGGTCAAAAAAAATTTTCTATTGAGGAAGTTTCAAATTTCAATACTTACACTAGAGACCAGCTATTTAGCACACTAACTGCATTTGAAATGAGAAAATTTGGTTTGAATAATGGTGCAAAATTGGAGACTGCTTTCAAGGTTATAAAATTAGAAAAGATTGAAGATTCAAATGGAGATAATCTTGATGATGTGGAAGCTAACTTTGTAAGAAGAATGAAAAAGGGTACCGGTAAGTACAAAGGTAAATTACCTTTCAAATGTTTTAGTTGCAGACAAATAGGTCACTATGCTTCAAGATGTCCAAATAGAGGTGTGAACAATAAGAATAAGGAAAATAAAAGAAAGATGATCAAGAAAAGCTATTATGTTAGAGAAGATGTTGGTATTTTTGATGATGAATCTGATTATGGATACTATGATGATAATGAATGCTTGTTCTTGGATTTAAAAGATTAATTTATTTCTACTAACTCTAAAAGATGCGTGAAGGAAAGTGCTCCAAAGACAAAGGAGACAAAGGTTAAGGTTGGAGGTACTTTAGTATCTTCTTTTCATGTTAGACAAGGTAATAACTATTGGATTGAATTGATAGTGGTTGCTCAAATCATTTGACCAGAGACAAGAGTAAGTTTGTTAAACTTGAAAAATATGATGGAGGACTTGTTAAATTTGGAGATGATTCTATTGGGAATAGGATGCCATTTAATTTCAATCCTAAACATATTTCACATATCTCCTAAGTCCTTGGAAAGTGTTCCCCAACACTAGGATTAGAAAGAGATTAAATTCAAATGAAATGAAAATGTAAATTGACATTTTTGATTATTCCTAAATGATAGGAACATGTAGGGGCATCCAAGAAGAGCTCCTACAAGATAGGAGCACATGGGATGCCCACATGGAAGGTGGAACCTACCTTGCTTAATTTAATTGTTTGGAGGATCGATAACACTTCATTAATACATGTAAAGATCCTAAAAATTAGGGATTGATATTTACATGAGTGAAGTTCAGTTCAATTCAGTTCAATATTAGTTCAGTTCAGTTCAATTATGGTTTAGTTATCTTCAGTTGCATGTAGTTAGTTTGATTTGAATGCTAGTTGATTTTAGTTGACTTGAGTTGCATGATAGATAACAGGTGGATACCTTCAGTTAAGTGGGGATGATCAATCATGCATAATGTTTGCATGAATTGATGGAGAGATATGTTTCAGTTAACTAAGATTGACTTGGACCCACCTTGGGCGCCCAAGTTGGCATCTTTGAGTTAACACTTTTTGCATGAGAAGATATTTACAAGGCTCAATTAAGTGGGCCCATTCTTGGGCGCCAACTTTGAGGTGATGCTTGCAAGATATTTTCTTCACCAAAGTTCAGTTTGGGGTGCCTAAATTCAGGAAGACTTTGGTTCAATCATAGATTACATTGTGGAACTCTACTTGCCAAATCTAGGTGTAGATTTTTGTGGGGAGCTTTATGCTCTTGTTTTGTACAACTCTTAGGAGTTTACATGATCATTAATTGTCTATTAGTTGCAACAAGTGCATCAGAGTTTGCAACAGGTTAGCAGGTTGAGCTTGTGCATGTGTGAGGGTTTGGAGCATGGCATGGGATGTGTGGATTCATGCTTGGTCACATGGAATGCATGGATATCTTGTGCTACTGAAAGTGTATGAGATTTCTATGAGTTTTGTGTAGGTTTTGAAAAAGGATTGTTGAAGGCGAGGAAGCATATCAATCAAGGATTGATACAATATTATTGTAATCTTGCTAAGGTTAAATAATACAAGCACTATTGATTTTGGTGGTGGAGTTTTTTCCTGAAAAAGGTTTATCCACGTATATGTTGTGTCACTTCTATCTTCTTGTCTCATTCTTCTACAATCTTCTGTCTCTTTCTACAATTGGTAAAATTGATCTAAATAGATAATCATACACAAATTAATTGTGACAAAGAACACTTAATTAAATCTACAATCTCGGGGCGCCGGTCCTAGCTCAGTTGGTTAAGGTGTTCCCTGTAGCAGGGCGCCCACCATGGGTTCGACTCTCCGGCGCTCCCGTGGTACCGGTTGGTGTGTCCCGCCAGCACTGCCGGTCACGGTAAAAAGTTTACCGGTGGTGGGGGGTTATATGGGGGGCCGTGCTGCACCCGATTCCCCTCGTTAAAAAAAAAAATAAAAAAAAATCTACAATCTCATAGTTTTACAAGTTTTAAGCTACAATTTCACCTCCATTTTCAACATTTAGTATCAGAGCTAATGGATGGGTAGAGTTTGGGATGCCTTTCTCTTAAAAGTTTGAAGGTTTTTTGGATATAGTGGGAGCTTTTACTATTATGTTACTGTTGATTTGTAAAAGAAGTGTTTTACAATGAGTTCTAATTCTCATTTAGATATTGAAAGATTCAATGGATCTATTTATGAATGTGGAAATTAAAAATGGTAGATCTCCTTGAAGAGAGAGATCAATGGTTAGTTGTTTGTAATCAGACAAAGCCATCTACAACAATGATAGATAAGGTTTGGGATAAACTTGATAAGAAGGCAAGAGGGACCATAAGGTTATGTCTTGTTGATGATGTAATGTTTCAGATGAAGCTACCACATATAAATTGTGGAAGGGGATAGTGATATCTATCAAACCAAAAGTCTTACTAATAAGTTGTATTTGAAAAGATAGTTGTATTCTTTAAAGATGAAAGATGGTGATTATGTTGCACATCATTTAAATTCTTTTAATTTGATTCTAATTCAGTTAGTATTTGTAGATGTAAAGCTAGAAGATGAAGATAAATGTATTTTGTTACTTTGTTCTTTACTGGAGTCTTGGTAAAATCTAATTCTTGCTATCAGTGGTAGTGGTGTTGATCTTAAGATGGACAATATAATTCCTACTCTCCTATCAGAGGAGATGAGGAGGAAGTCTAAAATGGGATCCCAAGATTCCTTGTTTGTAAGAGGTAGGACTAAGGAAAAGGAACCTAAGGGAGACAAGAAAGGAAAGGGTAAGTCCAAAGGACAATCTAAAACCCCTGGTAAGAGTAAGGTAAAGTGTTGGAATTGTGGGAAACTTGCACATGTAAAGAAGGATTGTAAGAACAAGAAAAAGAGTTATGATGCTTCTACAGAGAAATCCTCAGATGATAGTAATGATGCATTGGTCATTTCATCTAATATTGTTAGTAATAACTCTTGGCTTATTGATTCAGGTTGCTCCTATCATATGACTCCTAACAAGGAGTGGTTCACTAAGTATACTACATATGATGTAGGGAATGCATTCTTTGGAGATAATAGCACAACAAAGGTTGTTTGCGAAGGAGAGGTAAAGTTGTGTTTCAGTGATGGTAGGGTTAAGACCCTTAATGATGTTTTACATATTCCAAGACTTTCTAGAAATCTACTTTTTGTATTTAAGTTCAATGATTCTAGAATGTGTGTGACATTTGACAAAGGTGGTTGCAGATTGGTGAAAGGGAATATGGTGGTTGCTAAAGGATCTCGGATTGGGACTTTGTTTAAGCTTATTACCTCAAATTTGAATAAATTAATGAATGTAACTGAAGCTGAAAATACAAGTATGTTGTGGCACCATAGATTGGCCCACATTGGTGAGAAAGGTCTTAGGACCATTCTTAATAAGAAATTGGTTGATGATATTCCTGATTATAATATTGGGAAAAATGTTTTTTGTGAGCATTGTGTGCTTGGAAAGCAATCTAGATCTTCATTTCCTAATGGAACAAATAAAGCTAAAATATTATTAGATATTATTCATTCAAATGTTATGGGTCCTATGGATATTCACTCTATTGGAAAATCTAGATATTATGTCACATTTATTGATGATTTCTTAAGATACACTTGGATCTATTTTATGCATAAAAAATCTGATGTGTTCAATAAGTTTAAATAATTTAAGGCTTTGGCTGAGAAACAATTAGATCATAGGATAAAATTGTTGAGATCAAATAATGGTGGTGAATATTGTTCTAAGGAATTTGATGATTATTGTAAGCATGTAGGAATTGTGAGACAGAAAACTACTCCATATACACCTCAACAAAATGGAGTAGCAGAAAGGATGAATTGAACCTTAATGGAAAGAGCTAGGAGTATGTTAAGTAGTGCTAAGCTAGATCTGTGCCTTTGGGATGAGGTTGTAAGTACTTGTTATTTAATCAATAGATCTCCTAGTTCATATATTGAAGATAAAACCCCTTATGAAATGTGGTTAGGTAGGAAACCTAGTGTTGCATATTTAAGGATCTTTGGTTGTGAGGCTTTTGTTCATGTTCCTAATGAAAAGTGGTCTAAGTTGGATCCAAAAGAACAAAAATGCATATTCATAGGTTATGGTGAAAATGTAAAAGGTTACAAGCTTTGGAATCCTCTAACCCAAAAAATTACTTTATCTAGACATGTGATTTTTAGGGAATTTAGATCTTATTTAGGAGAACAACCAAAGGATAAGGATACTTCTCAAACAATGCATTTTGAGATAAATACTGAGAAGCATGAAGATGTAAAATTTGAAGAAAAATTGGATGGATTGGATAAGGAGAGTTCATAGAGTTCTAAGATAGATGCTCATGATGAGCATATTGAGGAACAAGAAGAACCTTCTTTGAGAAGATCCACAAGAAAACAGAATCTCATTGATAGGTATAGCCCACCTAATTTCCGTTGTATATTTGCTTTGATGAGAACTAATGATGAACCTAGATCTTACAAGGAAGCTTTGTCTTCAGATGAGAACAAGCTTTGGTCACAAGCTATGCATGAGGAAATGGTTTCCTTGGATACTTGTGACACATGGGATCTTGAGAGTTTTCCCAAAGGAAGAAAGGTCATTGGTGGTAAATGGATCTTTAAAAATAAAATTGGAGCAGATGGTAATATCGAAAGGTATAAGGCTAGATTAGTAGCCAAAGGCTACTCCCAAAGAGAGGGAGTTGAATTTAATGAAATCTTCTCTCTTGTTGCTAAATTAACTTCTATTAGATTTTTTATCTATTGCTACTGCTTATGATTTTGAGATAGGGAAAATGAATGTGAAAACTGCTTTCTTACATTGGAATCTTGATGAGGATATTTATATGAGGAAACCTGATGGTTTGGTTGTAAAAGGAAAAGAATTATTGGTTTGTAGGTTAAAGAGATCTTTATATGGATTGAAACAATCACCTAGAATGTGGTATCGGAAGTTTGATGCTTTTGCATTGAAAATTGGCTATGTTAGCCGGAGCAAGTAAGATCATTGTGTTACATAAAAGTTATTGATGATCAACTTTTAATTATTATCTTGTATGTTGATGACATGTTGTTTATTGGTAACAACAAGGTAATGATCAAAGAATTGAAAGCATAAATCTCGAGCACATTTGAGATGAAAGATCTAGGGGCTGCAGAATATATCCTTGGTATGGAGATCAACATAGATAGAGGTAACATAAAGCTTTGCTTAAGTTAGAGAAATTATGTTGATACTATTTTAAAACAGTTTAACATGCAGGAGAGTAAACCAATTAATATTCCTTTACCGGTTAGACGAAGTTTAGACATGAGTCCTAAATCTGATTTTGATCATGAAATGTATGAAATTCCATATGCTAGGCTCTGAGTTGGTAGTTTGATGTATGCAATGGTCTGTACAAGACCGGATATAGCCTAAGCATTGGGAGTTCTAAGTAGGTTTATGTCTAACCTTGGTAAAGAACATTGGAATTATGTTAAGAGGGTGTTTAGATATTTCTGAGGTACTTCTGATTACTATTTGGTTTATCATGGTGCTAATGATATTGATATTATGCACAAATCGTTGGACATACAGGGTTTTGTTGATTCAGATTGAGCTGAGGGAGACACAGGCGATCGAGCTTCGACAAGTGGCTATGTGTTTTCTTTGTTTGGAGCTGCGGTTAGTTGGATGAGTAAGAGGCATCCCACAGTTGCTTTTTCCACCACAGAAGTAGAGTCCATGGTTGCTACACATGCCTCTAAAGAGGCAGTTTGGTTACAGAGCTTGGGAAAGGTATTGGTTTTAATTACAAGAAAATT
>VDFB02270651.1:89374863-89417382 GCA_007258455.2 Sequoia sempervirens
GGAATATTAGACCACAAAGTGAATTAGGCGGTGGATAAGGTTTGAATATAGGACATGAAGTGGGAAATTGAGGTGTGTAATAATAATGTATAAGAGATTTGGTCAATAATGAGTAGAAGGAAAGGTTTCTTGTAACGATATGTGTATAAGATGAAATATGGAGGAAGGTGGTATAATATATAAGGTGTTAAAGATTGGGATATGTGATATAAAATGGTTAAAATATGTGTAATGATAGGAATGGAAGAATGAAATGGATGTTGAATAGTAAATATAATTTGGATCTCACAAGACCAACCAATTTTTGTGTTTCTCATTAATTTTTAAGATTTGTATATGCAAAATTATGAAAACTAGCTAATATTGTTTTACAATACCATTAATGAATAAAGGTTACCTAAGTGAAAGTTGTTTGAGGACATGAACAATGAAGTTTGGAGCTCGAAGATCCACCAAGAAATTATTTGACGTCCAAAGCATGTGATGAGACAAACATTCAAATAACATTCAACTATTCAAATGCAATAATAATTTCTTTAATACTAGTTGCATACCTGTGGACTCAATGTCGGGAATGAATAAGGGTCTACAAGAATGGTGCATGTATCATGAATACTCCAACCATGAAATTTCATCATATTGATTCTACTAATTTAGTTATTCTTAAATTTTAAAATATAATTTAATAAACAAAATTAAATGAACTTGCTAAATTTTACCTGAGTATCAATGCCGAATGTATTATTTAGCAATTCATCTATCATAGCCATCACCTCTGTAGCTGATATAGGCTGTGTAGCTGCATCCTGAGCACTTTGATAATCATATGTGCAAATAGCATTCCAAGCGCCACAATGGAGGGGTGGAACTCAAGGCCTAAACATCTCATTTACATCAGGCTCTACTAGAGGCCCCACACACTGTATAATGGTCTGAGTGAGTAAGCTAACCGACTCTAGCATGCCCACCTCTATGCTATCCTTAACAAAGGAAGGAATGAGGACATTCTCCACCATGGGTTTGGCCAAGGGTCTCAGTTCCAATTGTGGATTATGTCGTGCACTTGGTCTATCATGTGGGAAGCCCCCGCCTCTACCCTAAAAGTCTAAGATGTCAAAATAATTGGGCATATTATTGAGGACAAACTCATAATAGAGTTTTGGGCAAGGGCCCTAGCTTGGTTGGCTAAATCTTTCCTATTGTAGGAGGTTGGTCACAAGGTCTAGTCTCCCCCACCCCCATGGTACTAGAGGGAATGTTGCACCAGCGCTGTTGGTTACGTTAAAAATTTTACCAGGTGCATTGCAGTTTATAGAGGGTCGTGCTATCCAATTCCTGTAGTCTAAAAAAAAAAATCACAATAAAGTTTCCTCAAAAATTACTGTGGTATCTCATGGTTATTGCATGGAGGTTGGTCAAATACCATCGACCACCACTCCCAAAAAATATTTTTAATTAATTTATGGTGGCACCAATGGATGGGGAACCTCCTACATGCATAAGATAAAGGTGTGTTGGTTTTCAGGTCTGTAAATAGGGCACACAAGTCGGCTTTGCTAATTTTTTTTTTTTTCACATCTGCATATGAAAGACCACTAGCATAAAATTGTCTTAACTCATGCCTCTTATTTGACCAAAAAATTATTTTCTCGCTCATTTCTCCTACATGAGATACAATTGACTTCAACGATTCGACAATCCCTCTCTTATAAGGGCGGGTTTCTGCATGCTCAATTAATCTTCCAATTAATTGTTCAATGTCTCTTTTATTGTTTTCAATTTGATTTAGGATATTTTCTTGTGTTCCTTAAGGATGCCTATGAATTGATGGAGGGGTTTGAGGTTTTTCTTGTTCAGGAGGCTCTTCGTGAGGGGGTGATTGTGAATTCTCAATGTTTGGAGGTGGAGATTCGTTCCATAAGAATTAGAACAAAGTTTTATTAAAAAAACCTATTTCAATCTACATTCTAATTCAAATTTGAAATAAAAACAATAGAAATACATACCTCTTTGCAATATTTTACCTCTTTGATGTCTTGGTAGCATCCTCATAAATAATTGCAAGCTAAGAGTGCAATAAATGGAAGAGATTTGGTGATCTCGAGTTGCAGAGATGAAAAACTCCAAGCCAAGCCATAGGTTCAACATAAAATAATGATAGGAATTCTTTTTTGGTTTTTATTTAGTTTTTTCATTTGGCAAGTGCCAAATTTAGCACACGCCAAATGGTCTTTTTTTAATTTTTTTTCAATTTGGCATGCTTTTTATGTCACAAATTTGTGCACACACCTTATGTTATGATTACATCACATTCCTGAATTGAATTTATATGTTGTACCTCATGGTACTAAGATTGAATGATATTTAGTCATTGAATTATATTTGATTGATTTATATTCCATGTCCATGGGGATTTCATGTTAGTGTTGTATGAAGTATGAGTCAAACTTATATGTTATTTTCATTGATTTGTGTACATAATACTCTCTATGACACATACATAGGGATTATTTTTATTAATGTTGTATGGTGTGTTTAGTGTGCTAATGTGAACTACGATTTGGTATGTGCATAATTGACTTGTATACACATCAATTTTTATGTAGAAATTATTTTTTAATTACATCACAAGTGTGAATTGAATTTGTATGACATACTCCATGTGCTTTGTAGACTAGGATAGAATATTTATGTTATTGTGTTATATGTGATTGATTTTTATGTCATGTATATGAGGATAATTCATATTAAGTTTGTATTGTGTGCCCAATATGTATATGTGCATAAGGATTTTATGTAGGTGTTGTATTGAGTGTGAATTTAAACTTGTATGTTGTGTTTATAATGCTCATGTGCTTTAGTACTAGTGGAATTTATAATAATAATTAATGTATGCATGATTGGTTCATATTGAATGTAAATTTCTACAATTCATATTAAGGTTGAATGGTATATATCATTGAGATTTTGTGCATGACAATCTTCATGGAATATACACAAAGCTAATTTTTATTAAAGTTATATGATGTGCTTGGTGTGCAAATGTGAATTGGGCATTGGAAATTGTTACACCCCAATTGTGTAGTTACTATTTACTATTAATACATAAGGTAAATATGAATGTAATGTGAATTCTAGAGATGAATAAATTGTGCTTGCACCTTGTTATCAATATGAATGTTATCTCATTTGATGATATCTCAGCTGATGCTAATTCATGGGGAAATACTGCATATATGTGAATGGATAATTATTGAATTATTATTCTAAACTTGAAGATATTTTATGTATACTACATATGTTGTGAGAAATTAACTATCGTGTGCATGTGTTAGTGGATGCAGGTATATGTTCCATTCCTCTAGACGGAGGGGAAGTATCACTGAGGAGAAGATCTTGGTTGGGTAACAAGTAAAAGCAAACTATCTGAGCATATACAGACACCACATTAGAATGATTGAGTTAAATTAGTTTGTGGGTAGTTGGTAAGTCATCCTTAGCTGATATGTCAACCTTTGAGAGTCTTGTTTACTTCTGTATGCATTATTGGGTGCTGATTATCTATTGAGCTTTTGAGATCTTTCTTGTACTCTTACAATTATATTGAAAAGTGGGATGTACATGTAAGTATGTGTATATATATGCACATACATGTCAATGGGATCTAACGACATGTATATGCACATGTTTAGATGTACCACAAATAAACACATCAATATGATGGTGATTGTGAATGGCTATATGTGAATAAGATGTGAACATATATATATATATGTATAGTATATACACGTCTCCATATGCATATGTATATCAATACATGCATACATTGGCGAATGGGCCACGTTCATACGAAGGTAGCGATATAGATATACCTACATATACATATACATAGAGGCATATACATTTATACATATATATATGCATACATTCAATATAAAATGTTTATTATACATTTACTATCTTGCCTGCACTCTTCTATATATATATGTAAATATATAATAACAATTATATACATATAATATATATAGATAAATACATGATGGTATTTAAATATATATATGTATATAATATATATATTATATATATAATAATATATATTTAACATATTATAAATGTTATAGGAATCGACTTTCATTTATTTAGATAAAAGCCGATTTATAAAGGCTAGTTATAGTCGATAATGACTATGACATTGGAGGTCAATAATAGTCGATAATGACTATATTCTTTGAAGCCGTATGAAGTTGCTTATGATTGTTTGTGAAACCATTTATCACTCAGAATGCCATGCAATGTAAGACATTGTATTGTGTTTGATATTGTTGTCGATATTAAAGCATAGACTTGGTCAACGCCTTTGGTAAGATCAACCTTGACTTTGTCAACTATTTTAAATGCTTGGGTTGACTCATCCTCTATACAAATCAATGGATGTTTGTTGTTGAAAAATGGTAGTTGACTATTTTTATGAGTAGTAAAACCACACCAAACAAGAATGAACGAGGGATGGAATTGGTGCCACCTTTGAAACCAATTTGTTGTAGATGTCTATTCTTTGTGACAATTTGAATTGAGCATATGTAGATTGAATAAGTCTTGTAATTGTTGTCAATACTGCAAATCGTCCTATAGATGGTTTTGTTGAGTATGAGATTAGGAAGTTGCCACCCTTTTGTTGAGTTTCATGTGTTTCTTTTCATGGAGCTTGTTGTTCATTTACATGCCTGAACTGTAGGTCATGAGGTTGCTAGGATGCTCTATAAATAGCTAAGCCATTTCATTAGTAAGGACACATTCTTTCCCAAGAGATCACACATCTTTTGCAATTCCTTATTTCTATGTTATTCCATGCCATACTTGTTTTATATTGTGAGTGAGAAAAGAGTGAGAGTTCTATTTTGTTGAGGGGAAACATTGCTATTTGAGAGAGGTAAGCTATCAACTTCCAAGATAGAGTTATTTGTGACATTCTTGAGAAGCTGATTATCAAGCTAACTGCTATTGGAGAGGGCTGCATTGCTATCATTTATTTGGATAAACTATAACAAGCATGAGGATCTCTACTTCTTTGTTATTTATTTTGAAATGATATGTTTCTCATGATTGCTTGAAATTTCTTTTCCAATGTATGCATTAGAGATATTAGAGTGTCTTTGAAAAAGAAATTGAAGCTTTTATGTTGTGCTTGTAAGTAAGTCTCCACAATAGGAGATTGGTGTATAATAGATATTATATACTAGGCATGATTGAATACAAGAGGCACTTGAGATACACTTAACTAAGTTATTGATTTAAAACTATGAAAGTTTGTGTTACTCCTAGGATAATTAATCCAATATGGGAGGGAGTTTGTTTACTTACTTGTTAAGTAGGTTTATTCCAAGTAGATTAAAATGGTGATAGGTTAATCTGGGGTGAAATAATATCAATTGAAAGAAATACCTATGCATAGTTTAAGATAGCCCTAAGTCAAATTGGTCCTGAGAAGTGTATGTGATAGATGACTCTTAGTAGGAATACTGAATGTAACACTTTAGCCAAAGTACTGTAAATGTTTGAGACTCCACTATGGATTGTGTGACTACTGAGACTACACTATTAGTTCACCATGATTGAGTATTACATGCCAGTTCCAGATTGTGGGATTACAAGTTCTAGTTATGTAGGACACAACACTATGCTTAGTTAGTTGTCGTTATCGGTTACTCTACCAATCTCTTTCTCAAAGGGAAGAGCCATCTATCAAATGATAGATGTGTGGGGGACTGCATTGAGAGTCTGTGGTTGGTAGAAAAGTGCTTGAGTGATGCTTGTCCTCCATAGCAAATGACAGAAGAACCAAGATTTGAAAGGGAGGATCATGGACCGTACTACAATTATTTGTTCTAAAGCTCTTTGAGCTATGTTTGTAAATGTATGCATTCTCTTATTGATGTAACTTATGATTTATTATGATGAAATGAAATCCATGTTGTATTATGTAATGCATCTTTGCTCGTATATTCTCAATAAAGATTTTTTTTTATTGCAATAGCTTGTTACTAAGTTTATTTACTCATAAGGTTAAAAATTAGAAATTATTACTTCATTAAGGGTTGTTATGTTACATGTGGTATCAAAGCTACCAGGTTTAGCTCTGGAACCTATGATCTCATCATTTTTTCCATCCAATGTTATCTAATGTTGTGAATTATTGTGCCAACATGGTGTGTCTCAGATTAATGGCTCAAAAGTTTGTAATTGTAAACAAGTGCTACCTCAAGGCCAAGGAGGAAAGGGAAGCCATTGTTAGAACCATAGAGGGAACTAACTACAAAAATGTTGTTTGGTTGAGTGACACTAAAACCTTTGGTCACACACTTTCTCGGATTAGTGATGTGAAGAGGAAGATGAAGATGGGGGCTATGCACAATTACCTACCAACCATCTCACCAGAAAAGTTTGAGTCATTATCGCTTTCTAGGGATATGCCTTCAGAAGAAAGTTTTAGTCTGACATTCATCTTTAGGGATCATAGGGTTCTTCCATTGGCTGAAGTAATAGTAATTTCTTCGAGTAATGAGTCTGAGGGATATCTAATAAGGACACCACCAGACAAGAAATGGTCTCATGAAAAAATGTTTGTGAAAAGGGTAGACTACATTGTTGATGAACACCATATTGACATTGCTTCTTGTAACTATGTATTTGATGATAAATCCAAAGGTTATTATCCTTTTTGGGATAGGTATGAACAAATGAGATGAGAAAAAATATAGGAAAAAACAACTGTCTCAGTTTGTAGGTTATACTCCTTTAAGTTATGTGTCAGAGAGTGAATCCAAAGGATACTCTCCACTTGACTATCTAAATAGTCGCTCCATGTAATCAAAAGATATTGAAATCCTCATGAAATGAATAAAATTATGTGTTTTCAATAAAGAAGCATGTTCTTAATCTTATGTGGAATTATTTATGTGCGTATTAATGCCATTTTCTATAAGATAGTTGAAAACATAATTTAGCTTAACATGGATAAAATTCAGGTAAAAACCAATCTTGTAAGGATGGTGAGGATACAAACTAATCCTTGTAGAAGTTAAGGTGTTGGACAAGGAACCATTAGAGTAGAAGCTAGGCTTGACCAAATCTTGGCAAGGTTGGCTAATCTTGAGCAAGAAAGAGTTAAGGATAGGGTAGAAAAGGAAGTACTTGTTAATGAGAATTAGGGAGAAAACTCTTCCCATGAGAATAATGGAACTCATAATCATGAGAAGGAAAAATCACCTACACCATCTGTTGAAAGGAATAAGAAGCTTGTGGCTTCCAAAATTTCTAGGGACATGAAGAAGGTTATACCACCCAAGCTTGATGGTAGTGTTGAAGGTGATGAAGATGAAGTGTGGCTTATCCAAATGGAAAAGTATTTTGAAATAGGAAACTATGATGAAGTTACTAAAGCCACATGGGGTGTGTATCAGTTAGCAGGAGAAGCCTCTAACTGGTGGATGAACAAGAAGTTAGAACTCAATATTAACTCTTGAAAATTGACATGGGGGAATTTGTAGAGACTTTTCATAAGATATGGTTGCCACAACTATAATATGACCAAAAACTCTCAGATTGCTAGGGTCTAAAGCAAGGTAACATGACAGTCAATGAATATTGGGAGAAGTTTACTCGAATTTTGTGTTATGTTCCCATATATCATAAGGATGAGTGCTTCCACATTAGGAAATTTATAATGGGACTCAATAGTCATATTGGAGGGGAAGTGGATATGCATGGTCCGAAAACAATGGATCTTGTATATGAAAAATCAATTAAGTAGGAGCAAAAGTTGAATGCTAATTCCACTCGTCAAGAAAGAAAAGAACAAAAGAAGGATGTGGAAGTTCCTATCAAAATAGTTCCAAAGAAGGAGTAATCTATGCAAAATGTTCCAAGGAAAAAGGGGAAAATATTCCACAATAATGGAAAGGAGATTAGGAGAGAGAAAAAAAGGAATGACTCTAGCATGGGTAATAACAACAAGGCTAATGAAAATATCAACAAGTCTGGAGAAACCATAGGGAGAAGAGGACTAGTTAGAGGATGTTTTATATGTAGAGGGGATCACTATGCTAGTGAGTGTCCCAATAAAATTTTTGGATCACAACCATACGATAATCCATTACCCACCCAACAGGAAATGTTTTAGCAAAAGATACATGCAACTGTGGATGATTATTAGGCAGAGTACCAAGTAACTCCAGTTGAAATGCCAGGTATTTTGTTTGGCTTACCTATTTCTATTATTATTGATATTGGTGTAACTAAGAATTTCATTTCACCTAGAATAGCTAAACAATTATCTAGGAAGGCATGACACATGACAATATCTTGGGATGTAGAGTATGTAAACCATAAAAGAGAAAAGGTGGATCAATGTCTATTTGAAGCTAGGATAGAACTACCCAGTTTTTCTACTAAAGCAAACCTTTATGTCACACCTCTAGGATCATATGATTATATCCTAGGAATGAATTGGTTGTGGAAAAATAGGGCTAAAGTAGATTACCATGCAAAGACAAGAGAATTCCTAGATGATTTTGGAAATCAAGGGGATACCTAGAGAGGTTAGGATTCGACAAATTATGAAAATGCAAATTATAAGAGCTAAGAAGAAAGGGTGTAAACTATTTTCCATAAAGATTAAATAATTTGTGAAGAATAGTGGTGATTTAGAGTTCTAGAGTTTATAGGAACTAGAAGATGGTGAAATAGATGAAACTAGAAAATCAAATATGGAGAAGTATCCAACATTGAGGAAATTTTAGATGTGTTTCCAGATGAGTTACCAAGGTTACCTCCAAATATAATATTTGATTTCTCTATTGATATAGTTCTAGGGTCAAAACCTATTTCTAAGGTACCCTATAGGATGAAAACCACTAAACTTATGGAACTTAAGGCACAATTGGATGAATTATTGTCGAAAGGATTGATAATACCAAGTGTTTCACCTTGGGGAGCACCAATCATATTGTTAAAAAGAAGGATGGTACCTTTCATTTATGCATCAACTATTGTATGCTTAACAAAGCTACGATTAAGAACAAGTATCCGTTGCCACACATTGATGACCTTTTTGACCAAATGTGGGGTGCCACTGTATTCTCCAAAATATATGTGAGATTTGGATATCACCAATTGAGGATTAAGGATAAAGATATCTTTAAAATTGCATTCAAAACTAGATATGGACACTTTGAGTTCACTATTTTCCCCTTCAGTTTAACAAATGCACCTCTAACATTCATGAACCTAATGAATAGTGTATTTAGGGATTACCTTGACAAATTTGTACTAGTTTTTCTAGACTATTTTGATTTACTCTAGAAATGAGGAAGAACATTGTAAACATTTAGAAATGGTCCTACAATATCTAAGAGAACATAAGTTGTATGGTAAAATTTCTAAATGTACATGCTTCCAAAAGAGGGTACATTATCTAGGTCATGTGATTTCAGCAGAAGGAATTTTTGTAGACCCAGCTAAAATCAAAGAAATACTTGAGTGGCCTATACCCAAGATTTTTTTGGAAGTAAGAAGTTTCATGTGTCTAGCAAGATACAATAGGAAGTTCATAGCAAAATTTTTTAAGATCACTTTCCCAATTACTTCTTTTCAAAAGAAAGGAAATAAAGTTGAATGGACTGAGAAGTGTCAAGAAGCTTTTGACCTACTCAAAGAGAAGTTAACCACTGCATCGATCTTAAAAGTACCAGATTCTAAGTGTAACTTTATGGTTATCATGGATGCATGTGAAGAAGGGTTAGGAGGTGTATTAATGCAAAATGGGTAAGTGATAGCTTACAAATCTAGAAAGTTGAAATGTTATGAGATGAATTATACATTGCATGATTTAGAATTGGAAACTATGGTTCACGCTCTACAAATGTGGAGGCATTACCTATTAGGCAAACCATTTAAGATGAAAATTGACCATAATGGGTTAAAGTACCTTTTTACTCAACCTAATCTGAATGCTAGATAAAGAAGGTAGTTAGGGCTGATAGCTAACTATGATTTTAATATCAGTTATATTAAAGGGAAGGAAAATCAGGTTGCCGACACACTAAGTCAAAGATGACATATTGCTTCCATAGTAACAATTCAAACCAATTTTAGAGGGAAATTACTCCAAAAGTACAAGGAGGATGAGTATTACTTGCAAGTTAAGCAAGCACTCATTGACAATTCACAAGATTCTAGGTATGAAGGTTTTCATTTTGAACGAAATGGATTAGTTAGATATAAGGGAAGAATGTACATTCCTGATGTAAAGGAATTGATAAATATGGTATGGAAGGAAATTCACGAAGCACCATACTCTAGACATATTGGAGTGACAAAAATGATGGCTGATGTAAAACCATTATAGTTTTGGAAGGTAATGAAAGGAGATGTCACTAGTTTCGTGGCTAGGTGTCTTGATTGTCAAAGGGTGAAAGCTGAACTTCATCATCTTGTAGGCTTGTTATACCCACATGATATACCAGAAAGGAAGTGGAAATTCATAAGTATGGAATTTGTACAAGGATTTCCTTTATCAAGAAACAAGCACAATGCCATTCTTGTGGTTGTAGATAAGCTTACCAAAGTAGCACAT
The DNA here is from genome assembly GCA_007258455.2 of Sequoia sempervirens. Classification (NCBI taxonomy): domain Eukaryota; kingdom Viridiplantae; phylum Streptophyta; class Pinopsida; order Cupressales; family Cupressaceae; genus Sequoia; species Sequoia sempervirens. The sequence goes on from VDFB02270651.1 coordinate 89,385,497, forward strand.
TTTATACCCGAGAACTTAATTGATGGAGCACCTATCATAGCAAGATTTTTTTTGCAAGAAGTGTTTAGGTTGCATGGGATTCTTGAGAATATTATCTTAGATAGGGATGGACGAGTCACTTCTAGGTTTTGGAAAACCTCATTTTCTACACTAGGGACTCAGTTGAACATTAGCTCAACATATCATCCAAAAACAGATGGGAAAATTGAAAGGGTAAATAAATTATTGGAAGACCTACTTAGGATGTATTGCATGGATCAACATTACAAGTGGGAAGACTACTTACCCTTAGTGGAATTTTCTTACAATAATTCTCATCAATCTTCGATAAAGATGGCTCCATTCAAAGCTTTGTATGGTCAAAAGTGTCGAAGTCCTATGAGTTGGGATAAACTTGAGAATCAAGTAAGACTTGGGCCAGAGATGTTAGTTGAAATGGATGAGAAAGTTAAGATTATTAAGCAAAAGTTATTAGAAGCTAACGATAGGCAGAAAAGCTACATTGATGCTAAGAGAGTGCCTCATAATTTTTCCTTAGGTGAGAAAGTATTGTTAAGAGGGAAACCTCACAAGAGCTCCATTAAATTTGGGAAGTCTTCTAAGTTATCCCTATGCTATGTCAAACCTTTTGAGATTCTAGAGGAAGTGAATCTAGTAGCTTATCGGATTGCATTTCCCCCAACTCTTGCCAAAATGCATAATGTCTTCCATGTATCCTACCTTAAAAAGTATATACCTAGTAATAATCATGTGATTGATTGGACTGCTTTACAGGTAAGTGACCTTGGAGTAGTAACTCTTGAGCCCTTCAAGGTGCTAGGAAAATGTAAGCTACACTTGCGTAATAGAGAATCCTTACAATGCAAACTCTAGTGGGACTAGTACGCAGAAGATTCAACTACTCGGGAGGACTATGCGGAAATTCAATAGAAATTTCCTCATATTCTTAATCCTTTTGAGAATTCTTGAAACAATGTATTGTTAATTGTTATGTTATAATAAACCCTAAAGTCATGGGGGATGATGATTTATAAGGGGAGGAGTATGTTACACCCCAATTGTGTGGTTACTATTTACTATTACTAAATAGGGTAAATATGAATGCAATGTGAATTCTGGAGATGAATAAATTGTGCTTGTACCTTGTTATCAATATGAATTTTATCTCATTTGATGATATACCAGTTGATGTTATTTCATGGGGAAATACTACATATATGTGAATGGATGGTTATAGAATCATTATTCTAAACTTGGAGATGTTTTATGTATACTGCATATGTTGTGAACAATTAATTGTCGTGTGCATGTGTTAGTGGATGCAGGTATATGTTCCATTCCTCTAGGCGGAGGGGAAGTATCACTCAGGAGAAGATCTTGTTTGGGTAACCGATAAAATTAAACTATAAGAGCATATACATATACCATATTAGAATGATTGAGTTGAGTTAGTTTGTGGGTAGTTGGTAAGTCATCCTTAGTTGATATGTCTGCATTTGAGAGTCTTGTTTACTACTGCATGCATTATTGGGTGATGATTATCTATTGAGATTTTGAGATCTTTCTTTTACCTGTGGATACCTATTTTGCATTTTCTCAAAAACAAACAACCATTAGCATCATTAGTGAACTTAAGAAAACCAAATAAACTATCCCTATGAAATATTCAATCATATTAAAATATGCAAATAAGATAAACAAAATCAAAACAACTAAATAAAGCATATGAAAAAATGATTAAATCCCTATCTCATAGTGGATTGGTGCTTCTTTGATGTGGAAAGAAGTCCTTTCCCAATCCTGATAAACTTGATAATGAACATGCCTTGAAGATGCTATGTGATATGATGAACAAGATGCAAAATGATATGTTTATAACAAAGATATTAAGATTGTGGATGCCAAATAGAAAGGATGAGCTCTCTATTTATAAGAGAGAATGATGGAGAGACTTGCAAAATGGGTGAATGTGGGACTAATATTGAGCCAATGACAAGATTCCACTTGTCAAGATGTGAGAGGATGAAGGGTGAGCACATCTTGGTTAATGCGCCAAAGAGGGGGAGATTTGAAATTCAAAAGGTGGCTTGTTGGAGGGGGAAGAAAAGTCTTAAATGCCAAGTGGGGGACATGTAAGAGAGGAGTTAATGCTATGTTGGAAGGGACAAGACATGTGAGAGGGAAAATTCAAATTGGAGGAATATTCCCTAAAGATGCCATATTTGAATGAAAAGGAGGAATTAATAAATCGATTAAATTGATTTATGTGCACAAGTTGCAAAATCTAGAGAAAAGAGGATTAGGATTAACATTAATCATGTTTTGATTAATTTAATAGGAGATTAGGTGATTTGAATTTTTGACTTAGAGTTATGGATTTAAAATAAATCAAAATGAGAAGAAAATGATAAAGATTTGATTAAACAAAGATTTTATTTATTTAATCAAAGAGGATGATGTTAGTGGTTTAATTAAATAAATTTGATTTATTTAATTAAATGCAGAAATTTAGAAGATTAATTAAATAAACTTGATTTATTTAATTAAAGAGATAACCTAGGAGATTCATCAATTAAACTCGATTTATTTAATTGATTGGGTGAATATGATTTGATTAAATATGAGGAATACATGATGTAAATTTTATATGTCTACATTTTGCCCCTCTTTGAAGCAATGTACTTGTTGCATTGGTTCAAAGAATAAACTTTCCACAATCAAAATTCAAAAAAATTCTAATTTTTTTGAATGCCCTAGTGGAAAGAAGTACACTGGTACATTGCCCCCTTGAGAGATTGAGAAAAAATATTTGATTTGAGGGTCGATCTCGCAATAAAGAGGTTCGAGATGGACATATGGATGGTTATGATAATGATGCAAATGAGATAGTCTTAAGATTCTTAGAATAACCAATCTATAACAACTCAAATGATAATGTAATGCATGGTGAGATGGATGAGATGGATGATGTGATATGATATAATTATGAGATTTATGTATGCTAATGATTTGTGAATGCAAGATGGATGCATTCACAATGATGATTAACTATCCTGGTATGATGTTAGTGCAGAAAAGAAGAAATGAGGTGATGACAAGAGAATTCAACAAGCCAAATTTTATTAGAGATGATGAGAGATGGATGATTCACTTATCAGGAATTGGGACTTTAAAAGGGCTACTTACCTTATGTTTGATTACACACATAAGCACGATGCATCAAGGTATAAAGAACCAGGATGGCATTGCACTTAGTGTGATGAACTTTGACTCAACAAATAGATAAGAGTATTCTTGTTCACACTTGATATATGGAAACCTTGATAGGATGCACCTAACCAAAGCAAGTATTCACCAAGTTATATTACAAGAATGTCCAACAAGCAAAACAGACAGAAGATAATGATTGTTACCCCATTCCTTTCTCTCTAAATCATTTTGAGTAGAAATCATCGAGAGGTCATTGGAATGAGTGCAATAAGATAAATCAAACGAAAATATCAAGTAAACAAACAAGTCAATGTTCTTCATACCTCTAGCCAAGGGGATTTGTTTTGTTTAGGATAAGAATTGAAATGATTGCCAATAGATAATGCCCATTGTAGGAAGGATACATCCTAGGAGATGTTAGTTGATGGCGACACATCGTTTTGTTTATCCAAAGTGTTTTTCCAAATGATAATGCCCATTGTAGGAAAGATACATCCTAGGACATGTTAGTGGATGGTGGAAAGTTGATAGGTTGTTCAAAAATGCTATTAATATAAGGTTGAGTGACATGTTTGCGAATGATCAAGAGTTCGATTTTACGTTTAAAGGTTTTTTGCTTCAACTTTGATTTTTTTCTTTTGAAGTTTTCTTTTGCTGATTGTTGTGTTCGTTTCTATTTGTGTTGCCAAAGGATGAAGGTGACGATCAGTTTATTATGGATGATTGATTATTGCATGTGAAAACGAAAATGAGACGGATGGGTTTTTCAAATATTTGGATTTTTTGGAGTTTTGAAATGTTTTGAGGCTTTTTTTGGTATTTTTGTGTTTTTTGAATGTTTTTGTGTTTTTGTGTGATTTTATGAATGTTTTTGGATTTTGTGTCTCAAGGGCTAATCAAAGATTAGCCTTGCTTATCTTTAAGTTTAGAGATGATGTAGTTCGGATAAGACGACTGTGTTTTTGACGTTTTGACTGACTTTTTGACCTACTTTTGGATTTTGATATGATTTGAATATTTTTGATTTTTTTATTTTATGATGTTTTTGGATTTTTGCATGATTTTGATGATTTGGATATGGATATGTCTAATGCTATTAGTGCTCTATTTTTGGATTTTGTTGAAACCAAGCTAGGGTTGATTGATCAGATTGATGGATTGATGATGATAACATTGTTGAGGATACACAACAATGCAAGGATAGTGTTAAGCAACACGAGGATTAGGATGGATATCCCAAGATGATGAGGGATTGATTGGATTGATTGATCAAGATCAATGATGATAACATTGTTGAGGATACACAACAATGCAAGGATTTGATTGATCAAGATTGATTGTTGAGGATGCACAACAATGTAAGGATAGTGTTAAGCAACACAAGGACTGGGAAGGATATCTCAAGATGATGATGGATTGATTGGATTTGATCGATCAGGATTTTGAAGCTTGGTTTGAAACAAAAGATGTTCTAGATGATTTGATGTGACGTTTGAAGTGCAACTGATAGTGATTATTTTGATTGATGTTCGATGAAAGATAACGCTTGATAAGGAACATCTTCTTGTGAAAATGTTTCATGGGCTAGTGATTTAGATTTTGGCTCACAAATGTTTTGACCAATTTGATTTCACGTTTTCCAATGTTTAGATCACCACATAAGCTAGAATATATAGATCAAGATTTATTCCTAAAGCAAGAGTACATATCTTCCCCTAGTGTCTAGCAATGTATGAGATTCCATGAATGGATGCCTGGATAGGTGTATGGATGGATGGATATGGATTATCTTGCGCTAAGATAAGGTGTTCGAATAAAGAAAGCTCATTTGGATAGTGCTTCATGGCTTAGATAATGTTGGGTAGGATAGGGTCAATGAAAATGACTCATGTCAAGATGCTTACCATAAGCAAGTGTAAAGTGTGCACCAAACTTTCATCAAGATTAAGATAATTTGGACTATGGATGCAGATATATGCAAATGTAATGGATAAATGGTTCATGGATGAATGGATTTATTATGGTTGAGATGGATGGAACGTTGGATTTATTATGGATGGGATGAGATGCTTCCACCTGAACTAGTGCACGCAGATGCTCAGTTCTACACACAATGCTTGTTTGTCAGGTTTTCACCATGGTACCTATCCAAAGCACCACTGAAGTGGTTTTCACTAGAGGACAATTTTTTTCTTTATTGTTTTCAATCCTTTTTCTAATTTTTTTTTTGGATTTATATATTTTTTTGAAAGATTTTATGCTATATCACCTTGTGGTGTTGATGTAGATTCCCCTGTCATAATGTGCCATCGATATCATGCTTGAAGAAGCTGGTTTTCCAAGATATGTGCACTTGAATACATGTTTTGAGATTCTTGATTGACTTTGCTGATACCATAGTTAACTTTGTCTTTGTGCACACATCATGATAGAATTCCTTCTAAATCCTTACGATGAAGGGTTGTTGCCAATACATGGTCAATATGAGAATTGGATATCATCTGTGGAGGTGTGGATGAAGTGTTTTTAGGGATAAAAGATGGATTGGTTGACAGTTTGGAACCTTTGAATCTCCAAACTTGGGAAGATGAGCAATGATGGGTGGATACAAAAGTGTGCCTGTAATTAGGACCAACTACTTGATATACTTTGTACATTGCTTGAGAAGCTTTCCTTTGATTTTGTGGATGTCTTTGATGGATAATTTTCCCTTTTTTATTTTTCCCCATAGTTTCTTTGACTAATGGAGTTTGATAGTGATAATATTTCTTTGTATTTTTTGGTATCCATTTGTATTTTATTTATCTGTTATGCTTCTCAGCTTCTTTTCCTTTGATGGTATTCTTCTTTCTTTGATTCACATATTTCTTTTGATGTTGGTCCCAATTCGTGGATGGGGTGATGGGTGGATGAAGATTCATGACATGGTTGGTTGTAGTATTAGCATCAGTTTCATCATAAGGATTCTTCGTGCTCCCTATGTTGATGTTTTCCTGAGACATAGTTTCCCCCAATATGGTGGTAGTGGCACCTTCGTTCCTTGATTCTGCTTGTTTTGAGATGTCTTGTTTAGTAAGCATGCTATGATAAATGAACACTACAAATGACATTGTTTCAATGTGCTGCTCTACTAACTTTTGAATGTCTTGTTTTGTCAGACCTTTTTCTTTGAGTGGATAATCTTGGATATCTTCATACATGATCTCCTCAGTCTGAATTTGGGATATATCTAATCTTGATGTTGACAACTCAGTTTCACCATAGGAATCAATAACCTGCTCTTTTTGTGTAACAATATTAGGAGTAAAGGAATCCTATTCTAAATGAAGATCATCTACATGTCTATCCACATAAAGCATCTCATGGGTAGATGGAGGAGTATGTGTTATGTGGATATGACCATCATTTGTGACATCTTGTATAGATAGGAGAGTATCCATTAGATCATTGTAGTATCTTGGAGATACAAATTCTTGATCTTGATTAATTTTGGTATTGCTTTTGACATGCTTTGGATCAAGTTCTTGACATGGGTCAGTTTCAAAGGATGGATTTCTTACAAAGGGTTCTTGGATATCATCATTATTTATGGGAAGTGGCTCAACATCCTCTTGATCTTTGGGTGGTATTAGGTCAAATGTTGATTTTAGGATCCCTTCAATATCTGTAACCATGAGGTCAAAGGGTGTCAACATGTCTTGGAAAGGACCATTGCTAGACTTTGGTGAAAGATGTTGATCATGCTTTGGAATAAATTCTTGAGATATGTCCTCTAACTCATAAGGCGATGTAGAGACATTTTCAACATGATCATAGGTCAATGGGTCATGGATTATTTCAATAGGATCAAATAACTCTAACACTCGTTGAAATAAATCACTAAAAAGTGGCTCTTGATGTATGGTGAGTTGATCATCGGATGGGGTAGAAAAATATTCAATGTGCTCATCAATTGAGAGATTTTGAACCTTGTTTTCAACAATTGTGGTGGAGAAATTGTCAATGTCTTCAATCGTGGGGTCAAGTGATGTTGACATTTCTTGAATTGGATCATTGTTGGATATTGTTGGTGGATTTTGATCATGATTGAAAAGTGACTCTTGATATATGTTGATTTGATCATTGGATGAAGTAGACACAACTTCAAGGTGCTCGGTGATGGATTGATCTTGATCCTTGTTCTCAATATTTGTGGTGGAGAGATTGTCAATGATATCATTGTCCTTAATAGTGATTATATTTTGATCAATTAGGTCTTGGATGAGATTTTTGAGTCGAACACAATTTGATGTTGTGTGTCCCTTTATTTTGTGATACGCACAAAGGTGATTCTCATCATACCAAGGTGGTTTCACGTTTGGTTCTTAATAGTTCCCATAGACGGGGAGCTTTATGAGATTTTCTTGTACCAATTGTTGCAGGATTGATTCGATTGGTCTCCCAAGTGGTGTGTATTTTTTTTTGTTCCCTTGTGAGATTTTCATTTTGAATTGACCTCGTGATGATTGATCTTGGAGATATGGAGGTTGGGTTTGTTGCTGATGTTGTTGATCTTGATATCCAGCCTCTTGACATTGGAGATATTGTTCTTGATGTGGTTGCGGACACAAATCAATGCTTTGATGACATGCTTCAACCAATGGAAGAGTGTATTGATTTTGGGGTGGAGATGTCTCTTGTTGTAAAGCTTCAATTATTTTGGCAAGTGAAGCAATTTGATCTAGCAAAGTTTGGTCTTGATTTTGATCTTGACTCCCTTGATGTGGTTAACTCTTTTGTTCAAGCAGATTTGGAATGTGTACTTGTGCTATTTTTATGGGATCATGGACAAATTGATTTTGGGAAATGTTTTGATTTGGGATGACACTTAGATTGGGCATTATAGGTTGAAATTGAACATTGTTGTGGTTGGAAAACATATTGCCTTGATTTAGGTAACTTTGTTTCTGCATGGTGTTACCTTGACTTGGATCAATGTATGGAATCGTTAACATATTGTTTCAACTTTGAAAATTTTTTGTATGATTTGCAAACGTATCTATGCCAAAGTTTACCAAGGGTGGATTTGAAACGTTTACTTTTGGAAAACTTGTACTTGGAATATTCACATTTGGCATGTATGGATTTGGTGGGATGATGTTGTTTTGCGAAATACTCATGCATTGAGTGTTTGGTTGATAGATTTGTAGGTTTGGACTTGGATTTACATCGGCCATTAGGAAAGGTGTTCCAAAATTTTGACTGGGCATACTCACATTTGTTGTATCATTGAATTTTGGAGGAGATAATGATCCCATGTACGAATTGTCTGAATGTGAGTTTTGATAATCAATCGACATTGAAAGGATTTGATAGTTTGGTGGGTTTAGACCGCTCATGATGTATGGAACACGTTTATATTCCATGTTGTTCTTGTTTTTTTTACCTTGTTGCAAAAGTGAACCTCTAAGGAGTTCAAGACCAATGATGAGATGAAGGATGACAGGGGTGAATGATATGGGTGTTGAATGTTTAGGAACTTTGGGTCAATGCTAGACTTAGGGTTTGATTTTGATTTGTTTGATTGGATTTAGATAATGGAATTGTAAAATATAAGATGTTAGATGTGATCTTTAGGATAGACTTTTTCAAAGAGGTGATAATCTAACTAAGTGTGTGAGGAAGGATTCATCCAAACACACCTAACTAAATAGATGATTTTGATTTGGTTTAAGGATGTACCCAAGTCTAGATAGTGATGTTTCCAAAGCTTTAAATTTGTTTTTGGGATGAGATGATAAATGTTTGGAATGGATGAAGTGTTTGATTTTGATCCTAAATGAATCTAAGAGGGACTTTGTTTACAAGACCAAGATAGTGAAGAACATGCGTTTCCCTAAGAGTAGTTCAAACCAAAAGACCAATGTTTGCATGAAAACCATATGACCAAAAGATACCAAGCACATGTGTGGGGTCTAATTGTTCTTAGATTTTCTTAGTGACTTCTTTTTACCACAAACAATTCTTGATTAGCTTTTGAAACTAGATGTCCAATGTCTTAACTTCTTATCATCCCACAAAGTGTGTTATGTGGAAATCAAGGAATTTAAGGCAAATGTTACCTATTGTTGACTTTAGTAAGAAAATTGAGATATAAATCCAAGTATTTAGAAACCTCTAAGGATAGAATCCTAAGGGCAAGTAATAACACTCAAATTTGGTCAATAGTATTTGCTTCCTAAAGGGTTTGAGGTTTTGATGAGAATGTTAAATGTTTGTTTCCCAATTTTTATGAACAAGAAAAGCGTTTTGTAACCAAGAACAAATACAAACCTATGGATATGAAAGACTATATTTGTTGAGTCCCCACTTGGACAAGTCTAGCTACACTTATTTTTAGCAAATGGTTAGATGCTTGACCCCACTAGATCCCCTCCACGGCTCAACACTTCTTTTGGGGCAGCCAAGCATCAGTACCCATGAATCTCCCATGACATACTTTCCATTTCTACTAAAAACCATAAAAGTGTGGGGCAGCTTTAGAACGATCATTCTTGCACCAACAAATCGATAGGGATTTTGGCCTTTCTAAACAAGGGTTTTAATTCAGACTTTTTGTTTTTGGAGATTGACCCATATGGCAAGAGACCATTGCTGACCTTCTCATCGAGACCAACTACGTGATACTGGCCTTTGTTCCAGTACCCACTTTTATATCCTGATTGGAAATACTCTTGGCTTTAGAGTGTTACCTATTGAGTTGTTCTCTTGGGTGAGTACTTTTTCCCCAAGGCAGGTCCTCTAAGATAAACAAAAGTGAGCAAACATATCCGTAACTCGATTGATCTTTGTTGAAAAACAAAGAGAGAATACACGCGATAAGTTTACTCACACTCCCAAGATGTTTTGTTCAATTTTAAACCCAAAATGAACTGTGGAGGGAATTATTTTATCCTAACTTAAGATCACCAAAAAGCCTTTTGATTCTCAAGATTGCTGTGAGGTGCGAGAGAAGTGCATACATATTTTCAATAGTGTTAATTTGAGTAAGCAGTCACAACAAAAAAATAGCACTTGTTCATTTTAAAACCACAAAGCAAAAGTGAATTCTTTTTATAGCACCAAATCAAATGTGGAATTTTCCTTCAATTTTTAGCTTCAAACGAAATCTAGTGAGTTTGTCCTAAGATTCATTTTAAGCCCTTTGTAGCAAAGATTTAAATGTTATTTTTAGAGCCCCAAAAAGATGTGAACAGAAAATTAAAGCATGAAATGGAAGCTCTAAGCATTTAAAAATGCTTTTTCAACTTCAAAATTTAAGGCTTCAATCCTCTTTAACTCCAAGATTCTTCAAGGATTTCTTCCAATGCTTCAATGTTGTGAGTTCTTTGTGCAAATGAAAATCCCTCCTCCTTCATTTTCCTTCCTTCTTATAAACAATCATGTGAGGATCAAATTATTTAATTTAAAATCATTATCCTCAAACAATAAATTGATCTCAATTGCAAAGACTAGTGATTTTTTAAATAATAAATGGCTCATCAATAAGAATCTTGCTTTCCACACTCTTTTCACAATATTAAAGCATTTAGCTAAAAAAAAGATCAAGGAAATTCCAAAATCAAACAATTTATGCAATGATTAAATGTAGACAAGCAAGGATTTGGTTCCTTTGTCATGATGACATTTGAATTCTCATTGACTGAACCTGCAACAAGCCATAAATGAGTTAGAAACAGTAATATTAACGAGATAGGAACAACAATAAATAAAACCTGCAATTGATTAACAAAAGAAGGTTAACAGTACTCAGTACGATACAGAGAAGCATGTGGCAGGTGCTTCACATGAGAAAGTTGTATTAGCAGATATATTGTTGGAGAAGCTAAAAATATTGATGGAGGGAAGCATGTAACCGAGGTCCCCAATAAGGATGTTTTGCTGGCTTCCAATGATGAGAACTCCAATTTCGATGGTGAACAAAGAATTATTAGTGAAAGCAATCACTCAGAACTTCTAGCCTTTTATAAGAGAAGGCTAATGATAAAGGTACTGTGGTGAAGAATGATATATTGGTGCTAAGGAAAATTATGTTGGGTTTATGTGAAGGTGATAGCAAGCCAGAGGAACATTCCCATGATAAATCATCTCATGAGCCAGATTTTCTAGAAGCTAAGAGGCCAAGATCAAATGCGAGAAAAATATGGAAAACCTAAATAGAATAGCATCTTCGGTTAGGAGCAAGCCTTAGCACATCAAGAGAGACATCAGGGGAAAATATTTTTGAAAAAAGAACCTCATTTGGTAGCTACACATACATAACTCTCTTTGCACTGTGTTGCCTTTTACAAACCAATTTATGCCACATCCCATTAACTACACATATCTAGCATTTTTATCATACATTCAACCATAGTTGTTGCAGCCATACTTGGAACTAGAGCCTCACATATTTATCAAATAATGTCCAGTATTCTAGATGTTCCTTTCTGATTGCAGGAGCTGCACAAAAAGATTATCAAAACGTTGTGTAAAATCCGAATTCCACAACATTTACTAGAACACAATGATTGCAGGAGCTGCACAAAAAGATTAAGGCATATAATTTTTTTTTCAAGCAAATGCATTTGGTAGGCCTACAAAACAACACATAAATTTTTTATTTATTTATTGCAAACAGAAGGTGTAAAGGACGTGCCCCAAAGAAAAATTTCAATGTAATGCAATTTGAAGGTGCAAAGCCAATAGCCATAATGGTGTTTGGAAAGCTTTAAATGCAAATGGCAAGTGTACAACTGAATTCCAACAATTTTTATGCAGCATTCTCCCCTGTGCTGAAAAACAGAGCTTTGCAAAAGGCTATGGGAATCCATCGAATCCTAAAGAATGTATTTATTTCCAGCAAGAAGATAATAGCTACCAAACCTTCATGTCAAAGGGTAAAACATCACCAAAATTCTATTGCTTGACATTGAAAAGAAAGAGGCAGCAACATTTAAGACTCTACTTAATCCTTCACTGTCCCTAACAACACATAGGTGTAAAAATGATTTCGACTGCTCTCTACCAAAAGGAAATGAGTGCAGGACCTATGCAAAAGGCTAAGGCCTAGAGAGTTTTCAAGCAAATTCTATTAGTTGGCATAAAGAGCCAACGAACTCCACAACATGTGTGAGATAAATTCGTAGACCTATGGATTGGGAAATGCACATTTTTCTTTCTTTGGAATGGCCCAAGGGAACGCTTGAATTCTTAGACTTGAATAAATGACACCTCAAGTGGATGTTATCTCATAGAATACAATGTCTGCAAGATATGCTGAAAAGTATATTTGTTGAAAAGGCATAAGAAAATTTTAAGCGGATGCTACTGGTAGGTGTATGAAAAAAACAATGAATAAAGGCTTCTTTGAAAGCTTTTAAACTAATGTAGTTACCATATGTAAAGCCACAATCATAACATGTTTCAAAGATATTTTTAAGGCTAAATGTAATTGGAAGGCATGTGACGAAAATAGCAAATAAAGGTTTTTTTTTGAAAACTTTCAAACAAATGCAGTTGGCAGGCTTAAAGCCGCGCCTGACAACCTTTGATCAACATCCTCCCTTTGCTAATGTCCTCTCTATCTATGCCATAAATGCAGGTCAAAATATTCTTAGAGATAGACATACATACTAAAAACTGTGGAGAGAATTTGATTTGGTGTTTAGATCGAGATCCCATCAATCGATCAAAGCACAATAAGTCTGCATTAAAGGAGTCTGATGAAGTTTATTAAGACAAAGTCATATCACTACCAATACACAATACTGTATAATTAAGAAAGCCATCTATCAATTACAATATTGTCATATTACTATCAAATGCATTTAAAAAAATTATCTACCAATTGGGCCATCGAACTCAATTGAAGCTTCAAGGAAATAAAATCTTTTCACACGTGATAATGATTTTAAAACATAGTGGATTTGATGTCTACATGCAATGATTTTCAATTGAAGTACTAAAGTTATCTGAAAAGTGTGGGAAATTGCTAATAAATGTTCCCCCCATTGCAACAGGGAAAGGAAAGTGACAAATATCCTTCCTAATACGCCAAAAGATGACTAATACATCCGATGCATGTAGCCTGCATGTTCACACAATATTCCAAGAGTTTTCACATCGTAGTCTATGCTTAGCGCAAGATGCATTTGATTTTTCTGTAGCGTGCATGCGAATAGCAGGAAAAAATATGAAGCAATGCTAGCACCTTGAAGATACTATACTTTTATATAACGCCAATACAAAGATCAATGACATACATCTACAGGCCGCATATTAATCTAGATAAATCTCATCATTTTTTAGTGAAAAAAAAAACTTTCAAGCTAATGTAGTTGCAGATTTAAGGCCGAATACCACATCATTTTCCCGTAAAAATAAAAGGCTTAAGATACTTTCAAGAAAAATGAAATCTACTACTAAAATTTCATATTAGCTATCGAGGAGACTCAATAAACAGTTAGAGTATCCCAAAGCATTTCAACCAAAAGCAAAAGCATTCATATTATCTATTAAAATTACATAATGATTTCAACTTCATGTAGTTAGAACATCCAAATCCTTGAAGTTTATCAGAAACAAACTATAGAGATTTTAAATTCCCATGTATTCATAGTAAAACAGTTAAGCACATAATCATAGTCGAGGCCTTCCTTCTAGCGCCATTATGTGTATACCTATTTTTCATTTGCTAAAAAAAAAACAACCATTAGCATCATTAGTGAACTTAAGCAAACCAAATAGACTATCCCTATGAAATATTCAATCATATTAAAATATGCAAATAAGATAAAAAAAATGAAAACCACTAAATATAGCATATGAAAAAAGTATTAAATCCCTATCTCATAGTGGATTGGTGCTTCTTTGATGTGGAAAAAATCCCTTTCCCAATCCTTGATAAACTTGATAATGGATATTCCTTGAAGATGCTATGTGATATGATGAACAAGATGCAAAATGATATGTGTATAACAAAGATACTAAGATTGTGGATGCCAAATGCAAAGGATGAGCTCTCTATTTATAAGAGAGAATGATGGAGAGACATGCAAAATGGGTGAATGTGGGACTAATATTGAGCCAATGACAATTTGCCACTTGTCAAGATGTGAGAGGATGTCAATGTGCCAAAGAGGGAGAGATTTGAAATTAAAAAGATGGCTTGTTGGAGGGAGAAGAAAAGTCTTAAATGCCAAGTGGGGGACATGTAAGAGAGGAGTTAATGCTATGTTGGAAGGGACAAGACATGTGAGAGGGAAAATTCAAATTGGAGGAATATTCCCTAAAGATGCCATATTTGAATGAAAAGGAGGAATTAATAAATCTATTAAATTGATATATGTGCACAAGTTGAAAAATCTAGAGAAAAGATGATTATGATTAGCATTAATCATGGTTTGATTAATTTAATAGGAGATTAGGTGATTTGAATTTTTGATTTAGATTTATGGATTTAAAATAAATCAAAATGAGAAGAAAATGATAAAGATTTGATTAAACAAGTATATGATTTATTTAATCAAAGAGGATGATGTTAGTGGTTTAATTGAATAAATTTGATTTATTTAGTTAAATGAAGAACTTTAGAAGATTAATTAAATAAAATTTGATTTATTTAATTAAAGAGATAACCTAGGATATTAATCAATTAAATTTGATTTATTTAATTGATCAGGTGAATATGATTTGATTAAATATGAGGAATGCATGATTTCAATTTTACATGTCTACAATACTATTATGATTATATTGACAAGTGGGATGTATGTGTATCTATGCGCATACATGTCAATGGGATCTAATGACATGTATATGCACATGTATAGATTTACCACACATAAAGATTTATCAATATGATGATGATTGTGAATGGTTATATGTGAATCAGATGTGAACATATATATATGTATAGTATATACACATATCCATATGTATATGTATATCAATACATGTGTACATTGGTGAATGGACATGATCATACAGATGCATTGATATAGATATACCTACATATATGTGTACATAGAGGCATATACATTTATACATATATATATGCATACATTCAATATAATGTGTTTATAGTATATTTACTATCTTGCATGTACTCTTATATATATATATATATATCGAATGTATGTTTACATTATTGGTTTATGATATATATATATGTATATATATATTAACAGTTATATACATATATATATATATATATATATAAATACATGATGGAATTTAAATATATATATGTATATATATATAATAATATATATTTAACATATTATATATGTTATAGGAATCAACTATCATTTATTTAGATAGAAGTCGATTTATAAAGGCTAGTTATAGTTGATAATGACTATGACATTGGAGGTCGATAATAGTCGATAATGACTATATTCTTTGAAGCCGTATGAAGTTGCTTATGACTGTTTGTGAAACGTTTATCACTCAGAATGCCACACGATATAAGACATTGTATTGTGTTTGATATTATTGTCGATATTAAAGCATAGACTTGGTCAATGCCTTTAGTAAGATCGACCTTGACTTTGTCAACTGTTTTAAATGCTTGGGTTGACTCATCCTCTATACAAATCGATGGATGTTTGCTATTGAAAAATGGTAGTTGAATGTTTCTATGAGTAGTAAAACCACACCAAACAAGAAGGAAAGAGGGATGGAATTGGAGCCACCTTTGAAACCAATTTGTTGTAGATGTCTATTCTTTGTGACAATTTGAATTGAGCATATGCAGATTGAACAAGTCTTGTAATTTTTGTCAATATTGCAAGTTGACCTGTAGATGATTTTGTTGAGTATGAGCTTAGGAAGTCGCCACCTTTTTGCTGAGTTTCATGTGTTGCTTTGCATGGAGGTTGTTGTTCATTTACATGCCTAAAATGTAGGCCATGAGGTTGCTAGGATGCTCTAAAAATTGTTGAGCCATTTCATTAGTAAGGGCACATTCTTTCCCAAGAGATCACACATCTTTTGCAATTCCTTATTTCTATATTATTGCATACCATACTTGTTTTATATTGTGAGTGAGAAAAGAGTGAGAGTTCTATTTTTTTGAAAGGAAAAATTGTTGTTTGAGAGAAGTAAGCTATCAACTTGTGATATAGAGTTATTTGTGACATTCTTGAGAAACTGATTATCAAGCTAATTGTTGATGGAGAGGGTTGCATTGCTGTCATTTATTTGGATAAGCGATAACAAGCATGAGGATCTTTGCTTCTTTGTTATTTATTTTGAAATGATATGTTTTCCATGATTACTTGAAATGTATTTTCCAGTGTATGCATTAGAGATATTAGAGTGTCTTTGAAAAGGAAATTGAAGCTTTTATGTTATTTTCTTGTTGTGCTTGTAATTACTGTTGTCAATCAGATTGCACCTGAATGCTTGAATGATTAAATTCAGCAATCTGTTGAAACATGGGAACTATCTTCAGGCTATGGGTATTCCTATGGTGAAGAGAGACCTCTAGATTATAGGCTGGTTCCTATATGATTATCTGATTATAGACTTGAAACTTTGATGGGAAAAGGGAAAAAACTTAATCTAATGAAAAATTGGAAAATATGAACTATGGTGATGCACCTATTTGATTTAAAGAAAATATATTAACTCACAATTGATTCATCATGAAGCTTACTTAACTCACAATTGATTCATCATGAAGCTTACTTTCACAACTTAGATTGAACAATTTAACTGCATTAATGATTCACAGACAGGCCTGATAATTCATTCTTTATGAAGGAAGAATCTATTTTCACAACTTTAAAGATATGGATATACTTGAGACACAATTTATGACCCGTAACTAAGATTGTTTCTTCATGTACATGCATTCACGAATGTTGACAAAAATTTAAAGGTTCTGATATCAAGCACATTAAATTTGCATTGAAAACATTCACAAAAAAAAACACCTGAATCTAAGAAGGATAATATTTAACTTGCAATGACAAAAGAAGGAATGCTCTACAAATGATACTCCAAGATAACCTGTAAAGACTACTACATAATCTATTAAATTCTAAAAGCTGAGTTACATGATAATTCACTCTGCAAAATGCAAAGGCTAAAAAACAAGAACTAAAGGAAAAGTATAAACTTTTTCCAA
The DNA here is from genome assembly GCA_007258455.2 of Sequoia sempervirens. Classification (NCBI taxonomy): domain Eukaryota; kingdom Viridiplantae; phylum Streptophyta; class Pinopsida; order Cupressales; family Cupressaceae; genus Sequoia; species Sequoia sempervirens. The sequence continues at coordinate 89,402,862 of VDFB02270651.1, forward strand.
TATATACAATGAGAGGAAACTCCAAAGTGCATGAAAATGAAACTGAAAGTCAATTTCAGTATAAAAAGATAACTCCAAGGAAAATAATGAGAAAAATAAAAAAAATCCAAAAGAATATCTCAAACTCATGCAAAAATGAGTGAACTTGGTCTCAAAGTCGTAGTCACAATGTGTACAACTGAAAAGCAGCTCGAATGAGCTGGAAATCTGTAGACAGTGAGTCCAAGCATGCAAAAATTGCCTTGTTCTCTTCAACTCCCCCATGAACTAAACCCCATCCTTGCATTATACATGATCTTCAATTCGAAGCTATAGTTACAACTCAACTTCACATAATGTCTCTAATTTTCATTTTAAGATGACTAAATTAATTAAATGACTTATAGACAATCATTTAATTAATTAGCTTACATTGAAGAATGCAAATAAAATACAAGAATAATGTCAAATTTGAAAGCTAACTCCCATCTCACGGCTTCATACAATACACTTAGCATACATTTTAAATATGCATTCACCATTTAATAAACATAAGCCGACCACCATGCATATTAGTTGACTTGACTTAAGAATTCAACCCACAGGAAAAAATAAAACATAATGATTTTTTTTAATTCTTCAAAGATTCCATCAAAAGTCACCGTGAGTAGAGAAGAAAAGGAAAAAGAGGCAAAACCATAATCATCACTTAATATTTTACTTGTCTCTTGGAGAAACTTCGAGAGAAACTCCTTTTGCATTGGCTGCCATGAGGTAGGGTTTGGAGCTCAACCTACATCTTTTGGACATTTTCTGAGTGATTTTCTACTGATTTTCTTTAGACAACTTATGGTAAATCTGATTCTTTCACAAAAGTGGCCATTTCTTAGCATTCTGAAGCATTTTTCAAGCTTATATGGCCGCAAGCTTGTCTTTTTACTGATGCATTTTTGTTCATGGATTTTCTCTATGTATATTCCTTCTTTGCCTCCAGCCACCATGGAAGCCTTGAGATACCACATTTCATGCTGTTTTTGAATGATTTTCTGAGGGAGTCGGTTGGAAAACATAGGGTAAATGCTTCTTCAATAGAAATTTGTACTCTTCTTTTTCATTTTGAAGCTATAAAATGGAGATTGTCTTTTACATTTTTGAAGGCATTCAAATGTATATTGGCTGCCATTGTTAATTTTGATATAGAAAACAAAATTGTTATAGGTTTCAGCCGCCATAGAAAATAATGTTTTTCCTTCTAGGTATTTGAAATTCATTGCATTTTGTATCTTCTCCATACTTGACAGTTGTGACTATACAAAGATCATTCTGGTTTTTCTTTTTCTTGAAACTAAAAAATTCCATCTTACATCTTGGCTCTCAGTCAATGGCGTGGCCCATGAGATTTTTCCATTGTGCTGCAAATAATATTTAGCTTGTTGAATATATTGTGCAACCCAGGTTGTGGTATTTCTCCATCTAGGTATCCTGTGATTTATTGCATTTCTAATACTAAAACCCCATCTGGGTATTTTGTATTTCAATCATAAACCATGTTTTTGAACAGAGACCAACGTGGGTATACTAAAAATAGTGATATTATGGAGAATGCAAGAAAAAATATCTGTTAATTTGAAACCCTTGCTTTAAGATGGGTTTTTGATCCTTCATTTTCAACGGCATGTAAGAATGCCTCTCCATCTTTTCATTGCACAATATAGGTATTTGTGATTTACCCTACACTTTATTTCTACCCTTCACATTATAAACTTGCTGCATGATATGATTGCTATACACAATTGTAAAGTCATTGTGATTGAGATGAATTTGCATTTAGACAACACCTTACTGTTCTATTTTCATATTCTCATATCATAGCATGTAGACCCTTTAGTGAAGGCCATTGTGCGTGATGAAATCATACTATATTTCATATATATCTTCTTGTTGTTTTTGAATGATTTTTTGCACCTTATTCTTTATGCTTATGATGGTCACTATGCAATTAACATATTTTTGCAAAAACCTTACCTTCAAGCTTTATTTCCCTTTAACATTCTTGACAGTAAGAATATTTTCAAATGGATTTCAGGGTTGTCCTTTATACTATTGTGCATGAACTCCACCATGATTATGTAATCATTCTTAATTCATCATGTGAATATACTGGTGTCTTTTAGGCTGAATACGAAAGTTGTCCCCCATGGTGACTTTGTGACTGTTGTCCTTTACCTTGACATCATTGCCTTATTTTCCTTGCATGACTATGATCCCTTGATATTCATGACAGTAGACTGTCCTCTCCTCATTACTCTTTGCATTCATAGCTATATATCCAGTGTTGTTCATTGTAACATGTAGATAACAATCTTTTGAAGCATTTAATAAACTAGCCAATACGCCTTGTTCAGAATCTTACTAGTTGTTAAACATTTGTAACTAGATATTGGACTTCCCCATCACAAACAATTCCTTTCCTGTAGAAAATCTTGTACAGAATTGGATTTTGTCATAACAAAGCAATGTAAAAAATTTTGTACAACCTTTGGACTGTTCTGTACTATGATATGCCAGTGATATTAATACTTAGTCCTTGTTTAATCTTCAACCTTATTTAATTGAAATATTGTCAGGTGACTGAAACTTTGTAAAGCTTTCTTTGTGTTGCTTCATTGAATCAGCTTATAGCTATTATTTTGACATGGAGATATAAGAATAAATGACAAGCATTTGTCAAATTTTCTATCCTTGCAATAAATGCTTTCTATAGCAGGTTTTCATCTCAACATTTAGTGACAGTATCATTTATCCTTATGTTCCTCCTGTTACTTTTATAGACTATGTATATGCTTCTGAAGTTATGAAAAACATTCCAATGTTGAGTACTCTGTTTCTCTTCAGTATAAAGAGTCTCTATATTTCATTTAAATGAAAATGTAGTAGAGATGAAACAAAATATCAATGTAATTGATGATCACTTCACATGTTTTAATTATTCTTTTACCATGATGCGATTGCTAAAAATGATTTGGCTCAAACTATTTTCACCATGTTGAAATAAAGGTTGCTTTGATAAATTCCTCTTATTACAACAGTCCTTTCTTGATGGCTGTAATTAAATATCTAATAAATCTCAAATAATGATGTGAATGAGAGGTGTCCTTATGATATTCCAGGCTCAACCCTTGTGGGAACCCATTTTGCTGCACATATCTGATGAAAATAATTATGAACATAATGACCCTATTCCTACACATTGAAACAAACAAGTTAGTGAAAATAATCGAAGCTGAAAGCTTCCATTGAATTCTGTTTCTTTTGATCATATCAATTTGATTGCTTAATAATCTGATATATGCTTGAAAAGATGTAGACTATATTCCTGTTGGCAATGTAGGCATGAGGAAAATAGTGATTTTACATTGCTCTAACAACACATTTAAACAATTTTGCAAGTGCCTTTGGAACTAGAGCAGGAGTTTTTCCAACTGGAGTTGAATACAAGGAGAAACCACATGACTGAAATCATGATTTTTCATTTCAGGCAATGATGAATCACTCCTTTCCTTATGTTTATATTTTCTTCAATTGTATAGTGTACATCTCCTTTTTTTGTATTCATCATTTGATTATAAATATCAAATTGGCTACTCTTGCAGTTGTGCGAGACTTCGATTTTTCCAATATGAATAAAACAACATTCTTTATGAAAATTTCTAAATTTTTGTTATGAGTACTTGTGTAATAAAATCTGAAAACCAAATGTAATCAGATTTTTCATGATGATAAATACTTAGCAGCAATATTTGAAATTATATGTACCTCTCATTGACAATGCAATTTGCCTCTACCTGTTTTGAGCTGTAGCTAAAAATAGGTAACAATTACTCCATAATAGGAGATTGGTGTATAATAGATATTATATACTAGGCATGATTGAATACAAGAGGAACTTGAGATACACTTAGCTAAGTTATTGATTTAATGAGGAAAGCTTGTGTTACTCCTAGGATAATTAATCCAGTGTGGGAGGGAGCTTGTGTACTTATTTGTTAAGTAGGTTTATTCCAAGTAGATTAAAATGGTGATAGGTTAATCTTGGGTGACATAATATCCATTGAAGGAAATACCTATGCATAGTTTAAGATAGCCCTAAGTCAAATCCACCCTAAATAGTGTATGTGATAGATGACTCTTAGTAGGAATACTAAATGTAACACTTTGGCCAAAGTAGTGTAAATGTCTGAGAATCCACTATGGATTGTGTGAGTACCAAGACTGCACTGTCAGTTCACTGTGATTGAGTATTACATGCTAGTTCAAGATTGTGGAATTACAAGTTCTAGTTATGTAGGACACAACACTATGCTTAGTTGGTTGTAGTTATCAATTGCTCTACCAATCTCTTCATCAAAGGGAAGGTCCATCTATCGAATGATAGATGTGTGGGGGACCGAAAAAGAGTCTATGGTTGGCAGAAAAGCACTTGAGTGATGCTTCTCCTCCACAATAGGAGACATAAGAACCAAGATTTGAAAGGGAGGATCCTGGAACATCTTACAACTATTTGTTCTAAAGCTCTTTGAGCTATGTTTGTAAATGTATGTATTCTTGTATTGATGTAACTTATGATTTATTACGATGAAATGTAATCCATGTTGTATTATGTAATGCATTTTTGTTCGTATATTCTCAATCAACAAAAGAATTTTTATTATTGCAATGTTTTGTTACTTAGTTTATTTACTTGTAAGGGTAAAAATTAGAAATTTTTACTTCATTAAGGGTTGGTTTGTTACAATAATGTATGCATCATTAGTATACATGTCCTTATTTATATGGAATCATGCTTGTGTGCATTAGAATTAGTGATTGATTTTTATGAAGTGTAAATTGGTCTAGTTTATACTATAATTGAATGTTATGTATGTCTGATTTTTACACATAATAGTCTCCATGGCTCATGCATATGGAAATTTTTATTAAATGTATATGATGTTTTGGTTTGCTAAGGTGAATTAGGCTTTGAAATGTATTCACTTGGATTGTATAAACATCATTTATAATAAATCTATGTTACAATTACATCGCATGTGTGAATTGAATTTGTATGACATCTTATGTGAACATTAGGATTGATTAATATTTATATCATTGAGTTATATGTGATTGATTTATATTTCATGTACATGAGAATAATTTATAAAAGGTTTTATTGTGTACCCAATGTTTATGGGCATAAGGTTTTTATGTTAGTGTTGCATCAAGTGTGAATCAAACTTGTATGGTGTTCTTTTGTGGTTTAGTATTGGTGGTATTTGTGCCATTAATTTATATACTTGTGATTGATTCATATAGAATGTAAATAGGGTCTAGTTCATATTATGTTTGAATGTTATGTGTGTCATTATGTTAGTATTATATTAATCGTGAATCAAAATTGCATGGTGTGTTTAGTGTATTTTTTTACATTAGTATTGATAGTATTTATGTCATTTAGTTACATGCACACAATTGATTCATATGACATATAAATGGGTATAATTTATGTCAAATTTGAATAACATGTATCTCATTCCATTATTTACATTTTAATTTTAATGGAATGTATGGGGGATAATTTATATTCATATTGTATGGATTTGCAGGTGTGTTACATTTGAATTAATATTTCACATGTATGTGATTAACTTGCATACATGTCCTTTTTTATATGTATTTTTATTAGGGTTATATCACAAGTGAATCAAATTTGTATGGTGTATTTAGTATTCACAAATAGCATGAAGGTAAATGATGTTAGGAGCTACACACAATACGATATGGTTGATCTTAAATTCAATAATAACATGTAGTTGATAGATGCAAGGAGCTACCCTATACTAGTTTGGATTAAATTTTATACATATCATAGAGGTGATGTATGTTAGGATCCAATGAATAAAATGGTTCAAAAATTAATTGAAATCTTATTAATAGCCTGATGTATTGTGTGTTGTTAGACCAATTCCCTTGTTGGTGATAATAAAAAATCAATATAGGATGTTTGTCTTGCCATCAAAGTTTGCAGTGAATTTAGAAAAAAGGATGGGTTGATGTAGTATGGGATGCATTAGCATTCATGTTTCCAATTGGGATGTAGTTAAGGGCTTAGGTATTATTGAACTAGGTAAATGGGAAGATGCATGCAATAAGGTCACATATATTTCTTTCTTTCCATTTGATCACTATATGCATGTGTGATGTATGTATGAGAAGATGAATATGAGAGTTTGTTGCATCTAAGAGATAACCACTATGTGTATCTATGATGAGTGCATGTGCTAATCACTATTTTTACCTATGGATATGCAATGTAGGCATGAGGTAGTCACATTATGTGTGTGATTTATGCACGAGATAGTCCACTATGTTTATATGTGATGTATGTTTGAGTTGTTTTTTATGTCTACATGTGATGCACATATCAATTGGCCACTACATGGTTTATTATTATTAATTCTCATTGATACTATCTAATGTATCATTTTGGGATATTCCTAACATCATGCTATTATATATGGATTGAATTGGAAACAAAATCAATTATTGATTGTGATTTAAAAGGAAGGTCAAAAATATTATCCTAGGTGTATGAAAGAATTATTTCTTACATTTGGTTTGTGAACTACAAAGAATCTAATTCTTAGAAATAGATAGTAGGTAGAGCCATTTCAAATGAAAACCCTTGAGGAATAAGACTAGATCTATGGATTTGTCATGATATGGTAGCTTATCCTATATAGTGCAAAAATGTAATATTGTGGCATAGAGTTTTTTCCATTATTGTTTAGTAAGGGTTGTATCACTTCTTACTAAAAGGATTTTTCTTGATCAATTAAGATGGTACTTAAGATGTAAGGTTCAGTGTAGGATCATGATGGGCCAAATATGGCTCTTAAGTGGCAATGAAAAAAAAAGACTTAATTATTAACATAATTTGGAAAATATGTCGGAATAAAATTTGTAGCAAATTGAACATAGATTGTAGGCTACTAGGATTTTTTGAATAAAAATTAATTTTATATGTCAAAAATTTTAATTTCAATGTAGTGGTACTTTGAATTTTTGAAAACAGAGCAAGTTATTTTCCAGCGACCCTACGTATGAGATTTTTTTTTTTTGAATCTTTGAATATAAATAGAGGACACATGCCTAGATGTGACACATATTTTTTATAATTTTTTGCAAGTAAATGATTAGCTATGAATTTTCTATTAGGAATTTTTAAAAAATATTAAAAACTATTTATCCAACCACCTTAACTTGGTCAACAACTTGTATTTTTTTTTAAACTATACTTTGTGAAGCATAGAGTGTGATGCATCTTTTGAATTCAAAAAATGTGTAACCATTTAAAAGTTATAGATGTTTCTCAATAAGCCTATCAATTGAGACTTTACACATAGTGCATGTAGGAAATATATAATAATAATTTATTCAATTCAAAATGAAATATATTTTATATTGGATGAAAACATTCGTTGACATGAAGGTTGAATTTCAAAAAATCATTGCAACCACTCAACACATTGGGGTAGTTGAATTTTTAGGTTGGAAACCCCCAAGCCAAATCCAAAAGCAATCTTGTGGCAATAATTGAAGGAAAAAAAATGTTAGCAAAAATGGATATTTGTTATCAATGGATATCTATTTCTTTTACTTAAGAATGATTTTTTGGGTTCAATATAGATTAAAATTTAATATATTATAATATATAAATATGTGTATATATATGTGTGTACATATATGTGTGTGTGTGTGTGTGTGTGTGTGTGTGTGTGTGTGTGTGTGTGTGTGTGTGTGTGTGTATTAGGTAAGTTCTACCAAAGGAGGTAGATCTAGTAATTTTAATTTTACATAGCATGTAACATGGAATGAGTTCCATTTTTCGTATTGCTTTGTTAGAGTTGTAAATACAACAAAGGTACGCTTCTCCAAGCTTGTCTTCTTTAACACCCTTTTTAGGCCTTCTCAGTGGCATATGTATTTGCCCTCTAATCCTGCTTTAATGTTGTTGTATCCAACTTCAATTTTTATTTTAAAAATAGGAATACAAGAGTGAAATGAGTTCCTATGGTCTTATTACATTTTTAATTAAATTAGACAATTGACCCTGCCTAAAAAAGCACTTCAACTTTAGACCTAATGGATGACATGAATTGCACCATGTTACACTACTTGGTGAAGACAGGAGTAGAAAAGACTGCTACATAAAAATGAACCCATATTTTGACACGTTGGAGTGATGAGCTTCTAGCATAAGATTAATTTAGTTTAATTACAATGTCAAGCCAATCTTTAGTGTGATGTTACTTTATTCCTAAATTGTATGTTGAATAGACCTATTACATGTGTGAGACCCTAGAATTAACAAGATATGAATGCATATAGTACCCTCACATCCTATTTCCTTTGATCTTGTGGGATAATCATATAGAGACATGTGAATTTTATTTCATCTTAAATCTAGACTGAGTCGGAGGTGATTACAAAAATGACTGAGGAAATCTTTGATCTAGATATACTCAATGTGTTGGATGAGGTGGTACCATGTCCCAAAGACATTGAGTGCCACATGGATCTAAACACATATTTTGTATCCTTTCTTCTCGATGTCTCAGGAGAGGAGCTTTGGGGGCACCGTGTTTGGGAAAAGGATTGTTTTAATTTCTTGAATAAACTCTACTACTACAAACTAGAGGAAGATATTTTGTTTCAAATGCTCTTTTGCTTTTTCTCCTAAGCCAAAATATTTTTTGCTAAGAAAAAAAGATTCTAGTTCAATTACTGGATTGTAGTAATACCATTCAAAATCTAGGTCACACAGTATTAAACAAAATCCTATTAATATCGTTCCACACCTTTATTCTCTTAATGTGCTTTCTAGCCTTACATATTCCTCACAAGTATAAGGTATAACCTCATGGATAGTCATATCGAGCACCTTTTCTATAAGTGTTTGGGCTATATGATGATAGATCCAAATGATGGGACATGATATGATTTAAGGCTTTACTTGGGGTAAAACCTAAAAAATATTCTCTTTTGGTACTGTTACCTACTTTTCACTACCAGCTCAAACAGGTAGAGCTGAATTGAAAATTCAAATCAAAAGGTACACAAGTTGTTCAAAAGTTTCTACTAAGTACTCATTATTGTGCAATTTTTCGTTATAGTGTAAATTTTAGTAATATTATGTAAAAACATCTCAAAATGATATCATAAGTTTGCATAATTTTTGTTGTTTTATTCATAATGTACAAACCAAAATCCCACACAAGCTGTGGGAGTAACTCAATTTTATTTTCATTATCAAATAAGGGGTGCATGAAGTAAAGTAGACTATAAAATTGAGAATAAAGAAGGCATAGGGTAGAAAGTGATTTGTCATTGCTTGGAATGAGGAATCATTGACAAGTTGAGGTCTTTAGTTGTGGCTCCAGCTCCAGCTCCAGCTCCAAGCCCCGATGCACCTGCAAGGTTGATAGAAGTGTGGTTAGAGAAATGCGAATAAAATCCTATCATATTCCTATGCTACCAACAGAAATATAGTATACATTTGATCAGGCATCCGTTAAATGATTTCACTGTTCAAAAGGCATAAAGTTCAATAGAAGTTTTCAGCTTCAATTATTTTGCTAATACGTTTGTTTAGTGTGTAGGTACATGTATAATCATTATTTAAATCGATAGATATGCTTATGAGTGGTGTGAAATGTGGCTCCCACAAGGGTTGAGCCCAACTCATAAACAATGATTTGGGACAGCGTATGGAATAAAGATAATCATCATTCTCCATGAATGAAGTTCAAAAAGCAGCCTTATTTCAACATGGTGAAAATAGTTTGAGCAAGCATCTTATTGCTCATTATACTAAAAGAATGATTGAAACATGTTAAGTGATCATCAACTTCATTGATAGCTTGTTTCAGTTCTACCTTGCATTCACTTTTGCATGAGGTATTGAGCCCCTTTGCACTAAAGGGAAAAAAGAATATCAAAGTGTTAAACTGCCCTCCATAATGTCAAGGTGTATATATGGTTTGCAGAGACTCAGGATGAACAATGATTTCAAAAAAGATAGTGATTTGAAATTTATAAGTGCAGACATCAATTGCAATGATTAAGTTTAACAAATGTCTTTCGCTTATTTTTCTATACAATATATAAAAAATGTAAGATACACTTACAAAGTTCAAGAAAAATCATGCATATACAATTATGGGAGGAATGTACAGTTTCAGCTGTAGCATAGTCATGATAATTAGTATTTATCAAAGTAGTGATAAGGTGAAGCCACAATGTATGGAGAACTATGAAAAGAAAAATCAGAGTCACAATGCCATTCAAAGCCACAAAAGTGAAATGTGCACAGTCTATTTCAAAAGAAGACACCATTATGTTCACATCATGAATTAAGAATGATAACATACTCATGGTGGAGTTCATGCACATCAACATAAAGGATAGCACTGAAATCCATTTGAAGGTATTCTTATTGTCAAGAATGATAGAGAGAAACAGAGCTTGAAGGAAGGTAAAGATTTTGCAAATCTAATAATGCATAGTGACTATCATGAGCATGAAGATAGCTCCTCTTTAGAAGATAATTCACAAGGCAAGATTTATGATAAACACTGTGGAAAATAAGATCTCAACTACTATGATAAGGTGCAAATATTTCTATGAGGATATAACAAGAGTATCAATCATCACAATTATATGGTTCAACTATTTGCGTAACCACATTTTTTCACTAAAGTATGGCAATCACCGTGTCTTCAACAACTCAAAGAAAATGCATTAGTAAAAGATTAGTTACATAATAACATGAAGCATCATAACAAATGGGTGAAATAACAGGAGGTTTCCCAACTGCCACAACATAAGCAAGGGGGTCAATTTTTATCATTAAAAACTGAGTGTAGTAGAGTATACAAGAAATAATACTCATTTTTATTGGTTTATAGCCACGACCTTGTATAATCGGAAGAATTTTTTATTTCAAAATGAAATAATGTTCAGTTTTGAAGCAAGCCATAGTCATATAGGTGGAAGGTTAATGAAATATTTCATAGAGGCTATGACCGAATGGAAGCAATAGAGCTCAAAACCTGCATTTTGTCACAACGAAATGAAACCCCGGGATTTGCTTATGTCATCAGCCAAAGAAATAGAGAGAGTGTACATTCTAAATGGTGAATACCCAAAAAAATCATACAGTCATGGCCCTATCTCTTCAGGTAATAAATAAAACCCAGTTGTATTCTTCAAATGATGACCTGGGGATTTCTTTTATCTCACAAATGCAAAAATAAAGAGATATTTGAGCTTGATCAAGTAAATCAAAACAAAGCATGGAGAGATCTTGTTAGTAAAACAAATATGGTGCCCACAACAAGTGGATTAAAGCATATATAGCAAGAAGGCATGAACAAGAGAACAAAAACTATGAAATCATCAGTACAACCACGACCTTAGAAAAAGAGAATACAAAAGATGCACTTACCATGCAATGTTTGCCAGAGATTCACCAACAGAGCTTCAAAGAGATGCTAAATGAGTGCAGTTCGATATCCTTCAAACCCTGATGCTCTCATCATGGCGGTGATCAGTAATAGACTTCTCCCAAAAGATACAAGTGAAAATGAAATGATTGAGGGTTCCTTTGCTCAAGTCGAATGATAGGCATTTTTTGACCTTATTTTTAAAATAAATCATTTCATTTTTTTTGTCACTATGGTGTTGACTTTCAAATTCAATAAGACTTAATGATTTTCCCTTACACGTGCCATTTAAGGTGGAATTCAAACTTATGTTTGATTTTTGAGATATTTACATAGTGTCACCTCAGTCTTTGCATAATTTCGACTAGGTTACTATTGTAATTAAATATTAAATGGTAATATTCCTATTACCTTAATATTTAATATGAAAATGCATGAGTAAGAGACTCAACATATTAAATATTAAAATAATCAGAAATGATTGTTTTTAATATTTAATTAAAGCTACCACCTTTTCCAAAAATGCAATAAACATAAATGCAACTGGAGTATTTTTTATGTAGAACAATAAAATACTGGAGTTCTATTTCTGGAAATCAACTGATCATGCATTCAAAGGAAAACTAGAGGCTTTTATCTTATTTTCATGCAGTTTTGAGATCAATCTTGTCACCTATAGTATGAGATAGAGTTCTGAGTTGTTGAAGCTTAGTTAACAACATCGGTGGGCCCTCTTTTTATGCATTTTCAATGTTGCTCGTGAATGGAGATTTGAGGAAATATTATTACTTTCAGATCACTTACAGTGCTATTTTTATGCATTCTGGAGCCAATTCAAGTTACAGATCAGTCGTATACATTGTGACATGGAGTTCTGAGCTATTGAGACTCAGTTATGACTTTGGTGGGCCCTCTTTTCACATTATTTTTTCCTTTGCTCGTGAGAGACATTCTTGAGGTGGTTTTCACTTTCAGTGAATTGCTTCTTCCACCTTCTCACGCTTTGGTGTTATCTCTCATTGTATATATTGGAAAAAGTTTATCTTTTTCCTCTAGTTCTTGTTTTTCAGTCTTTGCCTTCTACAAAGTGAATTACCATGTAACTCAGCTTTTAGTTTAGATTTAATACAGGTTTACAGGTTTATTTGTGTCATTTTGCAAGGATTCCTTCAATTGCAGTGAAATCAAAAGTTTGCCTTGTCATTATGTTATTTTTATGAATGATTTGATAAATTTTTACTGTGTTTAAATATCAGAACCTTTAAAATCTTTGTCTCATTTATATTTTCATGCATTCAAATAGTAAAAATCATAGGTCTAAGTTTGTGTAAATGAATAATATTCTTCTTTGCTGTGAAAATCCTATTTTCCTTCAAAGGTGATTTGTTCAAGCCTCCCTTAGAGTCATTTTTGTGGTCAAATTGTTAAAATCAACTTGTGTGGATAGTTTTCATGAAATTTATTGTGAATCACAGTTGTAGATCTTTATCAATCAAGTGCATCACCTTTCAATTTACAGTTTCACATGCATTTAACAATAGTTCTTCTATCCTTTTTCCAGTAAGTTACCAGTTATTAATTTAAGAATCATATAGGAAGCTGGCCTAGAATCTAGAGATTCAATCTCATTATAGGTCACCCACAACCTAGTTTGATCCAATGTTTCAACAGATTGCTGAATTTAATTATTCAAGCGTTCGGGTGCAATCTGATTGACAACAGGTACAATAATTCTATAACCCAAAATGGGGTTTTGACAAGTCGTGCAAGGTTCCCATAGTTGTTATTTGGATTTGACTCAATAATTATTTCACTTTCTTGTTTAACTCCAAAATTGACCAAGAAATCTACAACCCCATTTGCTTCTTGGTATATATGTGATAACACCAAAATTCTACAATTCTTCCAAATACTTCCATATCTTTATCACCCAACTTTTTTAATTTCTAGTTTGGTGTATTTTTATTAGTAACTACTTGTATGCAACATAATGAGTCACCTTCAATTTCTATTATTCTGATGTTTTTTTCTCTACATAACCATAAACCTAAATCCAAAGCCTCTATTTCAAATTTTTTATTTGTAGGATATCCATTTTTTTTGGATAATTCCCATATACGTTGTCCACTGCTATATCTAATAATGCAACATGTGTAGGTGTTGGCCCAAGATTTCCTTTTGAAGAACCATCAAAATTGATCTTGAATATTTCCTACATCGGTCTCTTCCAAGCTACTTCCCTTATGATTTTTTATTTATCTTTTAGTTGTCCCTTGGGTCTTTTTAAATTAACCCACCTTTTCTTTAATTCCTCATCCCACCTTGTCAACTTAGTGTCTGATTTCACCACGCTTTTTGCATTTAATAGTTCACAAAGACCTTTTATTTTTTGTATTAGTTCATCTTTATCCATACTTTTTTATTGAAAAATTCTCTGATTTCTTTCCTTCCATATGTGCCAAACAATCATTGATGGTGCAAAAATCCATAAATTTTCCCACATTGCTTCCTTCTTTCCTTTTGTCCAGCTAATCAACCATTCTTTGAGATCATTTTGTCTAGCTCCACTCCATCCTAAAACTTCTTGGATCTAGTCCCAACACCTCTTTGAGTATGAACATCTTAGAAGGAGATGATTGACTATTTCACATTTTTTTATAACATAGTACACATCTGTTTGGTCCTTGTATGCCAATCGTATTTAATTTCTCTGTCGTAAGTATACTTTTTTGTAGTGTCGTCAATAGGAAAGCGCTTGTGTTGGGTAAACTCTAGGATGCCAGCATAATTTTCTTGGCCAAGTTTTATCCTCTTGTATTTCATTTTGAATCTAATACCCCATTTTAATAGTATATTCTCCTGACCTTGTCATATTATAATATTAATATTAATATAATTATATCTATATTATTTAGTATAATATAATATTATATATGATAATATAAAATATTAGAAAAATATTTTATGGATTTTTGTAAGGGAGTTTTAAATTTCATATT